>JAOVYW010000039.1:2794470-2819532 GCA_025775045.1 Hiodon tergisus
TCTCTCTCTCTCTCTCTCTCTCTCTCTCTCTCTCTCTCTCTCTCTCTCTCTCTCTCTCTCTCTCTCTCTCTCCTCCCACACTGCGCTTCCACACTATCTCTTTTAAAGCTCCAATTTCCCGTCCTCTTGAATATAATTTCGTTTTCTAAATGTCTATTTTTCAATACTCAGTCCAATACAAAACATTGAACATGTAAGGAGGTTTGATGGTTCTGTCCCTGGCAAGGCTTCAATAAATATACGTAATTAATATGATTAAAAATGCATCTGCATTTTTGTGCATTGACTTTAGTTGCCTAAATGTCTGTAAGAGTATCACATTAGCTACCCTGCATTAGAGCAGACCCTATGTTAGTCTCTGCTATGCCACTACTGTTGCTCCTGTTGCATGGGAGGAATGTTGAGGGGCATTTTCTTCACAAAACTGAAATACCAGTTTAATGGAAGAAAAATAACCAAAACCAATAATATAACCTGTGTTCAGCTCTACAATGTTTGTGTGAGCTGTCTGAGTTATTCAGGATTATGAGGGTTATTAACTGTTCCACAAAGATCAAACGACTAAGCTACATTAATACGATCGACCACTAGAGGGTTGTCAATGGCTATAGGATCATTGTGCAGCTGAGGACAAACGTTTTTAAAACCATCCCACTCTTTTGGACATAATGTTATGCCAAAAAGTCATGCCACACCTCAAGCAACCAGCCCCGATAGAAATCTCCCAGGCTGATCTTGGCCGTTCCCATTTAAATGAAGCTACCTGCGTTTCAGGAGAGCCTTCAACAAACATAGAACAATGTGCCTTTAACACCAGCCAGCAATATAACAACGAAACAAAAAAACAAAACAAAAACATAATCATTTTAATTTGAGTTAATTGTTAACTCCATATTATTTTGTTTTAACCCCAGTTAACTAAACACTGTATGAATCCTTACTGAAGGCATTACAGAACAATGAAAATATACATAAATATATATATTTTTTTAATTTAGGGAAAATTTAAGTTCTACATGTTCTTCCCAATTGGTAAGATCAATATCTCATCCATCCAAGTGGGTAAGCTAAAAAAACATCCCCAAGGTTACATCCACATAAGCAGTTTCACACCATTTTAACATGTATGGTCTGTTAGAGTTGATTTTTTTCAATGGTTTAGAAATTGAGTTGATTAAACATTTTATTGATATGCAAATATATACTTATTTAAGATTACTGGAAGGCATTTGTTTCGTTTTGTAATAACTTTAACTGCACGGGGGACCCAAAAGTAGGTATACAGTTAGAAGAGTAGACTCTTTCTTTTTTCTTCTTTAAAGTTAGTGATAATAACCGTAATAATGACCAAAGGATGGGTGCAAAGAATTTTCAGAAATCAAAGAACACCGCCTAGACAGGAATGAAGAAGTGTATACCTACTACTGCGTCGCCGTACATATTGTACACAGGCCGAAATTGTAGGGCTAACTGCAACACCCAAATTGATTATTACGTAGGGCCCAATTCATTTGTGCTGTGATGATTGAATTCCTTTACATACGGTCACGTTGTGGTTTGTTTTCGATTCTGTCGGCACAGGTTACAAATTATTTTTAATTGAATGCACCCGAAGTTTTTATGCAAATATTTTTTATTGTAAAAGATTACAATATAAATTCCAACGATGCCATTTTCATTACTGATGTAACTTAATATAACCACAGAAGCTTCAGAATTTTAATTCAGTGATATCTCGCAAATCTTGTCGCTGTCCGCATTCTTGCCTCTGTCCTAAAGGCTGGCCAAGGACAGGAAACCAAACGTTGGCAAACCAAATGGGCAACCTTTAATGCTTTTAATATTTAATGTTTACGGCTCTGATAATTTCCGCGGCACACAAGATGATTGAATTTAATAATCATTTGTTTTACCACTAAGTCGAGCTCCGCGTTGGTAATATTTGGGGTGTGGCAGAGATTGACGTGCATTGCCACAAGCAGCAAATTATTCCGTAATACCAAACATGAACATTGTATTTTATGACTTCTTTATTGCCAGTATTAAAAATATATATATTTTACGATTTGATGTTTACAGGTTTTTATTCCACAGTAATATGGAAAAATTATTAGCTGCAGCTCCCATTTTGTGGCTATTTGCTGTGTAAGCCGTTACAAGCCCTCTGCTATCGGGCAGGAAGGGCGATTAGGTAATTTAGGGCGCTCCTCCTCCTACTTTAATACACCAAAATGGTGTACAATGTGAGTCTTTCTCGGTTTCTCGCCACCACTGTGTTAGCACAAAAAAAAAAAAAAAAAAAAAACCCGTTTCGCCATTCTCTGTCAAACTCTTCGCCTTAATCCTTTCTAACTGGCAAACTAAAACAAGAACGCACGAAGTTCCGCCGATACTGCTGTTCCTATTCACATTTTGGGAAAGATTACGAAAACAATAACATTTAAAAATACACAAAAATCACCCACCAAACCTTGCACTGATTATTTTTCCAAACTAGCTCGATCGTTTATCATTTTTTCAATTAATTTCTTCTTCAGAGGGGAAAAAAAGAGAATATATCTAATCGTTTTTAATGCCAGAGTCGAAACTGTTTTCGCTGCAGCCTATTCTGTCTGCCACCTCCCTCCCCTGGGTAGGTTTAAATAGTCCTTTGTTTACATGCAATTCCATACTCTACGGAAGGAGGCTTTTGGTTGCTGGATGATTCCAACCAGCTGTTTCCCGCCTTGATATCCGATCAGCTGCAAAAACGCATAAGCTTACATGCGAAAGGGATAGAGAAAGAGGGAGAGCGAGCGAGCGAGAGCGAGAGAGAGAGAGAGAGAGAGAGAGAGAGAGAGAGAGAGCGAGCGAGAGGGGGGGAGGAAGGAAGCGCCACACACCGAGGGAACCCCATCAGCTGGAAGAAGAATATTATTGCAACTCCGTGCAGTTAGCTACATTGCATATGCTATGTACAGACTAAGGAATTAATTCGAAAATAAGCAGCTTTTAAAAATAATTAACAAAATCTATAACGAGGCGAACCGGACTCGCTGTTTGGATAGCGATTGGGACGAAAGGAGGAATCCAGTACCCTGAACTGGGAGCGAAAAGCATGGAGTATTTCATGGTACCAGCCCAGAAGGTGCCTTCCTTACAGAATTTCAGAAAAACGGAGAAAGAAGTGATCGGTGGTCTGTGTAGGTGTGTATGTTATATTTTCATTTGCCCTGTTAAACTAGCAACGTGTATGAATTGGCTGTTTGCTCATTTTTTGGTGGCTATGTTACCTAAAAAGCGACGGTGGTGTGGCAGCATGCTTCAGTTGATTTGTGTTGTTGTGCAGATGAGCGAGAGCCCGCGAGACCAGGACTAACCTACATGCCCTGCGTTACCTGTACAATTTGGGCGCTGAACCAATTGGTGCGGACCGGGACCCGTTGCGTTGGTTTATTTTTGGTTAATTTATGTGAATTCGAAACCTTTTGAGTCTTAAACATTAACCACGTGGTGTAGTGAACACCACGCTGCCGCCTAGCAGCAGGTTTGCAAGCGTGAGAATGTATATTATTATACATGTGTATTGTAGTATTACTCCAGCGACTTGTATTTTGATCGCGGTGGTTTACCGGGCAGGTTCGAGTGCAGTGTTGCGAGGGAGCTTGCAACGGCGTACAATCCAGACAGCGCTTTATGCGTTCTTACGCGGTGAGAGCGAGCTGGAGTATTTGTGGGGAAGCGGCCATGCTTGTGGCGTGTGCAGAAATGCTTAAGTATCTGGTGTCTTCTCGCGTCTAAAATCGTGAAATCAGCTTCACTCGTCTAATAAATGAGTGGATGCGACAGTGCGAAACGTTTGTGTTTGTCAACTGTCAACTCGAGCAAACTGCGAAGCGTATATATAGTCGCATTACACACCGAGTATTGCTGCGTCTCATTCCCCGCAGGTCTACCATGCTGTCTCATTCTGGCATTAGAGGAAGCAGAAGTCGCATTGTTCTCAAAGGCGAAGGGAGTGACTGAATGATCCGATGTGTTTACGATGTCATTAATGTCGCACTCTTCGCCAAAATAGAGCAAAAATCCCCCGAGCTTTTTTCTGCATGAGACAGTATTTTAGAGACGCGGGGGATAATTATGAAGTGGCCTTTTCAATAAAGGGGGTGTGTATTCTTAACCAGGCCCCTCCATGTCCTCTGCCACTCGAGTGGAGGCGGTGGGAGTGAACCGGAGCCCTGTCTGCGCGTGTACGCTGGGAAATGTAGTCATGTAGCTGAATGAGGCGAATTGGGGACATGTTTCTGGAAAATTATGGAATTAAAATAACAAGCATACCTTTTTGAATGCCGTGTGTGTGTATATATGTATGTGTGTGAGTGTATACAATATAATAGCTGGGATAATTAATCGAGTTACTCGAGTCGTGGTGATTATTTCAATACTCGACGACCTTTGGGTATTCGAGGTATCGCCTTAATATATGCATACGGTATATTAACAGCTACATTCACGTCAAGTGCGATCTCAAATAATAATACCGATCAGCTGTTCACCCGGTCTGATCTTGGCTGGAATACTGAACAGCAGATCGGTATTACTGATTTGGTTGAGCGAGTGAAGACGATAAATTAGTAAAAGATGAGGAGAAATAAAAACTTGTATAGAAAAAAAAATTGAAGAAAACCACCACGTCCATCTTCTGCTATCCTGTGACTATCCCTGTTCTCTTTTAGATAAATAAAACCCTTTTGCATCAAATTGCAAGTCATGCGTATTTCTTCAATAATACCCACCCAACCATATTCTGAACATGATTTTCGCTCCTTTGTGGGTACTACTTTATTGTTATTTTACAAGCAGCCGCATTGTCGCAATATTGTTAAGAACTTATACCCTCCCGCTAGAACCTACGGTGTACAGTGTTGTTACGTTAGTAAAGCGCTACATTGGGTGAAAAAAATAACGAAATTAAGGCTTTTTTCAGCAGCTGGTGCTATTGTGGCAAGAAAACGTACCAGCCTCAGCCCTAAACACTTTGATATGCTAGTGTTTTTACATGGCAACCCTGCATAATGTGTTTGTTTTTCAACAATGTTGAATGTCAATGTTGTGTGATGTTAATTTGTTCATGTGACAACACAATTAAATAATGAGCACAGTTTTCAGGAAACTTAAGAAAAGGTTCAATATTTTTGTAATGCTAAGAAAAGACCCACAGGACTACAGACTTTTGTTTTAAGTGAATAGTGTCTGTTAACTATTTTTGCTAATACGTTATTGACTTCTTTAATAGTTAATGAGTTGACTTTAAAAGATTTTTGCTGCACTATTTCAGCAAACAGCAAATATTCCAAGTAGGTTGAAGTGACAAGAATGATTAAGTTTTACAATTGCTTTCCAAAACTTCATGGGCAAATTTTTGGACTGTAGCTATTTGTGTGAGGAAGCGTTTTCTGAGTAATAAAACTTTAAAACAAATGAAAAAAGGAATGAATGTTGTGTTGTCTGAGTGAGACTTGCTATTTTAGATAGAGACCATCAACAGAGTAAGACACCTAAACCAGTACTAGAGATAATGTTACAGAATATCATCTACTATATAGTGAGCATGCCTTTCTGTATTATTAAATGACAAAAATTAAAATTAATTGAAATTAACAGATTAATCGATGAATCGAAATTATGAATCGTGTTTGTGTCGATTATTTGTATGATCAGCACATATACACTAATTAGCGACCAACTGAAGAACTTAAAGCTACCTTTGGCACAGGAGAACATGTTTCTGGCTGAAAGCACTGGTGACCTGTGGCCAGTTGCTGGAGGGTACAGGCCACAAGTCACTAGTGACTTAGTGAAGGTTTGTGATTTATTTTTTATTTTTTTGCTACAGTTGTCCTTGTGAATAAGATTGCGCTGAGCCAGGTAGATGCCTACAAAAAACGCACCTGTAGTATGTTAGTTTCTACAAAAGAGGTTTTTGCTGCCCAAGTCATTGCCTGAATATAATTATTTTAAAAGCTAGACTTGAGACCCACGACCTCCTAGGATTAGGGTGTTGCTTGTCGCTAGGCGGAGGTACGGGGCGCTGTAGCTTAACAAGCAGGACCGGACGGTCCTGTTCCTTGGGAGTAACCAGCCCCCCAGAAGGTTTTTCAGATTTTGTTGTCTACTTTCGTTATATATAAGCAGCGAAATACCTGTGTTCAGCTATCGAAAAGACTCGTTCAAAAATTACAATGTTTGTGTGAGCTGACTGTGTCCAGAAAGCAAAAAGTCTGGTACCCAAACCAACAAAATAGATAGTGTTCAAAGTCTCAGATTATTTTCCCCACGCCAGGTCATTCACTGGCACATACGGTCTGGGGCTATGATGAAGTGGGGGTTTGGACTTGATTTGTGCCGGCATGGCTGGCTGGCTTCTTTCTTTCTTCCCTATCCCCCTCCTGTTGAAGGTTTCAGTTTTCACAGTGCAGGGAGTTGAGTCAATTGGAAGGACAGAATTATAGAACAACAGGAAAACTGGCCACGGGTTCCGGCTCAGGTTCCGTGGGATCGGCAGGTAGGAGGAGGGAATTTTCTTGGAATTGCATTTTCCCATTAGCAGTCGTGCAAGAGGTCACTTTGCAACTTGTTTGTTTGGATCTGTAGAGCTACTTATGTTACGTTCTTAATTTCTTGCGTTGGCACGTTGCATGTAGGGTACTGGGTCGCGACTCGTTTGCATACGCACCAAATAAATTAATTCAGCTCTGGTGGTGGGGGGGGTCTTTGGTCTTCAGCTAGCTCCACTCTAATCCAAGCAGAAGTCTCAGAGCTGAGTTTGTATTGGCTGCTGCTTACTGTCGCTCAGTAATTTGGTCAGCGAGAGAAGAGGGAGCGGGCAGGGCAAGCTGCTGCACAGGCAAGCAGTACTAGGGTGGGAGTCAAACGGACAAATCATCTGATTGAGGTGTGTCGGTTCCATTCATTCACTTAAAAGGTTAGTTTGCAATGGTTAGTTCCTTTGAATCTGCCCATCGCTGCAGTCAAGGCAGTGCTGTTTTGTGTTGGTTTTTTGGCTTTGTTGTGTGTTCAGCTTTGGTTGAGATCTGGGGCAGGATCATAAACTCAGTGGTGCCTACAGTAAGAAAGTAAGAAAACTATGGTTATTGCATTTTGGTCTTTGTTATGGAACGATTTTGTGTATGACTTATCATTGATTACGGTATTTGGCTTAGGCTTTGGGTGCTGTAGTTTTATATTCATCCTCCTCAGATACTTGTCGCCTTTGGCTTGTCTGAAAGGATATCGTCAGGTTCGTCATTCACTTGCTTAGCATAGCATCAGCATAGCTTAGCATATACCCATTCGCACACCTGGATATTCACTGGAGCAGTTCAAGTTTCCCCTCTTAAGGTTAAATCTGCAACCCACTGATTATAGATGCAGAATCTTACTTTATTTTATGGGTCACTGGTAATACATTCCATACTTCCTGTTTCATTTATTGGATAATCCATAAAACCACCTCTCTCCCCTATTACTACGATCACATCTCCCTTTCTAAGTGTTTTAGGATTAAACAGTCAGTAAACGGTTTTGGCTGAAGGACAGCGCACACCACACAAAGATTGCCTTTTTAATGTCTACGAAATGGATGTTGAAATGAAGACCCATGGCCATTGTGATGGTTTAGTAAGTTGGTGTGTGTGGGTTTCCACACCAGTTGCAAAGATGCGTTTTTGAATCTGGGAGAGAGAAAAAAACTGTCTGCCTTGGCCAGCACTCTCCTCCTATGTGCCAACCCAAAGAGCATTGCCTGCCACGCTTCTTCTTGATTTATATCCGGGGAGAAGATCATAAAGCGACCGAGGCCTGGAGCTATCATGGGAGGATGGAAAGCGGGCCTTGTGGTGCATGACACCACAGAACGTTTTTTGAAATGGTTTGGTGTTCGGTATTCTCGACCGTGAATTGGTTAATGTCATTATAATGACACTTTTGGGTCCCGTTGCTTCTCTGATGGAGGATGTGATCTTATCCACGCACAACTAGAATACCTCTGTTATCCCTTGCCTTTGTTGGTGCCATCTGTGTTGGTTTTGGGTGTTTTCCAATGGCGATGGGCTGTTGATGAAACCTATTAAAATCCAAATAGATTGGTGAGCTCGGCTTTTTTTGACGCCTGTGATATATGGAATAACACCATGTTTCTGAAATGCACTGCACATTTTGGCGAAAGGAAATTTAACCTTAGTCTGGGGTGTTTCTTGGGGGGTCTAGCATTTTAGTGTTTCTGTGGTTGTGGGGGTCACACCATGACCAAATGCTTGTTTTTAATTGCTTCAGAAAATATCCAACCTTATAAAGCGTATAATTGTAAGCTAAGCGAGAAATACATCTCTGGGCACGGATGTCCAAGAAAAAGAAAAAAAATGACGAAAATAAAGTGGATTGCTGCTTTCAACTCACCCATCCTCCAGAGTAGCTGTGGCACATAGCTGTACAGGTGACTGTCTTCTGAGTCTGTGTCAGGGGTAGTGGTCTGTCGGATTAGAGCCAGTGGTCTGCTTGATGTGAGTCTGAACCACTCCCCCCCCCTTCATTTGCCATAGCCTGGCTAACATCCCGCTCACCCCGGAGACTGCACGTGACCAGGAGCGGCGGATTCGGCGTGAGATCGCTAACAGCAACGAGCGTCGCCGCATGCAGAGCATCAACGCAGGCTTCCAGTCGCTCAAGACGCTCATCCCGCATAGCGACGGCGAGAAGCTGAGCAAGGTGGGTGGGGGACAGCCCCTGAGGGGCGCTCATATCACACTGCACTGCAACCTCCAAATCTAGTACTCTTTTTACACAGGGGTTTCCACCCCCTGCTAGCCTCAGAGCTACATGTGTCATCAGGGTTTTAAAATGCACACTGATCGCATGACTCTTCAAATGCAAAGCAGACTGAACGATGGCCTTGTGTTTTGCGGAAGTCCGTTGTTTGGCCCAGGAGCGCTCACGCCGGCTGGGTTTGTCCCTCGCAGGCTGCCATCCTCCAGCAGACAGCCGACTACATCTTCTCCCTGGAGCAGGAGAAGACGCGGCTGCTGCAGCAGAACACCCAGCTCAAGCACTTCATCCAGGTGAGGCAGGCCGGGAAAAATTATTACTTAGGTAAGGTTTGCACCCACCTCACAGGGACCCCCCTTTCTCTATCTACACCCCTGAAGTGTAGTTGCTGTAAAACTGTAAGTTGCTGTGGATAAGAGTGTAAGTAGCTAAATAATGACAATAACTTCGTAATGTAGCGCACTGACATCGGTTTAAACTTGGCTGTCGTTTCTTTCCCATCAGGAGTTCAGCGGCTCATCACCAAAGCGAAGACGGACGGAGGAGAAGGATGAAGGGATCGGGTCTCCGGACATCCTGGAGGAGGAGAAAGTGGAGGACCTGCGTCGGGAGATGATTGAGTTACGGCAGCAGTTGGACAAGGAACGCTCGGCCCGCATGATGCTGGAGGACCAGGTGTGTGTTTCTGTGTGTGAGTGTGTATGTATATATATTTACAGGAGTCTGTGGTGTGCGTTTTTGGGTGTGGGGTTCGTCTGTGTGTGTGCATAGTATTGCAGACACAGATTGGTTGATCAGGTGTTAGAAATCTGTCACGGGTTTTGCTGCCACTGCTTGCAAGAGTGAGAGGAAATGGTACGTAACTACGTAAGATGTCTCCGAGCGACAACGCTAGCTTCGCCGTGCTTGGCAGATCTGGTCAACCGCCGGGGGTTACTTTAGAGGCCATTTGCGCCAAGTGCTGGCCCGTGTCTGTGCGACAGACCGTGGTCTGACCGAAGCCTGTGCCGTCAGATCCGCTCCCTGGACGCCCACCTGTACCCAGAGAAGCTGAAGGTGATCGCCCAGCAGGTGCAGGAGCAACATGCGCAGACGCAGATGCTGCTCCGCCTGCAACAGCTGGAGGAGGAGGAGGAGGAGGAGGAGGAGGAGGAAGAGGAAGAGGATGAGACGGAGGCGGAGCAGAGTCTACGCAGCCCACGGGTGAGAAGCCAGAACACCAGAGACAGAGAATATCACAACCTCACTAATCTTCTATTTGCCGTTTGTATTGGGTTTTATCTTAAAGGAGGCAAGCGGAAGAAGTCGGGGAGATTATTGCGTTTGAGCTATCCTCCAATCATCTTTCATGCTTTTTCCCCCGACGCCTGTATTGCGTCCTGCATTACAAAAATGCCTTCATTGTGGTATCTTACTCCTATTCCTACTCCAGGCAGGTATCTGGTATTTAGCTCTTTTTAAATGTACCATTACATACATTATTTGTATACTAAATTCTCTTTAAACGTTCTTCAGATGCTTGGATACGATTATTAGTGATAATCTTTTTTTTAACATAAACATTTTCCAGTTGGATTAATTCTGTTTGGGTTGTCTTTTGGAGATAAATAACGTTTTATTCAATTTCCAACTCCTCTTCAACCAAACATCTCTCCTACACAAACGTTTTAGATGGTTAGGCCCTTTACCCTATCTCTCTTGTTTCCCTGGGGTAATGGAATTTTAATTATTTGCAGCAAACGCATGCATATATATGAAAATAACACAAAATTTCACAAAGTTTCACAATTGTATTTTAATGACATTGTGTTTGCAGCACTTACACAGCTTATCCTAATTTATTTATATTTTTTTTAAAGGTGCTGACTTGTGCCACACCCCCAGCCCCTACCCACCATCCCACAGTGATTGTCCCCGCCCCTGCGGTGCCGCCCCCGCCCCACCACGTTACTGTACTCACCATGAGCCCGGCTTCTGTCATCAACACAACGTCCACGTCGCGGCAGAACCTGGACACCATAGTGCAGGTGAGGGGGCAGAGGTAGAACAGCTGATGGGACTGGATATGGTGGCGGAAACCAGTAAGATATTGGTTTCGGGTCTCAGGAGGGGCCACTGCTGGTGTACCGTTAACCACTAGTGCCTAAGGAAAGGGCTGAATTCAAATTGCTTCCTTATACATCCAGAGTGTACAACTTCTAAGCTAAGTGATTATTTATAATAACAAATACATTTTAATAAATGCAAATCAAATGGACACTAATATGCTGATAATCTACTGGGTTTACTCAGTGTTTGACTGCGTGTCTGTCTCCAGGCCATCCAGCACATCGAGGGCACACAGGACAAGGCAGGAAGAACAGAGGAGGACCAGAGAAGAGTAGTCATCGTCACTCCTGGTCGTGTCCCACCCGGCGCCGCCGATTCTGATACCGCCTCTGACAGCGAGGGTCCTGAGGACTGTTCACTGCCCTGATTTCTTCTCTTTTCCAAATTAAAACTTCCAGAATCGTCCCCCCTTTCTCTCACACTCACACACGCATATGTACACGCATACAGATGGGAATCAAGCCTGCAAACATAACCGGAAGCCATGTTGCTCTGAAACCCCTGATTTCCTCCCCCCCTGGAATTGAACGGAACCCAGTCCTCAGTCAGGGGCTCTGCCAACGTTCCGCAAGGACCCTGCAGCACAGACAGCAGAAGGAAGGCTTCTCTATCGTTCCTCTACACCAGTTCCCAGCACCTCTTTCTGTCCGCCCCCCCCCCCCCATTTGCTTTGTACCGCCTGACACACTGTGAGCTTTTAAATTGGTTATTTTTGAGTTTTTTCCCCCCTCCTCACTATTATCTTCCGTTTTGTGAGTTCTCGTGCGGTTCTCCTGGCGTTTGTGATCGGTACACAGACTCTTCGGTCAGAACCCAAGATGACCAAAGATGCTCCCCACGTGGGAGTCCACCATGTGCCGGCAAAGCTTCACCTTGCACACACAATAACCTAACCCACACCCCCCCACATGTTCAAATTCCTGCCACTGATTCTGAGGACTCCCAACACAGACGTAGCAACAGCTGGCCACACATAGAACTTGCGCGTGCTCTGTTGCGTAGCTTTGGACTGCTGTCTGCGCGGATGAAGAGAAGCTGTGTGTGTGTTTTTAAATGTATAAAATAAGCTGAATTCCTTAACGATGCTGCATCACAAGCCGAGCCAGTGGCTGCCGTGGGGTTGCGCGGGGGTATGTGTGTCTGTTCGTTTTGTGTTTATATTTGTTCTTCAATTGTGGAAACTTTCACTCTGTTTCACGCACCATAGTGGCCCTGATAGTTTCACGTGACTCCTGAAACCTGAGTGTGAGAGAGTTCCCCACTTGGTTCATTCTAAAAGGTGTTTCTGTGTGTCTCCATCACACATACAATGATGTCCAAGGGTTAAAAATGTTTAAAAACGTGAGAGTTTTGGCCCTAGGCTCATTTATCACTACACACGCATCCAAACAATCATGAATTTCTCATCTTGGCCGTATGTCCTCGCCACCCCCGATGCCTATGTCTGCCTCCTCTCCTGAGTTGTACCTGCATAACATTGTCTTTGTCCCTGTCGCCAACCTGAGCGATTTCTTCCTTTTGCCTGTCTGTTTTTGGTGTGACTCGAATTGTGGGTCAGTGGGTGGGAAGGGAGGGTGGTGACTGCTTGTGATGTGGGCTACTGTGCACCAGTGTGTACTCTCTGCACCCCCACACCTGATCGTCACTTCTTTTCTTTTTTTACTACAGAAGCGACAGCTATTTTAACCACATGAATTTCTGTAGACTTGATGGCAGGTGTGCTATTTCTTTGCCTGCTCTGTGCAGGAGCCGTTTCAGGAGGAAGGGGTAATGAGTGCACAGTCGCTGCTACCCATGTTAATACACATAATACTACCCTGTCTCTCTTTCTATCTTTGTATTTTACTGTTCGCGTCTTTTGTCGGGCCAGACGCCTTAGCCTCCCATGCAGTGCTCAGTCAACGTGGTGCTTTCTGGGAGATGATGAGTGGGCTCCCTATACAGGAGAAACACTGTATAACTTCCTGTTTGACTTGATCTCCCTCTTTTTTTTTTTTCCTTGGGAAGTAAAATCATCTACTTTGTGGGACGGTCCCGTTCTTCCCCCTGTTTTTTTGCACTTCCCCCCCGTGGGCCAGGGGAGCCACTTGCATGTCAGAACGGTCGGGTTATCCAACATTCCATGGACATTGACATTTTTTTTAGACGCTTGTAATTAAAATTCTCGAACACTCCTGTGACGCTAACCCTAGGCCAGCCGTTGGTTGTAATTTCGAATTTGCTGGCATTTTAACTTGTCTCTGTCTGCTTGAGGAAAGCAGAGATAGTTTTGACCCCTGCTGAAAGCGGTCCTCCGATAAGGGTATCGGCTTATTTTATTGGTGCTGAAGACCTTAGGAATAGGAGAAGTTGTACCGTTAAAGTTTGTGTCCAGAAAGTGACTTCACACCTGCCTTTAGTATGCAAGAAATTTCCGGGAAAAACAGATATGGAATGTGTTCCTTGCGCCATTCCACCAAAGCGTTCCGAGTTCGTTTGTTTTCTCTTATTTCAGTGTTGGTCTGTTTTTTCCATAGAAACCTATAATCTAGGTCTGGTGTGAAAACGGTTGGATTGGGGGATATTGATGACAATAAAGCACTTACTGTACAGTCGAATTAATTGATCCTTAGCAATGAACGCTGATGACGATTAAGCTCTTTTTCGCTGTGAGTTAAAACCGAATAGCTGTGTAACCCCGCTCTTGTCCAAGTTTGACCCACCCTGTTTCTCCTTGTTCATACGGTTTCACCCCTCGATCTTCGCCCTATGTGTGCTCCTGATCTGTTAGTTTGTGTAGTTGTCTATTCCTTTTGTTTTTAAATCTGGTTTCTCTTTTTGTTGGACTTGAATTGGTCCTTGTGGTCGTTAAGAAGCTATTATATTTTGTTTAAAAAAACTTGGGAAAATGAGGCTCCATTGCCTTTGTAAAGAAAGAAAATAAAATTTGTACTTGGGTTTTTTTATATTCCTTTGTTTATTTTTGCGCCTTTGTAAATTTAAAGTGTTTGCTTAATGTTGGTTTTACCAATTAATGATCCACAAGGTGGCAGTGTTTTTGAACGTTCTTTTGTTTGAAAGGGATCCGTCAATCATGCCAAGCATATCTCAACTCATAGATTACATTGATAAAAAGAATAGATGAGGCAGACTAGGCTTTATGGGTATTGATACAAACCTGTAAAAGTCTGTTAATCAGCTACAGCAGGGTTCCAGAAATGTCATTACTTATGAATGGGGCCAAAGCAATGCTTGCATCTTGATGGCATGTGACACAATGTAGGAAGGCTGTGCGTTGTTTAGACCGGTTCATAAATCAATCGCAGCTCTCCAAACCCCTAACATTATGTTTAAAAACCCCTCATGTTTGTTTAGTTTCGCGTCATTATCACACAGCCACTTCAATCTTTTTTTCTATCACAATACCGGTGATGCTGTGGCTGGTCTGTCTGCCTCTGAGCACCTTAACCTTTAACTTAAAAGGGTTCCAACGGTTTTCGATGGGCGAAAGAAGAAAGGGTATGTTGCAGAAAGAATAGCATTGGGGGTTGTAAAGATACACCGTCCCCATTTCAAAACGCTAATGGAGATGCTTGTAGTGAGGGTGGAAAAGGTCGGCCACCGTGGTTAAAATTAACCAACAGCTGGAGCTCGGGAGGAAACCGGAGAATTTCGCACTGACGCAGCTACTGTGTAAGCCTAATGGACCAAAAGTGGCAGCAGGAACACAGAGACCCAAAAGAGGAACCTACTAACTCAGTGGACCTGTCTGCACTGCTAAAGGGACCATGCTGCTGGACACTAGCAGTTTTTGCACCATACTAACAAATGGACATACCATTGGAAGCTAGAGCTATATAATCTCACACAATAGCACCATAAACTGCACTTAGACACAAATAAGGGCACCATACGCCTGAACCCCATTGGACACTATTGGGCTATTCGCTGCACTTGAACACTCCATTGGACACTAAAGTTCTATCAACTGTGCCTTGACACAAATATATGGCTAGCTACGTTTTAAGTGATCTGTGGCCATAACAATGTCCGTGGATCCTTATTTGGTGTCTTTCCTGGGAGCCAAACTGACATGAAAACATTGGGAATGAGACTAGGATAATTGTTTTGAGCCTAACAGTGATCCTAGGGGCTAAACAAGGGTACTTACAGCACTGATTCAGCTCCTGGAAAGTGTACTTTGTTAGTTGTGTTAGCCTTTTGGAAAAGAGCTCATGGTCCATATTTGAATGTGTGTCATATCTGTGTAGTAATGACGTTCAATCTTCATTCCTGAGTGTGCAGAAGACTGCTGGTGAAAACTGTAGCGCTTTTTGTATTAGACATTGCTTATTCATTTTTATTCCCATCTGACAGGAACAGACAGCTGCCCTTATGCAGAATGGCTGCCCTGCAGGCTGTCACGCATGTCAGTCCTGTTCCCTCCATGTGCCCTTCGACCTTTCTCCCCTCTGGAATAAATACTTAAATAGCCTCGTAACGTGTCACAGTTCTAACGGCAGCCAAAATGAAGCAGGCAGTGGCAGCCTGTTGTCTCATCTCCCTGCTGGTTTTAGCCATTGCAGGTAAGTACTGCTTTAGATATTTGTTTGGGGAATTTAAGTTTTGGTGAATTAAGGGGCTGTAGTCTCATAAGAATCTTATTTCTGGGTCTGACAGGTTAAGGTAAATGACTGTGGTGAGAGGGAGAGTTTGAGGGAGAGAGCAGGGAGCATGCTAATGCGTAAGGGGTCAAGCTCGCTGGACGGTGACTCCCAGATCAATGACTCAAACTGAAACACACCTGTCATGGTGTTCAAGAGTGGTTCAGAATGAGGCAACCTGGAGGGGAGGGTCTTCACAGACGCAACGTCTTAGGGTATTGTACAGCGAGTGGCTTTAATTCTGAGGTTGCACCCCTGGTTAGAACAAACGACTTGCATCTACCTGCACTCCCATGTCAATACGAAAAATAAATTAAAAGTCGAAGTAAGCACTTTTTGTAGAGAGACAGAAAACATTGTCAATGCTGCTTTCTACTGGATTGAGAATTGTGTTGGTGGTGAAACACATAACAAATATAATATTTAATTGGAACTGGTGTGCTGCAGGGATAACGGGGCATAGTTATGTTTGTGATCCATGATCCACCTTCTTTTTAATTTATTTAGCCCCTATCGTTCAGTTTTATTAATTTTATGCTAGTTTTTAAAAATATTTTTGTGTGGCATCTTATTTTTGTGGTATTGAATGTGGAAAAGCGCAGATTTAGTTCAGAGAAGAGATTTTCATTCAAAACTTTGTGTCTTGTTTTCTATTATGTATTTTGTCAGCAGTATTTATGGACAACAATGTATTTGTCTGATGTCTTTTATTGATGACTGCAATCAACTTTCCTCAATCAACTGCCTTGCCTCAAAACTGACGTCAAAAGACAGCAGTGGTCTTAATGTTGTTGAAGGGCCGCTTCAGTCACGTCAGCTAGTAGGTTCCTCAAAAACCCCATCATGTGAGCATGTGAGCAGACTTCAAGATTAGTGAGTGGGCCACTCCACTCAGGCTACTTCTTCAGCCATCCCCCAAATAAAGAAGCTTCTGATCAATCGACACAGCTGTTTATTGAGTAGCTTAATTATCCTATACATACTGTATCTGCTGTGATGCTATTTTCCAGGAGTTGTTCAGTCCTCTGCACAAAATCATGTGCCACTAGTTTCTCTGGCAGTTGTCATTGCTCTTGTCTGTCCTTGGGTCAATTCCAGTTTGGGCTGACTGGACAGCGTTCTGTAACCAGAAACCTAACCTAGGATCTCTGTAACCTAGGAGATCTGTGTTTTCCTGTTTTTACTTGAGGCTCCATGTTCTTGGCACTGAAACTCAGGGTCCTAACAACTGCGGTGAATTTAAAGGTCTGCTTTATGTGCTCAGACTGCCTGTCACCTGGAGCCACTATTCTCTCTAGCCAATATTAACCAATATTCAGGTAAAATTGTGGTGCTTTTGTTGCTTCTGTCTCTCATTATGTAGATTGGCTGAATATCAGCCTGAAAAAAGCTTGCCAGAGAAGGCTATGGAAAGTGGGAGTACAGTAGTCAAGCCAATCAAGACTATAGCTTCTAATACTGTTGTCTTAGGTATAGTGTGGCCAGTGAGATCTCTGTTACTGTTTGTTTGTGTTTGCTTGCTCAAGCAGGTGCCTGACATTAGTTTAAGGGTGAATGTGATTGTGTGTGGGAGTAAATGTGAATTAACTGATGCAGGATCTCAATGTGTAGTGTGATACAGCTACTTCAGCGATTGCAGGCATCTGGGGACGTCAGTCTGAGTCCTGGCTAGCTTATGGTCTACACCTCGGAATAGGCCAGGAATTCTGCCTCCCTCCCTCACCCAGCTCCATTGTGGAGCTATTTCTATCCCTGGAAAGCACCGACAGCCAAGGCCAAGGCACCTGTCTACTTCCATCTCTCTGTACCCTATACCAGCTCTCCTGCTGCCCCCCAGTAGAGGTCCTCTGACACCTGCATTGTTCCCATACACTATATAGCCTTTCTTATCCCGGTCCTCTGTAGAGCTTTCCCCTCTACCAGCACTTCTTCCGTCTCCTTATGTCCAATATAGGTCCTTCATGCAGAATACCCTACAACTCTCTTTCCATCTTCTCAGTACTCTACACCTCTGACACAATCTACTTGCACAATCTCTTACGCAATCGTTGAAAGAAATGCGAATGAAAAATGTAAATTACGCCTCTTTTTATGTAACACGTGGGGATTATTGTGCAAATATAAAGTTTGTCTTGAAAGAGACCATATCAAGCGTTTTGTACCTGTTGAACTAGCACACTATGTTCATTCCATTAAGCACGGGCAAGGTAAGCGTAAGTCTGCCATTGCTGCTGTTTACAGCCAGGGGTCAGTAAGTATCAGGGGTGAAAGAGATCCATTTAGACTGACTTTTCTCAATAAAATCACATGATGTACCTTTCCTTCATGGTGTAGGGGCTTCAGTTAAGATATTTTATAATAAGAAATGTGTAAAGCAGGTTTATCGAGAATATTGGACGGGTTTTGGAGATTTTTTTGGCTTATCTGCGGTTCATGCCTCTGACAGACAGCTTGACCTATTTCAGTCTCACTTTGGGGGTAACACGAGCCGAAGCTAACTGGAGGAAAATTATGTCAATACTCGTACTAGAGGCAGTTTACTCCTGAAAAGAATGCGGTGCGCTAAAGATACACTGTAAATTGGATTAGCATGTATTTGCTTAGCAGGCGGCCTTATCTATGGCAACTTAAATAAGGGATTTTACACTCCACAAATTCGTAAGAAAATAAACAATTTTTTGTGCTCTGAGGCTCAGCAGCAAGACCTCTCTGTCCCCTGATCTCAAAGCTAGCTCCTTAAACATTACTCCATTAAGTGTTAAGAGGTAATCAAAAAAATCTGATAGCAGAGTTGTAGTCAAGGAAACAAAAAAAGAGACAGGAGGAATAAGAACAATTAATCCGAATAAACTTACACGCGCAGCTATGGAGTTTTCTCTGGTGAGATTTGTATTTCTTACAAAACAAAAGTTAAGTATACTGAAGTCTGTCATTTTCTTCTGAAAATAATGACAAGGAATCAAACCTGATGCATAAAGTTATTACATCAAGGTCAAATACAAAATATATCAATTTTTGCAAGGATACCTTAAGCTAATTTATTTTATTCAACACCCTGCTGTACATGTGTCAACTGTTGACCATCTACCTTTGCTCAGGAACTCAAATGTGATTAGAAGTACCAGTAAACAATGATGTGTTTTTTTCTGCAAATATCACACTAGCAGGAAGTTATTTAATTAGATGAATTTGCCAGTGGCTAGTTGATTGCCTTTGCCTTGAATGAACAGATCTGTGAGTAGCTTAGCCTCTGTGCAATTGATTTGGTGTGTGAGTGCCAAGTCTGTCATGACTAGAAACGTTTTCAAGTCCATATGTAAAAGAGACACTGGGTGGATAGCAAAGGATTATATGCTCTGCATGCCTCTTGTGGCCTGACAATAATGTTATCTGCATACAGTACCTCTATAATGTTGGTCTCGTGTCAAGTGTTCAGCAGTTGTTCTTGTACTTGGTTACTTAAAGGATTTACCTCACGTAAAAGGTTTTGTGTTTCTGATTGCTAGTTGATTGTCTTACATGCCCCTTGGTTTCCCTGTGGCAAGTTGCGTGTTGTTGAGTTTATGTTGTGTTTGTGCACCATAAAACAAAACATGAAGCGTTTGGTTCCAAAACACGATAAACCTCCAATTCATAAATTTCAAATAAGGAGCACCTGTCGCTTTTTTGGAAATACTGTGTAGAATCAGAGTGGATATAAAAATGTCTTATTAAATGTCTGCTGAAGTTAGAAATGATCTAAACCAACTAGTTGCAAGCACATCTATTAGTTTTTTCAAATATTTTTTCTCCATTAAAGAAACAACTAACAGAGTCAATTGTCACTTTCTTTCAAGGTTTAATTTCTCTAAAGGTTGGAGATTAGCCATTCAATTGGCTAACTGAGATTGTCAGACACTAACTGATACCTTTTTTCTGTCTAGAGCCTGTAGAGGAGAGGCTTAGCCATGTGGGGACGGAGGAGGAGCCCCTGATGCGACTACAGCTTCAGCAGCCTGAGAGTGGAGACCTCTTCACCTGTGCCTGCAATACGGGGGCAATTGGTGGCGATCCAGGGGATGACCGGACCCAGAGCTCCTCCAATGACACACCTGCTCCAGAGAGGACTGTCTGCCAACCTTGCATGGCCGGCATCCAGGACTCAGGCCTCAAAAAACAGGATATCCTAGAATCCCAAGATGCCAGCTCCCTGGAGGATGTGGAAAATGGAGGGGAAACATTGTACAATGAGGAAGTCCCTGAAGAGGAAGTTGAAAGCTTGGTAGTGCCTGTTGAAGAGAATCTTGTACAGGAAGAGACAGCTGACACATACGAGGAGGCTGCCATTGAAGAAGAAGAATTAGAGCAGACCTCTGAGCCCACAGTAGATGACAATATATCACAGGATATTGACCCATCAATTGAAGAATTTGGGGATGTCCCTGAGGACATGCCCAGCACAGAAACATCTGAAGAGGACATTGTAGTCAAGAACACCGAAGATGTTGATGTGAATGCCTCAGAACTAGAAGCTGGTGTTGGAATCAATGAAGAGTCTTCTGAACCTCAAGAGACTTCTGAAGAGGAATTAGCTGGAGACATAGAGCCAAATGAAGATCTGGCAGAGAAGGAGAGTCCGCAAGTTCAAGAGGCAGCAGAGGTCCTGGAGAATGAGGAAGAGTCTGAAAGTGAAGAAGACACAGGCAAAGACGAGGACCTTGAACCTGATACTGTGGAAAAACCAGCCGTTAGTGAAAAACCAGCCAAAGAGGAAACACATGAGGCCCACCTAGTGGAAGAACCTGTGAAAACTGAGGAAGAGGAGACCATTGACAACCAGGCTTTAGAAGACGTTCACCAGGAAAGTGAAACAATGCTTGAGGAGGACCTGGAGATCGAGGAAGAGACTGAAAGTGAAGAAGACATGGGCAAAGATGAAGACCTTGAGGCTGATGCTGTGGAAGAACCAGCCGTTAGTGAAACCCCAGCCAAAGAGGAAACACATGAGGCCCACCTAGTGGAAGAACCGGTGACAACTGAGAAAGGGGAGTCAATTAAAGAATCTAACCACACTTTGGAAGACGTCCAACAGGCACGTGGAACAATGCCTGAGGAGTACACCACTGAAGAAGAACCGGTGGAGAATGACAGTGATGTTGTGGACACAGCAGAAGCCGCAAAGCAAGTAAACCTTGAGGGACCAGAGAGTCAGGATTCTAAAGCTTACAGAACAGAGGCCGAGGTAAACACTGACCTACCTGTTTTGGCTGTTAACGAGCAGGGAGAAAACGAAGAGGAACCTGCAGAGATGATCAGTGATCTTGAGGTCACAGCTGAGGCAGTAGAGCAGGCAAGTCTTGAGGGACCAGAGAGTCAGGATTCTGAGGATGACAGAACAGAGGCAGAGGTAGAAGCTGACCCACCCATCCTAGCTGCCAACGAAGGGGAAGAGGGAGTAGGGGGTGCAGGCGAAAGGGAACTTCCGGAGGTAGCCAGTGCTCCAGAGACCACAGAAAAAGAGGCAGAGCAGGCAAGCCTCAAGGTACTTGAGGGACCAGAGAGTCAGAATTCTGAGGCTGACAAGACAGAGGTCAATGTGGAGGCTCCTTCTGCCATGGATAACAGGGAGGAGACCGAAGACATAACAGTGGAGGACACACCAGAAGAAGAAGCAAATGTGCCGTATGTTGAAGAACCTCAGCAAAATGGCAAAATCTCAGAGAACATCGCTAATGAGGAGATTGCTGTCACTGGTAATGCAGTTGTCACACGCAGACTCCGTATTTGTTCTACCTGTTAAAGTGTCATGCATAGAATAACAACATTTTTTGCTTTATGTTTTAAAATAAAACCTTAGTGAAGATAATTAAATACACCACAATGTTTTCGATTAGTCATGAAATAGAAAGTTAACATAACATTTAAAAAATATAATATGATAGGAATTTCATAACAAATAAAATGGTGGATGGAGAACAAAACATACAGTGAAAGTAAAGGCATTGTGCCAGTCCTAATGCTCGTTCCATCAACTCCTTCCTGGTGGAATGTGTGGCTTCTGCAGAGTGAGACTGAGGGTTTGGAACGGCTGTATCACGCACTGATCGCTTGTCTCCGGTCCTTTGCTTCCCTTCCACCCACCTTCCCGTCTGCCTCCCCTCCTTTACCCCTAAATCATGAAAGGGACTCGGAGCGGCCCTGGAGAACAGTGGAGCTGAATTCTCTGATACGAATCCAGAGAATGTTAATTGGAGCCGTTCCTGATGGAATCCAGCTGAAATCTCTGTTTTCTATTAGAAACCGGTCCAGTCAGCAGCTTCAGTCTGTCCACGGCCGCCTCTGTGTAAACCTCCCCAATGCGAAGTCCAACTGCCTTCTCTACCATCAAGCGCCCTCCGCGTTTGTGTCTTCTGATGCTGTG
The DNA here is from genome assembly GCA_025775045.1 of Hiodon tergisus. Classification (NCBI taxonomy): domain Eukaryota; kingdom Metazoa; phylum Chordata; class Actinopteri; order Hiodontiformes; family Hiodontidae; genus Hiodon; species Hiodon tergisus. The sequence continues at coordinate 2,816,425 of JAOVYW010000039.1, forward strand.
AATTGCCTGTTGAAGTTACTCTAACGCCATATTTTTTAAACCACGGAGTTTTTTTTTTAACCAAAATTTTGATAAACGTTATTAAAGTGTCATTAAGTTCAAAGCTTTTGGGACTGAAGTATAGTAATTTATCCATGGGCCTCGGTGTGTCCTCCTGTTTTTTTATTTGTATTTGTGGTCTCTAGCTCTAAAGAAATTAGACCACTTCATCAATACACATATTATAATGTAGCTTAGTCTTAACAACTTAAATAAAAAAAATAAAAATAAAAAAACTGATGCATTCTGTTCTTTGTCCCTGTAGATGTGAAGGAGGGGGAGAAGAATAAGGAAGAGGTGGCTGCCCCCATACTGCGGGACATTTCACACATCGAGGAAACTCTGCAGTTAACTATCGCTGAACCCTCAGCAGAGTATGAAGGTACTGGACCACAAGAGATGTCCTGATGTCGTGCTCCATGGAACACAGCCATTACATGGCACATCACTTGACATACCTGCCTAGTCGCAACTGAATTGTCTTCTTAATGAACAAGTAGCTTTCAATCCTGGCCATATTTGACAATGGCTATGTTGATCATTCAACTCCAATGTTGAATGTGTGCTTGCAACTCGGACATCGTGTCCGATTTTAAAAAGTACCAGTAATCTGAGAAGCAAGGTCTTGATGGCACAGTAATGTGTTGCCTGTATTGTGTGTGAGGTTTTTTATTTCAGTTTGTCTGAAACATTCTGCAGTGGACTGTGTGTTCCTAATGCACAACAGACCAGAGTCAGAAGATTGGCTCGTAATATAAGTCTGTGATCAATGTAGTCCAGAACCAGATGTATTTAGGAAGGCAAGCGGGTGAAAAACAATGCTTATGTTTGGTCTTAGCAGGAAGGTTTCATCTCCTGCACATGGAGAAAATTGCTCTAGAATGTGGACTGTTGATAATTATTCCAGCCACGGAGGGTTGGGGTTGAAGTGAGAAAAAAAGACGGAAGACGAAGAAGTAATAAAAATAATGTCACTGAAAAGCTATGTTACTGTGATGAAAAGCCTATGTATTTTTGTCTGGGGTGAGATTAAGAGTTTAGCCCACCTGAGTGACTAAGTCGGTAATGGTGAGAGCAACGCGGCGGTGCACAATTGGCTGTGCTTATCTCAGTTTGTCACTAACGAGTGTCTCCTACCGGCTTCCCGGGAGCCTGCAGAGGCAGTACTGTTGAGAGGGACGTGCCTTTTTTTTCTGAACCTCTTGCTCTGAACCTCTTGCAGTATGGAAAATAGACAGGTACACTCCCCGTATGCGGTGGTGGGAGTCACAGTGATTAACCAATATTTTTAAAAATAAATATTTTAAGAGCTTTCCTGTGTTCTTAAAGTCGTTCACGTTTGTCATCGCAACAGGATAATTATGACAACAGAAGTTTAAGATGCGGAGATCAACCTCAGAACTCAGTTTATTTGTCTCAGTCTCATCCTGCTGGGGTGTCCTTTCCTCCTTTCAGCTCTCTCCCTCTCGTTATCTCTCTCCCGTTCAGCTGCCCTGAAGAAACTGCGAAATATCTACCACTCGTCCATAAAGCCAATGGAGCAGGTGTACAAGTACAGCGAGCTGAGGCAGCAGGACATTTCCGGTAAGAGCTCCCCTTCACCCCCCAATGGATCTGTATCTTCAACTACTTTATTGTACACCATTCTCCAACCCAGAACTTGCTATATACATACATGCATGCAGTTTGTATTAATATTTGTTTTCACTGTCGTGAAACAGATAGAGAAACCGATGGCCACTTGGCAGCCGCAAAGGGTCCTAGGTGGTAAAATCCATTGAATGTGCGAGAAGCTGACCTTGACCCTACATCTAACTAAACTTGCTTCCTCGATGGAAAGCACTGGTCGACTTCAAAAGAGTTTTTTCGTAGGGTTCATGGCTGTCGTCGTGTGTCATACTGCCTCAGTCATGGGCAGAATTGCTCCCTGCCACTGATTTACAGCTGCTAAGTCCAAAACGGCTGTTGAAAGTAAAATAAACCAATTAGAGAGGCACGGAACAGAGAACCTTCCCAACCATCTGAAAGCAATTGTGAGCTTGCGCACTCCTCCAGGGGGTCTGCACCTGTGAGACATACAGGACTATTATTGCAACCCCACTCATGACCAGTCCCCCTCCCACACCGGGCCTACACAATCCTCCTGGCTCCCTTTCCTGGCTTCCCATCATCTCTGAGGATGGTGCTAAAGTAGAGGTGGAGGAGCCACGGAATGCACCAAAGATGCCTGACTGTTTACCATTCAGCCCATCTAACCAGCAGAGGGAATCGGTCATTGGCCAATTAGGATAGGCTGTGCGGCTTTAGGATTGGTTTCCTTTCATGTGATAGGAGTTGAGGGTCAAAGGTTGCAGGCTTGTATCTCTATGTTCATTTTCATCCCCTGATTTTTTCCAAAAGAAATAGCTACAGGTGGAAGGTAAACCGTGAAACAGAACGGAGTTGTATTTGGTTAATGTAAAAAAAAAATTCAACTGTGAAACTGCCCGTCCAATACGGCTTTCTTATATGCCATGAACTGAACCAGACGTATAACAGACAGATTTTCCGTAATATCAGTAGCTGCTGAGATACTGATTCTATATCCAAAACCTGCATGTATTATACTCTCATCTTTAGTTAGAAGAGCTGTTCAGGTAAATCTTTAATAGATGCCTTATATTGCCGGAAATGTCACATTAGAGACATGTTTAGGTCATCTGGATAAACTTACGTCCCCCTTCTGTTATGGTAGGTTTGTCCTCTCAATTGAAAAACTTAAGCAGCTTCAGTCTTTTCCCAGTAACAAATCAAAGCTCGCCCTCTTGTGGCTCAACATGCCCATTAACCATATACAGTGGGGAGAACAGGTGTTTGATACACTGCCGATTTTGCAGGTTTTCCCACTTACAAGGCATGTAGAGGTCTGTAATTTTTATCATAGGTACATTTCAACTGTGAGAGACGGAATCTAAAACAAAAATCCAGAAAACCACATTGTGTGATTTTTTAATAATTTGCATTTTATTGCATGACATAAGTATTTGATACATCAGAAAAACAGAACTTAATATTTGGTAAAGAAACCTT
>JAOVYW010000039.1:2869403-2887000 GCA_025775045.1 Hiodon tergisus
GAAACACCTGCTTGTCTGATGAGTGGAAGGGGAGAGTATTTTTAGTAAGCATGCTGGGCAGTGGTAAATGTACCATACAAAATCTCATGCTGTCACTGCTGCAGGGATCTTGCTTGTCATTAACTCAATCGTTATTCCACAGCGGGCCGTAAACTGACGTGACATTTTCTTTGATCATACTGCAACGTTTTGAGTCTTGGTAGCAAAAAAACCGGTCCGTTCTGTTTTAATTGTTGGAGGATCCAGGACTCAATTGCAAAAAGCGTATTGTGAATGACTCACATTAGTTCCAGGAAACGGGTCTGTAGCAAAGCGTCTTTGCCTGCACTCCAGATCTCTTCAGCTTACATTGTTTTCTGTTCTTTAGAGTGCGCTTGCTTTTCTACTAGAAGCCAGGAGCTGTTGTGGATGGACATTTTGTGAGCAAGTGCTGAAAACGAGCGCAAAATAACCGCTCTCAGTCCCACTTCTCTAGTGAAACTTCATCATGCTTTCTGTCTGCGCTACTTTTATGTCCACTTGTATTGAAGTTTACGATTGGCAAAGCTAGTCAAACCCTCTTTGTTTCGAACACTTGCTTTGGAACTTTGGTATAGGAGAATCGGATCAGTATGTGCCTGGACTTTGTCTGCGGACCAAACACGGGAATTATCATAATAAACCTTTTCATTAAATTGCTATCAAAACCAGCAACTGCGCGCCCACTCAAATGCTGGCTGTTTTTTAAGTTAAATTTTAGTGTGAAACATAAGGAATAAGGATAAAATAGAAAGTAAATATAGTAACGTTGATAAGTTTAGCCAGGAGGAATCACACATTCCTTTTTCATTTTTGGTATTTATTTGAAGGACCAATAGTTGGTTAGTGCTCGGATTCCATTGTGAACCAGCAAGGTATAAAGGAGGCCTTTGTTTATAACTGCTTTTGCATCTGTTGTTAATTTCAAGTTCTTAATGCTTTCATATTATTGTTTTTAATACAGACTGCTTCCCAACCAGCATAACCACCAGGCTAAGTTGTAAAGGGTAGTGGAATCTGTTGCTGAGTTTACGTGAACCTGTTATGAACTTAATAGCTCAGAACTTGATATACTGGTAGTCTTGCATGCGCTTTGATCAAAAGAGCTGGTGTAATCCTGGGAGTTCCGCACTAATGTTAGCCGTTACTCATTAGTGGTTAAAGGGAATAATGTTGGCGTGTTTCTGTGCTCAGGTCTGTTCTGACACAGTAAGGATGTGCCACGTTATGTCCAGCCAGTCAAATGCTTCAATTCTGTCAAAGTAGCTATGAACTTGATAATGTGAGTCTGATCCTAACTTCTTCCAGAATATTCTTCCGGTAAATAAACATTTGACAATAACAAATATTTGTTCCGATTATTTACAGTAGTTGGTAATTGCGCAAACTTTTCTTTCCTTCACTGTGTTTAACTTTTCAAAGACATTGTGAATGTATTAAATAGATCGGATAGAATGAGTAACTCGTAAGTAAGAATTGGAGCAGAGCCTTCCACAGGTATTGCTAATTGTATAGCACACTTGTCTTAAGGACTTTCTGTGACTAGAGCATGATAATTGGGTCCATTAGGGGCTTTGGCCCTAAAAAATGTAAACTTGGGAGCCCTCGCTGGGGAAGAAATGTAAGCGTTGAGTTTGGGTGTCAGTTACGATTGCTTTTGGCGGCATGTTTGTTGGTGTGCATATATTTCTAATTAAATCCTGCCTGGCCCATTGGTCATGGGGAGAAAATGATAAATGTTTAAGAAACTGACCCGTGAATTCTGTATGTCACAACACTGCCATATACAAATCCTTCCTGTTAGGAACTGAGAAGTGAATATTGTCAATCTATATTCATTATTGTTAAGCGTTACCATCTCGGTACAGTCCCTTTATACTGCTAGGAGTGTTCATGGTTCCTTCACTTTTTGGTGTTTTCTGGCTTTTTTAAAAACCTATGGTCCCCTATAATTTTGTTGCTTATACAAACAAAAATTAGTGAAGGGGGCTCAGCAGGAGTTTTCAGTGTGAAGATGCTAGACCACTGTGGATGTGTCTCGACTCTGTGCAAGTGGACCAGACGTAGACAGACCTGCCGTGTGACCATTCCTTTCTCTCCCTGTCCCTCTCCTCCCAGTAGACTTGGGATCCCCGTACGACCTAGAGAATAACCTCCCAGATGAGCTGATGATCCCCAATGGCGTGGACCTGGGCCTGGTGAGCCTGCCCTCCAATGGTGGTGGAGGGGTCCCGGACGCCGCCTCCAAGCACAAGCAGTTGTCGGAGCTCCTGCGGGCTGGGAGTGCAGGCCTCAACTCCGGCAGCCCCCAGGCAGGCATGGGAGCACAGCTGGGTGCCCTTGGGAAGGGCCTGCAGGTTTCCGGAGGTTCCCCCTCCCAAAAGCAGCAGCAGCAACCCACCACCACTGCCGGCGGACAGGGCAGCGTGAGCATGGGCCTTGGCGCTGGCTTCAACCAGGCCATGCTCAACAGCGGCCAGGCCCACGGGCTCCTAGGCCAGAACTCCCAGCCCCAGCCTGCCCAGGTGATGAACGGATCCCTTGGCTCGGTAGGGCGTGGCCGCGGGGCAATGCAATACCAGGGCCAGGCTACAGTGGTGGGAGGAGGCGGCGGCACTGGTGTGGGCAGCGTGCTGGCAGAGACACTTGCCCAGGGAGCCACGCAGATGGGAGCGCACTCCACCATGAGCGCCCAGCAAGCCGGGAACCTCGGCAAGGTGAGTTTTATTTCAGGAGATATGCAACTCGTTTATTGGGTATCCGGCTATGATCTCTACGATTGGGTGACCGGACAGGCTATTCCATATGATATAATAATTGGTGATGTAATTTTCTGTTAAGATAATGGCATCAGTGACCGTGTTTCTTGCAGTCAATTCTGTCTTGTGCATTTCATTGTGCGCGTCTGAGCTGCTTTCTCACCTATCGTCCTCTGTGTCAAGGGAGAAGTGTTTGAGCTGGGTTAGCGTGTGATGTGTAAGTGTACGTGTGTATGTTTCTGTCTAACTGTGTGTTTGTGTATGCATATTGTGTGTGTAATTTTCCGTGAGTTTCGGTGGAATTTAAATGAACGCCTTTTGACGCAGCAGGATCACAGGTTTCCTTATAGCGCCTTTCAGCAATGTTGCAGGTTGGCGGCAAACCGTTTAGTCACTTGGCTTCTTGTCAGGGATTTCTTTGGCTGCCCGGAGATGAGATTAGCCCTGCCTCTGGAACATATGGTGGTCTATGTATTGCCGAATTGATGCTAGAGAGGAAGAGTTGCTCTGCTCACCTGGTAGTGGTAAAAACTGGGATACTGTTGTCTTTCCTGTAAGCCCTTATGCAAATACCCCATCTTACATGACTGCAGTAGTGATGTTGTCTACTGTTCTTCTGCCCCCTCTCCATCTCTTCCTCTTTCTATTCAGATGGGATTGGCGGGGAATAGCAGCCCGTTTGGGCAGCCTTACGGACAGGGGGCTGCAGGGGTCAACGCCCAGCTCCAGAACAAAGCCTCGATGTCCAACAGCCTTCCTCCCTTCGCCGCGGACCTGAAGGGCGGTGCGGTCCCAAACGTGCCAAACCTGGTGAGTCCCAGTTTTCCTGGAAAATACGTTCCACACCTGAGGAACAGCCGCCCCCACCACCGATAAAGCCAACGGCCTCTGTCCTCTCTCTTGCAGCCCCAGCAGCAGGTGTCGTCGGCGGGCCTAGTGCCAGGTCAGGGGGTGTCTGCGGGCCCTACCGCCGACCCGGAGAAGCGCAAGCTGATCCAGCAGCAGCTGGTCCTGCTGCTCCACGCCCACAAGTGCCAGCGGCGGGAGCAGGCCAACGGGGAGGTGCGCACCTGCGCCCTGCCCCACTGCCGCACCATGAAGAACGTCCTCAACCACATGACCCACTGCCAGGCTGGCAAGTCCTGCCAGGGTGAGTGGGGCGGTTGGCCACGGGTGGGCGTGGGTATGTGCGTGCGTTTGGGCAGGCTTGTCTGTCTGTGCCTATAAGTGCTTGTGTAGGTGTCTTAACATCTTGACAGTTGCATCTGCTTCAATGTCATTTGGATCAGGGTTTAATGGAAGTTCTGTCCTAGACCAGACTAGCGGTCCAAATCCGAGATGACTTTGTCCTGCTTCCCTTTAGTTGTGCCAAGCGTCGCTTTCTTTCTACAGGCCATGATTTCCAGCGCCAGCCAAAGCTTTTCTTCTATTTTGTTGTACCCTCAGCCCTAAATGCTTCTGGGTTTTCCCCGGTCGGTGCTGAGTTGTCAGAGTGTGTACTGGGATCCTCATCAACCCCTTTACTTTTGTGTTTGTTTAGCTGGCACTTTTATCAACAGCTACTCACAGGCTCTAATTTAGGCGAACTGCTGAAAAACTGATGTCCAGTTTCTTTGGAGACGCTCACATTCGGAGAGACTTGTGTAGATCAGATGTACCTCACCTCCTAATCCCCCAATCTCTCGGTTCTCATTGCAGTGGCACACTGTGCGTCATCTCGACAAATCATCTCCCACTGGAAGAACTGCACGCGGCACGACTGTCCCGTCTGCCTGCCGCTCAAGAACGCCAGCGACAAGAGGAGCCAGCAGCGTGAGTAGACTCTCGAGTGAACCCTAACCCGCCAACTCTTATTTACCTCAGAGGGTGTGTATAATTTTGAGCTGCTTGTGCAAATGCGGCATCATCTGGGCTACCCAATTGAATTGATCTTCTGTGGAGGTGCTTTTGTAGAGTATGCTGACGTATATCTATAAACATGCAACATGTGCTTTCTGATGTGACGAATAGTCTCTGACTGCGTCTGGGAGGAAGTGTGAGAGGGAGAGCACCACCTGCAGGTGCTATCCTTGCAGCTAATCTGGGCTGCCTGTGAAAGCATGACTGGCCCTGCAGATTCCAGCAGGACTGTTAATCTGTGGACTGTGGAGGGGAGTGGAGAAAGCCATCCGATTGGTCAGGGCTCCAGTGACTCATTTAAATCCCTTGCTGCAGCTAATGGTTTACTGACTGCTCTCCCTGTGCAGTGCTTCACAGTAAGAATTCTTCTAATGGTGCTGACGCAAAATAAACATAGGAATGTTTTTTGTTTAGTAAATGATTCATTATTTACCTCCTGTAGAATCCTGTAGCATGGTTTGTACAGAAATACAACATAAATTCTGGAGGAGGCTGTCATGGCCAGCTCCAGCAAACGTTTTGTAGACTTTTTGCATTTGTTTGGTTATCTGAGGGCACTCTCATACAGAAAAACATGGAGCCCTGACCCTTAGTTTAATTAAAGGTTTGTAGAAAGGCAGGTTCTTTTTGGTATATGTTCTACCCAGGACAATTTGTGAGGTGTGTGTTGGATGGTCTCTTGTACAGAATGTCCTGTCACTCACTCCCACCCCTATCTCTTTCAGCAATGCTGAGCTCACCCAGCGCCGGCCTGCAGAACTCCATCGGACCGGTGGGTGGCGGCCAGCAGACCACGCCCACCATCAACAGCGCTACTCCCATTGACCCCAGCTCCATGCAGAGGGCCTACGCTGCACTCGGCCTGCCCTACGGCAACCAGCCACAGCCTCAGGCGCAGACACAGGTCCACGGACAGCAGAATGCTCAGGCGCATCAGCAGCTGCGGTCCATCAATGCACTTGGTAAAGGACTGTATTCAGACACGCATGCTTTCCATGCTGTATAAACCAATCTGGTGTCCCTACTGTGGTGGCATCTTCCTCTATTGTTCTACATGACTGGATGTGTTGGAGTTGAATGTGAATGTGTGAAAGCTGGAGTTGTGTATTCATTGTGGACCCAAATGTACAGAAGTTATGAACTAGGTGACTTCGAACGGTATATGTTCTATAGATTCTGAAATATATTTCTTGTGTTAAACAAAAAATTCATTTTCAACTATACTGAACAAGCTGTTGGACCTGCGTGTTTTTTTTTTTTTAATGAATGAAACCGATCTCCTCAGGTACCAACCAGATTAATCTGGGGGGCGGGGGCATGGGCGTTCCCACATCGGAGCAGACCAACATGCACTCAGATTCCCCCCTCTCCTCGCTAAACACTTCCAGGTTAGTCCGGCCTTCCCCTTCCAAATTACTTTCTCCACCAAGAGTGACCTTTTTAGCTGTTAGTCATCATTATAATTATTCCTCACGTGGGATGCAAAGCAGCTGGTACAGTATTTGTTTAGTTTGTTTCTCCATCTTACCGAATGGTTTTGTCTCCCTCCTCCCCTGCAGCCAGCTGATGTCAGACGGGCCTGGAGGGGGCAACATGGGCAGCCTACCCACTGCTGCGCCGCTTTCCGCCACAGGCGTGAGGAAGGCCTGGCACGAGCACGTCACACAGGACCTACGCAACCACCTGGTGCACAAACTGTGAGTCCTTGTGTTTGTGTGCGTGTGCGTATGTGTGGGGACAAGTGGTGCGGGTTTGTGTGTGTGAACGTCTGTATGTAAGAAATTTAAAGAGTGCATCTGAAACGGAGGGAGTGTGTGGTTATGCGTGAGCCTAATGCTCTCCACTCCCTCTTCTCACCCCCCCGACTGGCAGTGTTCAAGCAATATTCCCGACCCCAGACCCTGCCGCCCTGAAGGATCGGCGGATGGAGAACCTGGTGGCCTATGCACGCAAGGTGGAGGGGGACATGTACGAGTCCGCCAACAGCAGGGTACGGCCCTTGGCTCATGGCTTGGCAGACCGTGCAGGTTTTGAGATGCCACCAAATGTGGACCCAGGACTCTTTATTCCTTTCGGTTTAGTATTGCTGCATTCAGGTTGTCGCTACTTTTTAAGCTCCCTCTGAACTACGCTCTTTCCGTTGCTTTTCTCAGGATGAGTATTACCACTTCCTGGCAGAGAAGATCTACAAGATCCAGAAGGAGCTGGAGGAGAAGAGGCGGTCTCGGCTGCAGAAGCAGATCATTAACCAGGCCCCGTTGGTCGGACCCGCCGGCCAGCAGACAGGCCTGTCTCAGCCCAATGCCCTGGGGCCAGCACCTGCCCCGAGGCCTCCCAGTAAGTGGCATACACTGGTCAAAGGGGAATTTAGCTGAAATATCTGTTCACAGACCCCCTCTTGATTCATGTGTCTCCTTTCTTTAGAAGTTCAGAATGCATGTTTTCTGATGTGACTGAGGGGCCCTGCCTCATAAACTTTTTCTACTCTCTCCCGTTCCGTCTTCCTCAGACGGACCTGTGCCTATGCCCAACGTGCCAAATCAGATCATGAATCGCATGCAGGTCTCCCAAGGTACTTCCCCGCTTGCTGCTATCCCAACACTTTTTTTTGCAGTTTCCCGGGAGCCTCCAGTCTTAACTGCTGTATGTGTTTGAGCTCCATGCCCTTTGTGGTCCTCTGTTTACGTTCAGACCAGTGGCATAAATGGCACAATGTATCAAGACTCTAGCAGGAACTCTGTGACACGCCATGGTTTGTCCACATTCTCCATGGAAGTTATTGAGCTGAGGGCCTCCTTTACCCACTGCTATTATTAATTTGCTTATCAGGCACTATAAACCAGTGCTGCAAAGTTTTTATATATACAATTTTTATATAGCTGGAAGACTAGATACCGTCTGAGTAATTCTGAAGTTGGAGTTACCTTTTATCTCTGCCCCCTAGTGGTTAGTCACTACACCAACTAGTGATCAGGCATATATGAAATTTCCATGCATAGAGATGTCTGTTGAAAGTAATGGCAATTTTTTGCTAGGCTGCTATGTAGATTTGGCAGGTGATTCTTAGCTGCTAATTGCACAAAATCTAATTGCTTTTGTCTGTGTGTGTGTCTGTTCTCCCCCGCCCCCGCCCTTTAGGAATGAATCAATTCAACCCCATGGCGATGCCCAGCGTGCAAATGTCCCCAGCCCCCATAGGAGCCCGTGCCGCCTCTCCAATGAACCACCCCGTTCAAATGAACATGGGCTCTGTGCCTGCGGTGAGTTACACCAGTCAGCTGTCTAGGAGGCATCCCCGTTTCCCCTTTGGTTCACTGTCAATTCAGTAGGGGGGAAGAGCAATGGGAGTGTGTGAGAGAGAGAGAGCACCTGGCTAACCAAAATCCAGTGGAGGCAGAACCTGTGATGGGTCTCTGATTAACTGTTGCAGCCGTTTGCGGGGAGTCAAATTGCAACCGAGTTTACTTTCATGAAAAAAATTTTTTGTTAAGGGTATCTGTTGTTGAGCCTTAATAGCTTTTGCAAACTGTAGTATTGCTTTTATTTTTTGGAATACATTTGGAAAACTTGATGACTGGATAATGACGTGTACTAGAATGACTTGAGTGATTAGAATAGAAAAGCGTGGTGATCGCCTATCTTCTCCTTACAGATGGGAATGTCCCCCACAAGGATGCCCCAGACGCAGCAGGGCATGATGGGAGCTCACAGCAACAACATGGTGGGGCAAACGGCCAACCAGACCCAGTTCATGCCTCAGGCCCAGTTCCCGCCCACCGGCGGCACCATGAATGTGGGCCTGGGCCAGGGCCAGCCAGGAGCCCCGGCCGCTGTCACACAGGTAAAGGGGAAGAGCGGCACTCTGGATGGGACACAGTGGACATGTGATTACCACTGAGCGATTGTGTGGTCGGCATTTAATGAAAAGTCAGTTTATGTGATGAAATATAAGAGGACAATAAGGAGTGGTGTGCCCCTGTGTCTTTTCTCCAGCAGCAGCAGCAGCAGCAGCCGACCAATGCTAACCTTCCCATGAGTGCCCATGGCCCCCTGGGCCCCCAACTGCCCTGCGCCCCGCCTGCCCAGCCCCCACTGCGCGCCACACCCTCGCCGGCCTCCACCGCAGCCCCCACCCTGCAGCAGCTCCAGCACCCTACCCCCCCACAGGCCCAGCCCCGCAGCCGATCCTCCACCCCCACCCCCGCGCAGGGCACCCCGCCCGCTCCGGCCCAGCCCCGCACACCCCTGCAGCCCCAGCCGGAGCCCCCCATGCAGACACATCCCCCCACCACTCCGGTGAGACTGCTTTTGTGCTCTGTCTGAGGGGCCTGCAGGGGGATACAATAAGCGTACAAATAAAAAGCAAGGGCGGCTTAAACAAATTTTAATGTGTTGCAAAGGAAAACAATCAGAAACTCGTATTAAAGCTGATGGCCAATCAGTAAGGGTGCGATGCACATGATGTGCGTCCTAATGCCTGCACTGTAGTTAGACGTGCTTTCTCTGTTTTCGGGCTCTAATGCATTCCAAATTAACTCTGCTGGAGTTGTAACCAGTTTTTTTGTTTTTTGACCTTTTAACAGTTATTTTGGAGCCGTTGTGGCAATATGTGCCTGATTCATGTGTTCTTCCCCCCTCCCCTCCCCCAGCTTTCCCATGCGACTGCTGGTTTGGATAACCGGGTGCCAACCCCCACCTCCGTGGCCAGCACTGATGTTCACTCCCAGCATGCTCTGCCCGACCGGACCACCCATGAACCCAAGCCTGAGACTCGGGACGAGGATCAGGACTTTGAGTCTGGAGGGAAAATGGAGCCTAAAGTAGAGGTAAGCCCCAGTGGGTAGGTTGAGCTATTTATTTTTAGGCGTTTATTTCCTCCTTACCTCCATGAATGGAGTGTGCTGTAAATAGTTTGATTTGAATCAGGGGTACCTGCCTTGTATAACTCCTGCGTTCACAATGTAAATTGTACATTGTACAATGGCTGTAAAGCCTCACTATTGTTTCCCTCGCCACCAGTCTGAGGATGAATCCGGGTCCCTGTCAGTGAAGACGGAGGGCCAGGAGCCAAAGCATGAGCCCATGGATGTGGAGGAGAAGACGGAGGTCAAGACTGAGCCCAAGGAAGAGGAGGAGGGAGGTGCCAATGGCTCAACGCTTTCCACCTCCCCCTCCCAGTCCCGCAGGAAAAGTGAGATCCCAGACAGCGCACAGTTTCCTTGTATCGGTCCATTGTCGACTTCCACTTCTATATCGTTATTCTTTACACTTTTTTTGTCACAGAAGCTTATTCTTAAATAGAAAATAATTCTTGACCCTTGAATGCGTACCATCACATGAATGTGATCGTTCCAAAGCAGTTCCTCCAGCGAAACCTCACATATCTGTGATTAGAATGTTGAAATAGAATGTCTACAAAAATTACACAACGATTGCGTCCGGTACACCCTTCAGAGTGTGTTATTTAATGCCAATAATAAATGGACTCATAACTTCCGGAACTTGATGGTTTTCAACATAGTCAAAATAAGCATTTAAACCACCTAAGAACAAAATGAACATCCACAATGTTTAGTTACTAAAGTCTTCAATTTGCCACAGTTAAAGTCAAGACAGTAGACTTCTGAATGCTTACGTTCAGAAAGGACATGTATAGTATTAAGCTTTGCTTAATATCACACACTGACGCATTGATTTCTGACTGATAATCTTGATTTTATGTGGAATTGATATAGGTTATTGATTTTATTTGTTTTAATTCTTTTTGTTTTTAATGATACGTTGTCATGTTCAATAAATAGTTCGATAATCCGTTTCTCCATTTCATGACCTTCTCCATGCATGTTTGTTGGCAGAACAAATGTTTTTGGAAAGTGCCATTATGCTAGATATGGCAAGATAGCTAGCTACCAATCTCATATGTCGAAAACAAGTGAATAGTTAGATAACCCAGTACTGACCAATACCATTTAGTTATTTACAAGATGATTAAACGGCGGTTTGCGATTACTTAAATAAATAAACAATAAAACATCTAGAAAACGATGCTAATCATGGCAAGCCACCTGTTAAAGTATGTTTGACTTTCGATTAGCCTAGCTAAACTAATAACTTTTCTTCATCAATACAACCATCGTATGTGCATTATCACCTCATGATATGTTTATTTCAACGTATTTGAGAATCGGATATCTGTCGTCCTCCAACAATAGTTTGAAATTGTAAATTCAATTCATGCTGGGGGGGCAATTCGGTGAATTTAGAAGTTGTGCGTCTAAGGGTTAAAGCTTCTTTTTAAATGTGCTTGATAGTACCCTGTGATATTGTTGATGTGTGTTTATTAATTGACTTTCCCATTCCAAATGAATAGAATGTTATAATTTGCACAGAAGTCCTATTCTTCTTGTAAGTTGTGTGTGTGGGCGTTGCTCGCTGTCTGGCCTTTTGTAAGACGTTCCCTCTTCCCCAGTCTTCAAACCGGAGGAGCTGCGGCAGGCCCTGATGCCCACGCTGGAGTCCCTGTACCGCCAGGACCCTGAGTCACTGCCCTTCAGACAGCCTGTGGACCCCATGCTCCTGGGAATCCCGGTAAAACCCACCACCTGGGGGCCTACTCTGTTTAAATGCAGCATATACTGTGTGTGTGGCTTTTAAAAATGTTATTTGGATGTACATACTGTACAAATTTACAGTTTCAGAAATTAAGCTTAAATTAGTTTTCGAGAAATTATTTTTGAAAAGTAGTATTGTAAGTGTATCTGAGTAAGTGAATATTGCTTATTATATTCAGTAAACATTGACATTTTGTAAATACCAGGACTACTTTGACATTGTGAAGAACCCCATGGACCTGTCCACTATCAAGCGCAAGCTGGACACGGGACAGTACCAGGAGCCCTGGCAATATGTGGACGACATCTGGCTCATGTTCAACAATGCCTGGCTCTACAACCGCAAGACCTCCCGCGTCTACAAGTACTGCTCCAAGCTGGCGGAGGTGTTCGAGCAAGAGATCGACCCCGTCATGCAGGGGCTGGGCTACTGCTGCGGGAGGAAGGTGAGCGTGTGTGTGCATGTCGGTACCCAGTCCAGTTTCAATGCGAAGTAAGCTATTGCTGGATTTGCCGGATATACGTGGCGCTTGCTGACCGGCCTTGTCGATTCTCTCTCCAACAGTACGAGTTCTCACCGCAGACACTCTGTTGCTACGGTAAGCAGCTCTGCACCATCCCCCGCGATGGCACCTACTACAGCTACCAGAACAGGTGAGAGGGCTGGGTGGTCAACGCAATTCGGGGGAAACGCTAGCGGTGATGCAGATTGCCCATGGTACTTTTCTGTGTGGGATTTTTGTTTGCCGGAGCTTAAGATTCTGCGGAACGCTGTGTTTATCATACACGAACGAGGCAAGATTACTTTAGTCGGTTTCTCCTCAAGGGTTGAAATTTCTGGTAGCATTTTGTGGTGGACGCCAAGCATTGTTTCATTGCCGTCGCTCAGATGCAACCAACCCCCCAGATGTTTTGGAAGCAGAAGACAGATGGAACCCATCTGTGTAGTTATTTGTTTTTAGTTTGTAAGACGGGGTTGGAGCTGTGCTTTTTGCATTTTGGATGGTGCCACGTTCAGGCATTGCAATGAAGAATTAATGATCATTGAAAGTATGCTTCTCAGCTCCTCCTGCTGTTCAAACTCTGCTACTACAACATCACATATGCTGCACCTACCTACTTCAAAATGGTTAACGGCCATCCCCATTGCCAATGCCATAACATACCTCTTTATACTCAGATGGTTATGGGGGGCTCTTATTGGACCGACGATGGGGGACTCCTGGTGTTATTTGACCGGTGCCCTCCTTTGTATGTGTTTAACTGTATAGGGCCATCTGGTGTGGCCGCCGCCTTTTCACTGAATCAAGCCAAATTCCTCCCAGTTTCAAATGCAGGCTGGGCGTTTTATTGTAGAGTAAAGGGGGCGAAGGTAACCAAATGTCATAATGAGATTACTGGATAGTGTTTTAATTGGCTTGGTTTATTGGCTTATTTGTGATTGGTTACATATGCAGGCTTTATCTAAACAAATGGGCATTTGCATTGAAAATGCAAGCCTTCTTTGGGTTTAGCATCGACCGTACACCCATCAGCAGCTGGAAGTAACAATTCTTTCTGTGCTCATATAGCCATCTGCAGCGTGGACTAAGTTTTCTTTGTATTCGTCTTTCTCCAAACATTTGCCAGAGGTACACATTTGTGTTCACTGATGGACACGAAATATGATGGGTGAAGTGTTTGGGTCACAATCATACAGGCAGAATTAGTGATGAGTCTTGTCTGAAGCAGTCTGCTTAAGATAGCTGAACAGAGGCAGGAGGTGTGGGGGAAAAGGAACACACTTTTAGCTCAGGGCATTGATAAAACTATGAATGACCCCCTCACCACGCAACTATCGTTAATTTGTGTTTTCCCCCCAGCTCCTCATCCATACATCCCCATATACAAACGTGAATGCACCCTGCCACAACCCCCTCTTCCCCCGGTTTGCCAAAAGGCTTTTTGTGGTGTTCTTCCCTTGTTATTCGCTGCGCATCATGCCTCTTCCCCACTGCCCCTTTCCTGCCTCGCTTCTCCTCTCACGATTCGGGTCTTGCCAGACACTGTTGCGGTGTTATATGCTGGGTCCAGTTCACTCAAAACACGTCCTTGTCGCTGACAGGTATCACTTCTGCGAGAAGTGCTTCAACGAGATCCAGGGCGACAACGTCACCCTGGGCGACGACCCCGCGCAGCAGCAGACGTGAGTGGTCACTGCCCGTGTTCCCGCCACACACGTTGCTATTTTGAACATTCGGGGATGTTTTCGGTATCAAGGAATTGACACGTAATATACTTTGGAAACTAAAAAGGTTTATGTGGCTTGGGGAAGCCATAATGCCAGTTGAGGCAGTATGTCCGTTATATATTTATTTATTTTAATTCCCCGTCCCTTTACGTTTCATTTGCTTATCTGAGCTCTGATTAATATATTAATCCTAAATTAAACACTTGATCCCTAAACGGCGTACCTGGATAAAGCTAATTGACTGTTTGTTTCTGACTCCCCAGGATGATATCTAAAGACCAGTTTGAGAGGAAGAAGAACGATACACTAGACCCCGAGCCGTAAGTTGAAACTGCGAATGGAATGAATGTACGGTGGCAGTGTCTCATTAAGATGTATTCCTGCTGCTAGTTCCCCCTGGTCCCACTCTAGTGAACAACGCTCTTGCGCTTCTCTCTGATTGGTCAGCTGCTGACGAGGACAGCTATCTGCTGTAGACCAGATCTGCACTTTCCTATGGCATTTCTAGTATACGGGCATAGTTATTTGGTATACATGCAGATAAAATAAAAATAGTGTTTCCTGCAATAGCCAGGTGCCCTCCGGTCATCAGGGCTAATAGTCTCCCCTTTCGGTTCTGTTCTAGATTCGTTGAATGTAAAGATTGTGGACGGAAGATGCACCAGATTTGCGTGCTGCACTATGACGTCATCTGGCCATCTGGGTGAGGTTCCCCTATACTCTCGACTGTCAATCACATCCTCCGTCTGGATCACACAAGTGTCCTCAGTCTATCACTCTGAATCACAAAATAATGAAACGGTGTCAAAGGAATGTGGTGTGTAGACAGGAGCCTGAAGACGGCAAAATATGGTATTACTGCATCGTAGCTTTGAAGCGTGGTCATCAAGTCATCTTATTTGACTAAGAACCAAAAAAACAGTGTAACAATCTATGTTCCCTATGTTGATAAACGTTTAATTGGAGTTTGAAATTTCCACACATTTTGTGAAGCCCTGCTGGGGAAGCAAGCACAGACTCCGACCATGCCGTGAAGGGAATTAATGACAATTTGAAGGGAAAAAAAATGTGTATATATATGACTGTTCTTTTCCTCTCGACAGCTTCGTCTGCGATGATTGCTTGAAGAAAACTGGCAGGACACGGAAGGACAACAAGTTTTCTGCCAAAAGTGAGTGAATTCAGTCACTAGACGTTTGTACATCTGTGTTGGTGTGAAGGGCTCATGCTGTCGTGGGAACCGGTGGTTCACTTTCTCAGTGTGGTTTGGGGTTTTGCCTTGAACTTGGGGCGTGGTTTATCGTACTGCTCTGACCGTGTGTGTCCGCGCGTGCGTGCATTGCTGCTCCAGGGTTACAGACCACACGGCTAGGGAATTATATTGAGGACCGGGTGAACAAGTACCTGAAGAGGCAGAACCATACGGAGGCTGGAGAGGTGTTTGTGCGGGTGGTGGCCAGCTCTGACAAGACGGTGGAGGTCAAGCCTGGGATGAAAGCCAGGTGAGAGCATCTAGCCCTTTTCTGCCGTGTGTGTGTGTTGCCCCAGTCCCGAAGGTGGGCTATTCTCACTAACTAGACTGCTGTTATTAGAATAAGACTTACTGCATTGGCTAGGGTGTTGTTAATATTGTGTACCCTGATGTTCAAAAGTCCACTATTCAAATGGGTTTTGCAGATTTGTAAAGGGTTTTCTTTAGTTTGTTCTTTTATATTGTATGACTTACAGAACTGCCTTGGCATGGGCCAGGTAATGTGTAATAATTTGTTCTTATTGGGAGGACATGGTTTTCCCCCACTTTTAAAAAAGAAAAGAAAAAGAGAAATGTGTCGTTTTGCGAGGATCTCAAGGTCCGGCCTGCTCACTTTGATGCCCTCTCTTATTCGCCCTCTCTCAGGTTTGTGGACACAGGCGACATGTGTGAAACCTTCCCGTACCGAACCAAAGCACTTTTCGCTTTCGAAGAGATCGATGGAGTGGACGTGTGTTTCTTCGGCATGCACGTCCAGGAGTATGGCTCAGACTGTCCCCTACCCAACACCAGGTTAGCCCAGAATGCATGCTCGGTTCCCCTGTGGTGCGGTGGAGTTTCCCATACCCCGTGCCCAACGACTCGCCTCACTCTTTCCTCTTCTGTCCCACAGGCGGGTATACATTTCGTACCTCGACAGTATTCACTTCTTCAAGCCCCGGTTACTGAGGACGGCGGTGTATCATGAAATCCTGATTGGCTATCTGGAGTACGTCAAGAAACTGGGGTATGTTTTGAGGTTATCCAGCTTGATCTCCCCTCTCTGTTTTAAGAGCTTACAAGTTTGTTGTCTCATCCAGTGCATACGATATTTAACTGAGTAAAAGGTGGAAGTTAGTTTCACACTGGAAAGAAGATAAATGACGTTTTGGCTGGCAACTGGGAAGCAGCTTTCCCTCCTGGGGATTAAACCTGCAACACACTGCCATTATTAAATGCCAGTAATATTTCATTCTAGTAAAGGAAGTTGAGTCTTAATCATTTATAACTCAAACCTTGCATTGCCTTTCTTTTTTAAATTGTATTTCCTTTAAACTGAGTACCCGTGTCACCATTTCAGGTACGTGACTGGTCACATCTGGGCCTGCCCTCCCAGCGAAGGGGACGACTACATCTTCCACTGTCACCCGGCGGACCAGAAGATCCCCAAGCCCAAGCGTCTGCAGGAGTGGTATCGGAAGATGCTGGACAAGGCCTTCGCTGAGAGGATCCTCCACGACTACAAGGTTAGCTCCTCCCCTCATGTGTGTCTGTGCTGGCTCCCGGCAAAGCTTTCCTTTTTAATCATCAATAAGATTGTAGGTTGAATAGCATTATTAAACTATATTTATAGTATTTATCAAAGTGTTTTTGCATCTCTCTTTGTAAGGCTGAGATCGCATTCCATAATTTGGTTCCTTTTCTACAGTTACCTTTCTGAATTCTTAAGCTAGTTAACAGAGAATCGCATTACTTGATCACAGCTAAGACTATGGTGATTATGGTGTAATGTACAGTGATATATGGTATAATGGCGAAGTAATTCTTTTTTTCTATTCAGTAGTGAATTTTTCCTATAATAATCAGAATAAGTATTAAAACTGAACATGTACTTTAAACATAATTATCCACAAATGTAGTACTCATTGGTTAAAACAAAGATGATTTATCGGGTTATTAATCAGCTAATGCAAGAATGACTAATGGGGAAATTATTTCTGAAGCACCCAATGTATACGGTTTGCTGACGGTGCTTGTTGTATGCCTGTGTGTGTGTTTCGTCCGTTCGACAGGACATATTCAAGCAGGCGACCGAAGACCGGGTTACCAGCGCCAACGAGCTGCCCTACTTCGAGGGCGACTTCTGGCCCAATGTGCTAGAGGAGAGCATAAAGGAGTTGGAGCAGGAGGAGGAGGAGCGGAAGAAGGAGGAGAACACGGCCGCTTGCGAGCCCCCTGAGGTGAGGGAAGGGGGTGTCCAGCTGACGTTTTTGTGGTGCCTGCGGCTTCTTTGTTTTGGTAACATTGAGTCTTGTGCCTATACCCCAAGGGGACTCCGGGGGACAGCAAGAATGCCAAGAAGAAGAACAACAAGAAGACCAATAAGAACAAGAGCAGCGTCAGTCGGGCCAACAAGAAGAAGCCCGGGATGCCCAATGTAGCCAACGACCTGTCCCAGAAGCTGTACGCCACCATGGAGAAGCACAAAGAGGTGCGGTGCCGCGCCGCAGTCATGTGAGAGAGAAAAGAGCTTCTGGGGAGGGGCTTCTTGCTCCAGCCTCATTGCCTCACACAGTGTACCTATCAGAGCACGGTGTATTACAGAAAAGCAGCACGCTTACCCCAGTGTTGCGAAAGCCGACACAAGGACTTATTTGAGGCAGCGCCTTTTATTTGCATTCTGCGCCTTGTCCTTTAGGTTGAGCTTCTGTCCCCTTCTCCCCCCAGGTTTTCTTTGTGATCCACCTGCACTCGGGCCCCATGGTGAATACTCTGCCGCCCATCATGGACCCCGACCCGCTGCTGACGTGCGACCTGATGGACGGGCGCGACGCCTTCCTGACGCTGGC
>JAOVYW010000039.1:2919353-2929416 GCA_025775045.1 Hiodon tergisus
GCCCCCCCCCACTAATGCATCCACAAGGAGCAGGCTTTTTATTTTATTTTTTTTCGTTAATGCACCCAAAAGCAGGGGCCTTTTTCTTTCTTTCTTTCTTTATTTATTTATTTACTTACTTTTTGCCAAGCTACAAACGGCTGTTTTATTATTTATGGCCCTTACTGCGTATGTGTTGCTTTTTATTATGTTTATAAACAGCAAACTCATCCACTCCTCATCCATTACACGGTTTAGGAATAGTGCTGTCTGGAAGGGGCACGTTTTCTTGAATGACGAAATAACACAGGGACACGATTCGGGCTTCTGTTGTTTCCGTCCTTATGCCCTTATTTTTGTTTTGTGTTTCTTGTTTCATTTTGGAAGAATACCTTTCATCTTCTCCATTTCACAAAGACATGTTTCCATTTTATTAGTTGTTTTTTCATCATATATAACTTATTTATGTCGGATATCTTGTTTAATCAAAGACAGATTTTGAGACAGATATTAGCATAACCATATTTGCGGTGTTAGAGTATCAATATGAAAAAACGTTTTTCGTATAAGTGCCTCCATAAACATTAACAGTTGTGTTTTGATGGATTCATGATTAAGCATATTTGCTCTTCTTTTTTAAGCCAGATGTGCGCACAATTGTTCTGAACCATTTGGTGACTATTTGCAAAGTTTTTTACACTTATCTAAAATTACAGGATCTAAAAATGTCACTAGGGTTAAAGGTCAAATTGCAAATAAAATGCTGCGTTGCAATGAGGAAAAAACTATTTTCTCTAAAAATAAATAAATACATACATGTTTAACTTCCATTAAGTATGTTAAGTAATATTCATTTTTATATTTAAAGTTAAGATTGCTACTAATTATTATTCTAATTTAGGGGACATACAAAGATATCCAGATTTAAAGGATTCCATTTCACTATTTCACTATGTTCAGTAATAATGACATACAGATTTTGGAGGGCTGAAACAAATATGTGCCAAGCTTGAAGTTGAAGAAAGATTTTTATTGCTGCCCAGGTTATCCGTAATATTCTTTTCTTTTTCCCATGGTAAGATCTTAAAATCTGTTCCTCAAGGGAATTAAAGGCTAAATAGATTTATTGTGTCTAGATAATTGCATCAGTCTAGCTTGACATCACATAACAACTGTATAAACTCATAGTTGAAATTGGAAAATATTTCAGTATTTGATATTTCTGCCGGGATAAGCTTTTTAAAACACCATTGGCCAACAATGACTCCTAAATACTTAATATCTTGAAACCCATGTTTGTCAAGCTTGACAGTTTTAAGCCAGTAAATTAATACAGCTTCTTTGAAGTGTTATATAAAACTTTTTCCAGTATATAAAACATTTTGGAAATTTCATCTTCGACGGAATTGAATGCATCCAAATTTATTGTTAAGGTGGAAGTTACAACTATAATTCTTTCTTAATAATTTGTAGTTGCTTCCGCTCTGATTCTTTTGGCAGTCAAGGGCGAATGGCTTTGGAAAGATATATACTATTTTCAATACAAACCCTTTCTTTTTTGAATGCAATTATTAAAAGTACTCAATGATAGATTATTTTAATCAGTAGAAACAAAGTGTACTTTGAGACACTTTTTCAACAAAAAATATTGGCTGTTATGACTGACAGGCATTGCTGGTTTGGATGGTTATTTTTATCCTTTCAAAACACCAATTAAATCCATCCAGCAGCCATCTAGCTAAATATATTTAGTTTTTTCGTATATATATTTAAAAAAAAATGTATTTTGATATAATTTCTCGGAATCAGATTAGGCTACTTTTGCCATATATCAACCCAATGCCATTTTTCGTATCCCCACGAAACTTGGACACTGCTGACATGTTCTTGCTGCTAAAAAATCTCAGGGTAACCCCTCACACAGTCGCACACATTTTATTCCGCCTTCTTGGCGTTGGAGTGGTTTGATTGTGTCTGAGAACAAGATTTATAAGAGATTGCAGACATAGTTGTAGATGTAGGGGACTAGGGGCCAGACCAAATCAAACTGTGATAATTAAATATTATATATATATATATAATCCAAAAATCAACGGTGTGTGAAATGCACGCAACACATGCCTGCGAGAAAAGTACTACTACCAATAATAATTACAATAAATATTTATACATGCACACCAGGGCTTGTATTGTTGACAATAGTTTGCTTACCTCCTATAATTATTATTTTGTGGGACAATTCCCGGCTTTCCAGGACCAAACTGGATTACTGCTAAAGTTTGTTTGCTGAAGAGCATGGCTGCATTTGCCAGTGTGTGTCACTATCCCCTGATTAATAGTTTTAAGACAACACTTTTAACCATTGTTCTGCAGTAGCTTCACCATAACGTCCCATGAAAATTGCGAAACCAGCTTGGCTAAGCTCCTGCATCATGGCCCTATGATCACCAAAATAGATCATTAAAATGAATCACAAATACTTATTGTTCAGATAATTTAGTTTTTTGTTTTAATTTTCTGTAATCTCTCTTATCTGATCCTAGGAAATTTTCAGGTTGAGCAGTCCTGTTTTGAGTACAAATATTAAGTTTAAATAAATGTGCGTACCTTTAATCACCTCTATTTCAAGAAAATGGTCCATTATAGTGTACTTTTGCAAAGCGCACAAATGGGGTGTTGTGGGTCTATCTTCAAATCCACTAATATCTAAATATTATCCATTCATAATTTGTTTGTTAAATTATGCACTTCACCATTCATAAATTTACCAATTCATAGTTGGACCGTAGGTTAAAGTTCATATCAAACCTGTAGCTCGGTAAAAAAAATGGCAGTGGTAGGCTAGCTGTAGCGTAAACTACAATGCTCAACTCATCTGCTGTGGATTAATTTATCCCCAATTAGGGAGTAAGTGTGTGAATTTGGCCATTTACAGTAAGGGCTTTGTGCTATTATCAGCTCTTATCTGAACCTTCAAAACACTGAGCAGGTTCAGTAAAAAAAAATCCCAGATAACCGAGGTTCTTTTATTGAACTCTCTTCTGGGACCAGGAACCTTTGTGTCAGTGAGATGTTTTGCGAGCACAGTGGGAAATCTGATTGTTTTAGACACGCCAACAGGGAAACCAGGAGCAACAGCTTCAATTGTCTGATGGATTCCTGCAGAAAGGTGCAAAAAAAAAAAAAAATGTTTAAGGTGGTTTTTAGCCAAAAGCCCTAAAAAAAACAGCCTGTGGCAACCCACGGTTAATGTATGTTTTATGTTTTTCAAGCAGGTCGTTTAAAGGAAAAATATTTGTTATTATAATTTTGGTGAAACTAAACGGATTATGTTTATAAATGAAAATGTGCGATCATTTTTTAATAAATTTTTTGCAAATAAAGCGCATAGGCTTACAAAGAAAATGATAAAACTCAAAATTTTTAATTGTTTTGACTTTTTAGTTTCTGTTTTAATTCATTTTAAAGACTTTTTGACAGCAGCAATGACAACACCAAGGAGAATCAAAGATTCTATGTAGTCGTTTTAATCCTCAAAGATGCCCCAATGATAGATTCTTATGTTGTCGTTGTTTCATAATGGTTAAGATGCTAGTCTACCTACCCAAGATCCTATTAGTAGTTAGAGAGGTTGTATTTCACTTTACTGTGTTACATTTTAACTGTCACAGTGTGGTTTTTATGTTTTGTGCTGTCATGTTGTCGTCTAAACACGTGGACAAGGCTGAAGAAGGAGAGGGGACGTTAAAACATTTAATTAGCGTACTTATGGGGTTTTTAAAGATACCTGCTGTTTCCAGGTGAAAATCAGACCTTCAGCATCAGATGCTTGAGGATGTTTTACAGCAATTAAAACATAGTACATTTTTATGTATCTTTACTCTGCGAATAAACAGAATAGCTAGTCACCTTGTGAGACAGTTTTGTAATCACGGGAATTCTCACTGCTCGACTCAAAGACAACAAAAAAATTATTGTTGGTATAAAGAAATCTATAGTGGTGGGGGATTGCAGATTTTAGGGGGGTTGTTGGGGGACATATCCATTCGTGTAAACATAATATATATATATATATATATATTAGCAAAGGACACTTTCCGTAATAAATTATGCGTAATTACATGAACAATTTATTTTATATTCTACGATGTGCACTATTTTTGTGATTAAGTGGTTAGACACTAGGGCAGAAAAAAAACATGCCTATAATTATATAGTAAAAAGGAACGATTCAGTGTATATTTATGTGTTGTTCAGGGTCATAGGAGGGTTGTTTGTCAATTCTTTGTATTGTTATTTGTTCATCTATGGTCTACACTGTTCCTTCAACCTTTTGATTTAAAAAAACTGATGTAATTCATAGTGAGTCAGACCAATGTAATTCTGCCTGGTTAATAGCGTTATAGTCAGTTCTTGACTAACTACAAATTAAACATGGATTGGCCTTTGTTGAAATTAAATGACAAGCCTTGTGTCCTTTTCGTTTTGAACATAAGGGATTATTTACTGCGGAGCGAAAAGCCTAACCTGAAAATATAAATAGGTCATTTGTGTCAGCACCCATTATTTAAAAAATGATGCAACTGCATAAATATCAAATGTGTAAGTCATGGAAAAGAAAGATCTTCGAATTTCTCATTTTAGTTTTTATTGCCCTGCACAACTGTATAATGTACTGAGACTGTAGCCAAAGTCTGGGGAAAGGGCATTTCACTCTGGATTAATACATTTAAAGTGAAACGAAAAAAGTTTAGACACAACTAATATAAATTTATTGTCGAGATTTTACGAAAATGTTCCTATCATAGAAGGCATAACCACAAGTTTCACTATGTGCATTTGCAAAAATAAATAAATAAATAAATTTAATAATAACAATCTCGACATCAATGAATAGTTTATCGTTCAATCTTGTATCTACACACTGTAACTAAGTGAATAGGAACATAATCTACCTATTAAATTGCCCTGCACTTAAAATTTTTTTTTTAAATGGCACTTTTCATTTTAAATTGCCACAACATCTGTGCAAGTTGTGCTTGTTATTTCACGATAGCTACTAAATACAGCAATACAATGTTTATATAGTTTAATTTAGATTTCATTTTAGCGTTTTTTATCTTTCCAGACACTTAGAATTGTTGTCATTTATTAGACGCTGATTAGATCGTGTCCATGTTTAATGTTTGATAAATTGTAATATGTATGCAGTGCACTCAGTAAGTATGTGGCACTCTGGTTTTCCAGTTACGGACGAGTTTATGCTGCCGACCCCTACCACCACGCACTTGCTCCAGCAGCCACATACAGCGTTGGTGCCATGGTAAGATAACAACACCCACGCCGTACTCTCTTCCTTTTCGCTTGTTGTCTTCCCCTCCAGCCCCCCCCTATGGATTTTATCAGAGCGGAGTCTCCCTCGCTTTAACTTAATTGAATTTGTCTCTTGTGCTAACGGCAGCTGAAATGCCACATTAATCCTCCCAGTAAATGTGATAAATGCCTAAATTTCTTGGCAATGTAGTGCATGTTAGTTATTATATTTCTAATTTTCTGAGTATCACCTAGCTGATCACTCTCTCTAATGGAATAATTAGTCATTTTGATAATTAAATCCATCATATAAGTGGTGGAGTGATAAAACGCCACAGAAAGACAGAACTGGGAGAAATAGGATTAAGGCGCTCTCAGCAGTGCCTTTGAAAGGTTGTGGAAACAGAACTTCTGCGTTTTATCCGGATTGTGCTGAATGTCCGATTCTTGAAAGGTGTTCCCAACAATTACTCTGAACACGACATCTGCCTGCCTCACAGCCACTTGTGTCTGCTAGTGCTTTCCCTCGGAAATGTCAGGGAATCAGGCTTGGATCTCGACGTTTACAGCCAGGTTCAAAATAAAAATTTGCATTGGTGACGTGGCTTCCTGTTCTTAGACTCGTTGTTGAGCAGGAATTAACCACACGTTCCGCTTCAAAAATAACAACTCGGCCTTGTCCATGCGCAGACTGGACGCATGATATTTCAGATTTAGAGCTTTCTCATTATCTCAGATTTGCACGTGGAGAGCCAAATGACCGTGCTCTCTTTCAGCTTATTTGTCTATCTATTGGTTTATCTATGAACTTTTTTTTTCCCCCTCCCGTACTTTTAAGCAGTTATTACGAGTTTCCTGGCCTGCGATTTCTTGGTGTGCTTGGAGCATGAAGGAGGACGTACGGTAGCATAATGAACACCCGTCTTTTCGACCCGGGTCAATTAAAACCCTGTCAATGCATCGCTCTGTTCCAGAACGCTTTTGCACCCTTGACTGATGCCAAGACCAGGAGCCACGCGGATGATGTCGGTCTCGTTCTTTCTTCATTACAGGCTAGTATATATCGAGGTGGATACAGTCGTTTTGCTCCATACTAAATGACAAAAAAACATATAAAAACCTTCCAGTGGGGACGAAAAGACACGCTTTCAGAGGCCTGGGTATTGCAATACATGCATTTGTGCAACATTTTAGCATCTCTAAAGAGTGAGAGGAAAAGCATATTTTTCATCTTATACCTCAGATATTTTGTTCAGTGTATTTTAATATTGTGGATCTTAATTTCTAAGGGTTACATAGATTGTTGGCTGTAGAGGTTTCTGTGGTGATCTAGAAGGCTGCTGGACTTAAAAGGTATTAAAAAAAGTCTTAACTTCAGATGGTTAGGGCCACAATCGAGTGTGCTTTATAATGTAAATTAATTATGTATGATAAATATTAAGTCGTTCGAGATTATTGCATTTTGTAAAAGCGTAAATTGACAAAAAATGTTCATGTTGATTTTGAATTTTTTTTTCTTTTTCTTTTTACATTGCTTTTGTTTTTTGATTTGGTCATATATGTTTTTTATTTGTTGAGGCATAAAGGGAAAGACTGTGGGGCCAAGAAGGATGTAGAACCTAGAGGTCCCAGTGGGGTAGTGGGCTAGGGTGTGAGGTGTGGCATGTCAAACACTTGTAGAGCCAGTAAAACTGAGACGGTCAAGAATAGAGGGCACCACTGTATTGATTATATCAACCGTCTTATATTATTCATTCCTCAAAGCCAAAGGTTATGTTCCTGGGGTGTTAAACTAGTACATTCAGTTTTTACATAGAAACCGTCTTAGAAAACCCCTAAAGACATTCACTGAGAAAGTATTTTACAGTTATAACCATTATATAGTTCCTTAGTCCAATCCTGACTAGCTTAGGCCATTAAAAAAAAAAAAAAAAGTTGTTCTTTTTATATTACTTCCAATATATAAATTGATATTATTGCTGACTTTTATATTATGGAAAAGGAAAAAAAACAACATAAAAACAAATAAGGTGATAAAACCACTGTTTCTATTTTTTCTTTTTGTTTTTCAGAAGGAAAGTAAAAACTAGAATTATTTGTACCAGTTAAAAAAAAAAAAACGGGAAAAAGTGGAAAAAAAACTACAACTATGTATACAATTTGAACTGTGCAGTGGAAATGTTCTGTTATATAAAATACACAACAGTGTGATGTTTTAGATTTAGTCTAGTAGACCAGCTGTTAGAGACAGGTTTATCATTTTTTATGGAATTAAAGGATAATCATACTCAGATTTGTATAAACATTTTACAAGTATTCAAATCATTATGTGGAGATAA
Source organism: Hiodon tergisus (assembly GCA_025775045.1). Lineage (NCBI taxonomy): Eukaryota > Metazoa > Chordata > Actinopteri > Hiodontiformes > Hiodontidae > Hiodon > Hiodon tergisus. The sequence goes on from JAOVYW010000039.1 coordinate 2,926,985, forward strand.
TCATGGTATTTTTGTCAGCTATGTATTTTTTAGACCTTGCCGTGTTGCACACACAACCTGCCATTTTTCTTCGCTTTTTAAGATTGTGAGACATTAGTTTTAATTTGTTTTTTCGTGCTTTGCCTTATTTCGTTTATACATTATTTTCAAAGGCATATACTTTGTATTTCAAAAAAAACAAACAAAAAAAAGCCTTTACATATTAAAACTATTTGATTATTGTCAAATAAGTCATATTAATATGAAAAAGATATCAACTTATAAAAACGATTATTTAGTAATTTACAAGTGCTACAAAGGCAAGCTGTCTTGGCTTTGTGAAGGTCCAGGAAGAATTGCAGCTTGTCTGTGCAAATACCCAGACTCCATTCATGTTGTCCTGTTTACAAGTAAACTTAAGTTGAGGTGTTTGTCACAGATCTCATTTTTGTATTTGTAAAAAATAAAACTGAAAACAAGGACAAACGGCAGCGTAGCACTGTTGCTGCAGATATCCTCATGTGTGTTCTGTGCTCAAACCGCACAAAAAAGTAAAAATATCTTACCCGCCGCTGTGATTCTATTATAGGATTTCTGCTTTAAAATGTGTTGTGACTCAGCATTCTCCTTGTCATTGTATGTGCATGCAGTATGATCCGCAGATCAATAACCATCAATAAAGTTTCACAAGATAAAGGAAAGTTGTGGTGGCCTGCCTTGCGTCAGCTGAGCGTGACATGTTATTTTGGATGCATGGCAAAAGGTCATTTGTTGTTGCAGTTTTATTGAATATAGTTTTTATATATATATATATATAAGTATATGGTCGAGCAAAACTTACTCTCACACTTGAAAGTTAATCATGTCAGCACTTACAAAGAGAGTAAATCCTGCACTTTTTTCCTATAAAATAAATACTGTACGTTATAGTTTGCACAAACATAATTTCATACTGGTTATTAAAAGAAAAAGAAAAATATCCGTTCATATCTTTAACTTGTTTATATATATATATAAAACCTATATAATGTACTGTATAACCTTGATATTAAAAGACAAAACAAACTGAAACAGACAAACAGAAACAGAAATTCTGGAAAGGAGCTCTAAGGACCACTGTTCTTTTCTACTAAGGTTTTACAAGCTGTGCTGTTCACGGAGACCTGTCACTCTGTAGTTCCTGCTGTCAGAAATATGCATCAAACAATTCGACACTCAGCAAAGTATATAAAAGCTTGCACACAGAATTGGATTTTTACAATCTCAATACAATAAATAATGAATGAAAGCTCCTACGTAGTGATAGGTAAGCTTTTAGATAATCACAATATTAAACACGGGACTATTTAATGCTAGGTAGATGTTCAAACGTCTGTACAGGGATTACATACACAAGTTGAGTTTTCTTTCGATTGGGGAGAAACACATTATCATGACTGGTAAAAAGAGATTTTATCCTGCAAGGTGAATAAAGCAAGGATTATCTTTAAAATACACACCACACACAGAATGCGTCTGTACTGAAAGTTATGCACATTATAAGGTAGACAGGGCGAGGTTATTATAAAGTAGACATTCATAGTGGTGGAAATCAAACATTGCATACTATAGTGCACTTTTAAATCACTTTTATATATCATTTTCCCTTTCAGATTCTAAATATGAACCATCACTAAATGGTCGTTTCCGCCCTGAAGAACCTAAAAATATCTGATAAAATATGTTGAACGTCATTTGAGAGTGCCCATTTCCTCGTGACGTGTGGCCTTCCTTGTCCGTGCTGTTGTGTAAGAGATCTGTTTTTAAGGTTCCGATCCCCAACAGGTGATTGGGTTTTAATCAGTCAAGTACTTCCTGGTACCGAAGAGAGGCAGCAAACTCAGACCGATTCTCTGTCTCAGGCGAGTGACATCACATCTCCCTGTGCAGCAGTGGCTTTGTCCAAGCAGAGCCTGTCCTGGCGGCTGACTGAGACAGTAAAGATGGTGTATGAACTCAGCAAGCTGCCTCTGCCTAAGAAGATCACCGGCCTGGCCACCTCCCACCAGGTCACCTCCGGTCAGGCCACCGCCCACCAGGTCACCTCCGGTCAGGTCACCTCTCGCCAAGTCACCTCCTGCCTGATCACCTCCGGTCAGGTCACATCCCGCCAGGTAACATTCGGTCAGGCCACGACCCGCCAGGTAACCTCCCGCCAGGTAACCTTCGGTCAGGTCACATCCCGCCAGGTAACCTCCCGCCAGATAACCTTCGGTCAGGTCACATCCCGCCAGGTAACATTCGGTCAGGTCACATCCCACCAGGTAACCTCCCGCCAGATAACCTTCGGTCAGGTCACATCCCGCCAGGTAACCTTCGGTCAGGTCACATCCCACCAGGTAACCTTCGGTCAGGTCACATCCCACCAGGTAACCTCCCGCCAGATAACCTTCAGTCAGGTCACATCCCGCCAG
>JAOVYW010000039.1:2949496-2962271 GCA_025775045.1 Hiodon tergisus
ACAAACGGCATGAAGAAAAGCATTTCACTAACGTTATGCCAACAAGAGGAAAAGCGTTTCACTAACGTTATGCCAACCAGAGGAAAAGCGTTTCACTAACGTTATGCCAACAAGAGGAAAAGCGCATTTAACAGGTAACAGGGTGAAGAAATCACACCATAAAGGTACCTGGAATAGGACCGCCTTCGTTCTTTTTGCATTTTTCTGTACTCCAGTAACTCTTTGGCAAAGTCATTGGTAAACTCCTCGAGCTTAGACTTCTCCCTGGCAACGAATCGACAGTGCGAACTATTTATCGAAAACAGGAAGGAGATAAAACTTGACAGTTAAAACAAATCAGACAGGGGCATCATTTTCAACATCCATTACAACAGTCAAAGAAATGTAACTTAACTGCAAACTAAAACTATTACACCGGTATTTAATAAAGAACACAATCAAAACGTTTAGTGTCTAGGCTCACTGTGCTATTATTACGGCATCAACTACATCAGAAACTTTACGTTCACTTTGCCGACCATCAGTTCGAAATGACCGACTAAAGCTCCGATTCTTACGCAGTGCATTCGCCACAGTCATTTAAAGTAATTTAAAAATTCCTCACTCTTCCTTCAGGCGGCGCTGCTGCCGGTAGAACTCTTCCTTGGACAGGAAGGGTGCGGTTCCCAAGGGGGGGATGGCGTTGGGATTGGGAACGGGAGGCTGGGCTCCCGGAGGGACCCAGGGGGCGGACACGGCGGTGGGCAGCGGGGGGAAGACGGGCGGGGGCACACTGTAGCTGGTGACTGGCGGCTGCCCCGGGGGGTAAGGCAGGGGGTACTGCTGCGGCGGCGGCGGCGGCGGCTGGGGCATGGGGTGCTGCGGCGGGGGGAACAGGGAGGGGGGCGCGTACACCGGCGGGGGCGCCGGCACCGGCGGGGCCTGCGTCCGCTGAGGGCGCTCGGGATGAGACCGGCCTCTGTTGGAGGGCCTGGAAGAAGAACGCACAGGAGTGAAAACCCGCCGTCGCTCCACGCAGAGAAGATTAAACGAACGACGACAAAAATTGCCATTACTTACGGCTCCCAGGCGGGCCTGGCGGGTCCGGGTCTGGGTGGGTTGGGTCGAAGTGGCGGTCCTGTAAGAAGACCAAAATGCACATCTTCAGAAGAAATAAAAACGTTCTACCAGTGACCGTCACGAGCCCTTCCTAGGGCCATTAACGTGACAAAGAATCTCACCTGGTCTGGGCATGGGATGTCCGAGGGAGTGCGGCTGGCCAATCACTGGAACATGGTATCCCTGTGGACCAATGAGACGAACAGAGGAACTGAGTACCGCCCACTCTCAGTATACTGTCTGAAGAGAAAATAACCCAACTAGTCTTACCTTAGGAATCACAGGTGCTGTCAAAGGAGGGTCAGGCGAAACCAAGACTGACGGTGCGGGTGTTACACTCTCAGGTTCTCTGCACAGGAGGGGGCAGAAACGTTATTTGCAGAACGGGAGGACCCACATCAGAAACATCCCACAGGCGGACGATATTGGATGTTTATTTTGAGAGGACTCACATGGAGAGTAGCGTTTCTTCCTGCTTCACCGGCGGCCGCTGGGGAGAAGGCACCGTGGTGCTGAAGCTGGCGGAGGCGGACCCACCGCTGCCCTGCAGAGGGGACACGCTGGCGGCAGGCGGCGGGTGGGGGGTGGGCGCCGCCGCTACCACCTGGGGTGGGGACACAGAGGCCGTGGGGCGAGGGACATTGGCCATCAGGGGGTCTTGCTGCCTGGACGAGGGGGGTCTGGTTGGCTGGACCGCGCGCCCCGGCCGCGACTGGGGCGTCTTTACCGGGGCCACAGGCTGAGATGGGGCCTTCCGCATCCGCTTGGTGTAACCGGTCTCGTTTTTGAAGTTGTTCACGGCCTGGAGCAAGACGGGGAGATAAAAAGGGAAACAGTTGAACCGGTCTTGTCCACTGCGAAGCAAGCCGACGTTCGGAACGGACAGAAGAAAACGCTGACCTGTCGCAGGAACTTATTGGCAATCAAAGCATCAGGGGAAACGTCAGACTGGTGACAGGTGGGACACACGTGCTCTTCGGACTCCAGGAGACACGTCCTGATGCCTGCGCACACACAGAAAACCTATCAGCCCTCGCCCAACCGCCGTCAGTGATGTAAAACGCCGCCAACGAGCGGCTCGGAGAGACTCACAGTCGTCGCAGTAGCTGTTCCCACAGCAGGGGATGACCACAGCGTCGGTCATGAGGTCTTTACAGATCAGGCACAGCAGCTCATCGGGAACAGGGTCGTCATCCTCCGAGGAGGAAGACTGCTCCGGGGGTAGGAACGGTGGCTTTTCCTTCTTCCCAATGGCGTAGGCCTCGCTGAAACCCCGGGAAAACCACACTCAATTCCCTAACCGCGGCAGGCGCCCAAAGAGTCGCATTCAACAGTAATCAGACCACCTGACCACCTTCGGAGGCGCACTTACGCGTCGATGGTGGGGATGGCGTATCTCCCGGTGTTGGTCAGCATGGCTCCCTTCATGCTGGGGTCATCCACCTCCATCATGAAGCTGCGGGGAATCCCTGTGCTCTTCTTAATCCGCTGCGGCGTCTCAAAGCTCTTGTCCTGCGGGCACACGGGTCAGGGCGTGGCCAAGCCCAAAACACTACCCAATCAGCGCCTACCGTTTGCGACGGCGGCGACGACGACGTTTCAGGGCGTAGAAACGCTTAAAGACAACAGAAGCGCTCCCTTACCCCGTTGGTCGGACAGTTGCGTATGTAGTGGCCATTCTTCCCACAGCGAAAGCAGGTGTAGTTGGGAGGCGGAGGCCCCACCATCTTCTTCATATAGCTGCAAGCAGTAAAAACCAGCGTTAGGAAGCCGGGAAGCCAGGGACGCACACCAAACCGACCGCCTTCGCCCTGCATACTCACTGAATGGGATCGTATTCATGATTGGACTGTGACATCATAGCTCTTATTTTGTCTTCTTCAGACGCATTGGCTTCAGCGAGGTTGGCGGTCTGCGCAATAGGCAACAGTCAATTTATTTACAAGGCAGGAGGAAACCTGGAGCTTCCAGAGAGCCAGAGATGTGTGCACACCCCGTCCAGTAAAGAGTAGCTTCTGCGAAATGCCCTGGATATATATATATATATATACACACACACGAGGTTATGGGAGTGCCCGCAAGCCGTCAACCGTGCTCAACCGAGCAACGTGGCCTGGAGTGGAAAGGTGCCCGTCAGTCGGGTCCGGTACGCCCTGTTCACACCTGGCAGACTCTTCCAGGACGACTCCTTCATTAAATGGCACAGGTGGTTTTGCTGCCTCTAAACTTGGTACAAAAGTGCACCGTTTCTTGGGTTTAAAAAAAGAGCGCTAGATATGAAAGTTACGTGGCCAGTGACGTTAGGGGAACTAAAAAAATCTGAATGGAAAGCGGATTTGTAAGGAAGCAAAAGGAACACGGGACATAAAACAAGTCCCAAACCTTGCTCACATTCACAGGGTATGAGGGGAGTAACATTTTCCAAATTTGATTTGCAATGTTAACACTCTGCTAAGAGCCTCTCAAAAAAAAAAAAAAACTTCCCCACTTTCCACAAATGCATAAAACAGGCCAACTGTACAAACAGTTTTATTAGCGAGACCCACATACAAAATTGTTCTGATCACAACCTTTTAGACAAGTAGTTTAATTCACAATTCACGATGAACAGCGAACACTTCATTATCCAGAATATTAAACAAGTATACCAACCTCATTTTAAAGTTTAAACCCGTTCAGACGGGCATAGAAAAACATTCCCAAAATCCCATTAGCCTCGCCCTCCGTTTACACAAAGCATAAACGCCGCATCTAAGCTAACCGAATGCAGAGCAGCACAATATCTACAGTCCTTGGGGTGCAACAGGAAACACTGCGGATAAGGAGACACTACTGTCGTCAAGAGAAGGGGTCCACAGAACCACGGCCGAGTCTTCATCTGAAAAATATCCCCAACAAAAATGTGTTGGGGGGGGGGGGTATCGCGGCGTCCCGGCAGGTGTGAACGCACCTCGCCCTAAGACACGTTGACTGGCTCTTGGGGGTACTCCCGCGCCATCCTCAAAAGGGCACAGAATCAACTCTTTACAGGACCGGACCGGCACACAACAGGCTATACAAGCTTATAACAGTCACTGGAGTATTTAGGGTGGAAAAGGGCTCTCGGGCATCTTGTGGCGATTATCTGAAAACCACTAACGGTAGTTTTATATTAGTATAAATTATTACTTATACTAATAATACTCACTACGCAAACTGGTTAGCCATTGAACACCTTTAAAATGCTTCTAAAAGTCCAGAAATTGAACAGAATGCTATTTATTGCTTGTTGCCAGTCAACATTTTCAATTTTAGAAAACTAACACACTAAAATCCTGCATGGGAAATGAGAACGTAATTACCAGCAGATCCCTTTATGTAAATATTTTAAAATATTTAAGCAAACAGTTAATCATTGTCAGGGGTGACTTATTCAACTCCCGACATTTGGTGTAAAAAAACAAAAAACAAAACCCCCCCTGGAAAGCAGAGGCATAGAGGAACAAAACAACCCAGACCATACAGTAAAACAGGCTAAATCCGCTCTGATCCATGACCCTTCATCAGTACCAACCCCCTGAACGTCATAGATGCCTGAGAATTGCACAATTTGGAGTCCTGTCTATAACACTATACTCCACAACATTGCAAACGTCAACTATGACCTACTTGAGGTTGGACATTTCCTGTATGAGAGGGCATTTATCATAACCATCTCACAAAAATGTCAGCTCCTGGGGACCACAGTTAGACAAGTGCAGGGATTTGCTACTGACAAACCGAGAAAACGGAGCATGAATTAACATTCACAAAGCACAAAAGGGCATATACCTTGGAAAGCTGGGCCAGTGTAATTGAAGCAGCAGAATCAATCTGTTTGTAGAAAATTGAAAACAAAGCTCAAGTTTAATGCTATTGGGGCACAGCTTAACGTACAACTCACATGAAAACAGCACTGCCTTTGGTGGTAAACTGAGATACACATTAAGTTAATGCACTGAACAGAATACATTTTTTTCCCCCAGAAAACACACACATTTATCAAAAAACCGTTAAACTCGGGTCTCCTGTTGTCAGTTTGCGAATCTCTCCAATGTATCACGCCCCGACATTATTTTAAATGGTACTTTCTCCACAATCATTGTTAGTGTTGTATTTTTGTCTTCACGGTGTGTACAAGGCATTCGAAGTCAGCGGATAGCAAAACTACTTGTCCCACTGAATCCATGCCAACACCTACACACCTCGCAATCTACAAAGCTCGTTAAGAGCAATCAAAAGGAGAATCGGAAAAACTATACTCCAGAACAAAAGACCGGGCAAATGTCAAAGTTATCAAAATAAAATTAGAAGTAAAACGACGCACACAAAAAATTTATATTTTGAATGACCATCGTCAATAAATCTATAGTTATCAGTTATTTAAATCATTTAATGGGGAATGTCAACAAACCAGTACCCTAGTGCCCGATGGTTACATTTCCGTTAAAACGACAAAAAATAATAATAAAAAAAAAATAGCAACCACTACTTAAAAACCCCAAAACATTTGCCATAAAAAAAGCCCAACGCCACCCTGTGCTAGATCTGGCATGCCAATCAACGACACAATTGGTTATAACCACAAGCAACTGCAGGACTGAATTTGAAACCGTAGCCCAAGTACACAAAATGACGCAGAAAGGGCCATCTAGAAATAGTCCTGTGCTCTCATTTCCAGACAGTCTCTTCTAGGCTAGACCAAAGATCACACAATTAAACCTCCTCTGTACACCTTACTCCTGAACGGTCAGATGGCATTTCGCAACATTAAAATCCACGATGCCAGGAACTTGCTCACTTTCACCAGCGAGCGACTCCTGGTTGAGAGAGTACATTCTCCACTGATCTCTCTCTCTCTCTCTCTCTTAAAAGTGAACACACAAGGCCTTGCAAGAGGAGCTGAGAAATTTTATACAGATATTTTATTGACAAATATTGTGTTCTGCATCATACAGAGTACTGATGAAACTAGTCACCTTCTGCGAACAGTACACTTATCAAATACTCAGGAGAAATGTCATTTGGGATTATTTGTATATTTCAGGACGTTGAACTTTAAACCCAAACGGAGAAAGAAAAACCACTGGAAATACATTCTCTTACTTCTGATAAATGAACTTCAGAGGCAGCGTGATCATGTGCAACGCCAAAGGCATTTCCTACGGAACTTATTGCTAAGGCTCAAACAATTTTTCAGCAGTATCCAACCAAATACACAGGTCATTTCACACCAGGTGAGACAAGACATTAAATATGTAACGAGAAACCAGTCACAAATCGCGTAGAGTGCTGAAAGAAAAAAGACCCGTGTTAACTGAGCGACCAATAGCAGATCACTTCACGGATGAATTCTAAAAGCAGGCTGCCATTATTGAAACAGTTAGATACTTGTTCAGACATGGCTAAAAAAAAAAAGTCAATGAATGTAAAAAATAAAAAACCCTGACATTTTCATCCGCAGCTAAGAACTTTTTCACTTAAGCATTTTCAAAGTAAGCTTGATAAAGGTATACATTAACATGGTGTGAAATTGACCCCTATATTCAAACATTTTGTCCTTTGTGGGGAAAGGAACGTTACCTAGCTGCACAGATTTAAACCTCAATGGAGCCTGGTTTGTGGGCATTGTTGACAGACCAGCATCAATCTGAAGGATATTGGTTGTTTGAGCCTTGGCATTTTCTGGAGTAGTTCGCAAACAGTTTGACACGCAACAAGATTGATTATTTTGTTTGTTGAGGATTTGAGCACCTGACTTGGAAAACTCCTTGAACATTGACAGTGAAATTAGAGCTGTTTAATACAAGGTAAAATTAAGTGACTCAATACATTTTTATTAGGAAACAAAATAAATAAAAACATTTTACAAACGTAGCACTTTCAAGACAGACAAGCTTTGAAAACGCCATTTTCACTCGCTCCCAACTTGATCCCAGTAATCATACAGTAATCTGTACAACAGATTTATACTTTACCCGGGTTTTTCAATATGAATTACAGTGCGACCGCATGCACAAGAAAACATTGTACACAGACTCAATGTGCAATTTAGGAAATTAAATTCAGGCATATACCAGATATCCACCACACATTACAATGTTACAATATTCTAGCACCAGAAGCTTACCACTTCACAGCATAGAATTTCATGTACTAAACGTCAAATGGAAGAAAATATTTTTCACCTGACCACGTAATTAGTAAAATAGCTACTTAAAAAATAAAATTGGGATTTTTTTTTACATACTGCTTTAGAAGGTCCACTTGAAGGTTCAGAGCGATCACTAGAAAGCAAATCAAGAAAATGTGGTTAACCCAGGATCTGAGACTAGTTAAAAAACAGTTAAGGTGTGTAACGTTTGTCAGTTTAAAGGCTGTTAATCTTTACTACTGATGGTACGAGACACATCCAAGAACACAGGACAGGTACGTACAAATAAAAAGAAGCACTTACATAATATATGTTTTGTTTGTAGATTTGACTCCACCAGCTGGAATTCTTCTAATGATGACTGAAGAATTTTTGGGTATAAGGGCCCCATCATCTGTGTACTCTATAAAGACACCAAAACTAATTTATAAAAGTTCTATATTTGATTTAAATGTAAAGCAGTCTCCAGCATAACTACATACGTATAAAACCTGTAAGTATATTTAATAACTTTTAAAAGAATCACATATATATGAAATGTTGAAAAGTTTAAAATCAATCAAATAATAAATTACAAGTAAACATTTTTGTTGACCTACAAAGAACAAGTTGCATTATAATAGAAACTGTAAAATATAAAAATCGGCCATTGATTGAAACAATGACAAACTAGACATTTACTAAGGTAATTAAGGTACCAAATATTATTTTAACAATTTAACTTAAAACTAGGCAGCGTTTTCTCTAAGGTTTGAATAAGCGGAGGAATTCGCTATTCACCAGCCTAGGCCTGTGACCAGAGTCCCACGTGCCACACACGCTCCGTTTGAAAGGGCAAATTGACTGTAGACTGTTTAAAACGACTCTTGGTCACTAATCGGCGTTTTTCTATACCAAGGTGACCATCTGTCCAGCAAGTTTGTAACATTACACGAACCAAAATGTGTTTTTTAAAAAAAAATCAACTAAATTCAAACGACGCACAAAGGAATTAGTAATCAATAGGCCAGTTTTCAATTTTATAGTAAACATGTGCAAACATCAATCGCTAATGACGCATTTCAATCAATTGTCATAGAAGTAATCAAACTATTCCATTTGATAATCCAAGTAAGACAATTTATAGAACTGACTAGTACAATTTGGCTGGATTAGGAGAGAGCGAGAAACGAGTTGGTGTGCACACATTTTCGAGTAGGGGTACGGAATCACACATATCATAACTTTGGCACACTTGGTGACAATTTCTATAATTAAAACTTACCTTCTTCCGTTTGGGCGTTGGTTATCTGCAGATCGCAGTCCGCAGCTTTGAGTTTTTCACGGCCCATGATCTGTCGCTTTAGGTCACTCAACGTGATATGAAGGCCATCAAAAGTTACCGTATCATAGTTACGTTTAGAAGAAAACTTATAATGTACACAAGACATTTTGTTAAACCGATTATACTAGCTAAGTTGACCTGACGAGAAAACAACGTGTACAGTCAAGTCTATTAATCTACAAAGGGTTAATCAACCTTTACTTTCGCTAACAAAAGTCAGCTAGGTAGCTACTTAGCAAGCTCTTGATACCATTATGATACGTTCAGCTTTTTGATGAGTCAGCAGGACAAAAACGTTGTTTTTATGAGTTAGCTAACTGAGATGGAAAAATCAAACTACATTCACAACAATAATTGCTTTAACGTAACCAATAATTGTAAAACGACATTGTCTCAATCAATCGATTTCAGTCCTTGATAGTTTACAATACCACAGCCACAAATAAATCTTCCAGATCCTTCGAAGAAAAATGTCCAATCGTGTGTTCTTTTAACCCCGCAATGAAAAGATAATGCCAACCAGTGTCCCGGCCTTGTAAACCGTAAGTGTCGGCCTTCTTCAGTGTCCGAGCACAAAACACGAGCCGATTTCGAAACTCAGGTCCTTCCTTCGTTGACGCACAGTCCAATGAAGAGAACGGTTTAATTTATTTGTAAAGGCAATATCCACAGGGTTAGCGAAGTACCCAGTCCTTATTCGTAAACAGATCCGTTGTATCCGCGTTTAAGTATGCAACAATAACAACGACCGCAATATATATAGACAAAGAAGTAAAACAGGGGAAGAGCGGCCTAAAATGGCCTCCCTTTCCCCTCTTACCAAAACAAAAACGACTGTCAAGCAAAAATGTGGTATCTCTACTATAACAAAATTTATTTCAGACACTTAAAATTTCCCACAACCTACATGTCAAAACAAAAAGGAACTTCCTTGAATTAACTCCACGTATTTAAAAAAAAAAAATTATTCAATTACACTCGTCCGAACGTCTTCTGGTGCAATAACCGACCCTATGTGAAATTCACTATGGCGGACCAGCTTACAGACACGTCTGGGGTTTCCAATGCAAAACGCAGGGGCACGTTTGCGGGAGTCAATTTGTAAACGTCCAAACGTCACGTTTCGACTCAAAATCACAAGGGAGACGATTGGCCGTTAAAGAAAAACAAGCAGGGGGTACAAGGAAGTGATTTTGACAACATATTTGATATTTCCATGAAAATAAATAATATCAATTTATTTATTTATTTATTTTCCAAATCCGCTTATCAATTTCAGGGTTGGAGGGGTGCGGGAACCTAACCCCAGCAGGCATAGGGCGAAACACGGGCATATTTTACGTCACAAAAACGGGGTACATAAAATAAATAAAAACTGAGCTAATCGCAAAAAAAATATTCTATGATTCAATTTTATATTTAAATGTAATCTTTGTAGTCATGCAAAAGTTACATTTCATATTGATGAACAACATGTACACGTGAATCATTCAGAACAGAAAAATAATAAATAATGATGAAATCATGTTTAAAAAAATGTATTTAGAAAGGTAATTAAATTAATATAATTTAACTAATGGTTTCACACTAATGATAAACAAAACTACATATGTACACATTTTAAAAACGCAATGTAAATTTCCGTATCGTGGAAAGTGAGACCAGCTGCTGCAGGTTGCTCCAAAAGAATGACTTCGATTTAAACGAAGAGTTGGACCTTGACTCACCCCTCGTCACTGAGTGAAGAAATTCGTTATTTTACTGCCAATTTTGATGATGCATTTGCTGTCTGTGTACTGGTTAAATGGTATCGTGTGTTTTACCCCCTACACCGCCTTCAGTAACTTCGTAGAAACATAACTGTCATATTATTTTGGTTATTTTTGTGAGTAGGGTGTGAATGTGTGGTCATTTGAGGGCGGCAGGTTCACTGTTTGGTACATCTCTGGATATCAACCAGGCCAGTTCTCTTGCCAACAGTGACAGTTGATCAGTATAATGCTTTACTTTAATGCAGGTACGTACCTTATTGTGAATTTCTGGTGATCGACCAATTTGAAAGTCAGTAGACATGTCAATATCACATCCGCCGCTAGGTGGCAAGCTAACCATTCTTGTTTATTTTTCAACTTCAAATAATTTTGGAAAATGGCTGTTCATTATTTTCCTCCATATTCGCTACTCTTGTTTTTGAACAAAATCTTCTCCGTTTTCAGGTGTGATCCGAAGGGCATCAAAAATAAAAATAACTCATAATTTTCATCTTTCCCCAGGGAATTTTGCACACGTTTTATAAACACTTAGGGCATTACACATACTCAGGTATTAAAAGCGGTACACTAGCCAGTCGTTCTGACGAGGTTTGAAAGATATGTATGATGTTTGCAGAAACTTCACAGTGGCCAGTCTTCCGTGATTGGCCTATGTCCTTCACCTAGCCTATATATATTTTTCTTTCCTTTATGCAGGGTTTGGAACCGTCTTAAGCAACTGGAGAGAAGGAGGATGAGATGAGCAGAACCTGGCCATCGGAATTGGTATTGAGGATTCCAGCACATTCCAGCTATTATTTAGTTCTGGTTGAGGATATACAGCGTTTGTGGCAGTGGCTTGTTTCCTGAGAGTCAGTGCTGCTGCTGCTGCTGCACGCTGTCTTTGGGTTTCGACAATCGCTCAGATGCATGATTCAGAGGTTGCAGCTGTTCTGTGTCTGGGAAGTCTGATGGTGGGAAGCTTTTGATTAGACGCCGGGATGTGAAGAAGGCAGGGAATATCACAGCTACACAGGGGCGAGATGACTCCCCTTGAGCGTTATTGCCAGTCTGTCGTGTCCTTCAGTCTGTCAAACATCGGACTTCATGTAGAAAATCGCTCTTTTTCACTTCCTTAAGTATCCCCGTACCGCTGATTCTAAACACCAAACCCTCCTGCCTACAGTCTGTCTGTTTGTTATAGAGTAGTTGAAGAGGAATTATGACCAAATAGCACAGCAATCCCAGACATTGTTTTCTCACGAGTGTTTTTGTGCCAGAGAAGCCAAAGACGGAAGAATGACCTGGTGTCGACGCCTAGACCCAATCGCCTGGAGGCTGCGGGGATGACCATGTGACCAGCAGTCCTCAGCTGAACCCTCACCTCGTGGGCTGAGCGGTTTGGCAGAAGATGGTTTCGCCCACCTGTATGTTAACAACCGTGGGATCAAGTCAAGTCAGAGTAAAGTCAGCGGGAAAAAAACCAGAAAACTTGACCCAATCAGAGCTCAATGACAGGCAGCCCGGGGTCCTCCTTTCCTCCATTCATCCCTTTGCGCTTCAGATCGTTGCCATTCTGCTATCCAGCTCTCCAGTCCTTTGTTGAGCGCTTAGTTTTGTTCGCAGCACACACACGTCCCACTCCTTTTGGCTCCTCTGTCTGTTCCTGTTTCTATGGATTCTCTGTGCGCTAAAGCACTACCCTTTACAGCATTCAAACGTGTCCCCAAGCTTCAGACATTGACCCAGGTGGATCTGAGCTGCAGGCTGCGGTTTGACTGGATGTTCGCTCTTGGATTATCTCTATTTCAGGACCAAGTTGTTTATGTGTGCCCCCCCCCCCAGTCCTGATCACAGATCACCCACAGGGTCAGCCCCTGTTCCACTCACCGCTGGGACCGGTGATGGACATGAGAGGAATCTCCCTACCCCCCACAGCTACCCAAACCTGGCTCTGTGATCTGGGGCTCCGGACCGGACTGGACAGTGAGGGAGGTGGGAGGGTGGATAGGGGCTCTGGAACTATTCGCCACTGAATATTATGTTTTGGTTGATGACACTCTGTATGGGTTTCACTTCAGTTTTCTTCATGGGAGATGTCTTACAAAAAGCAGACTTCCAAGTACAATGGAGGGGATATCCAGACTTTAAAATGGGTGGTGTCCCCTAAGTGACTGACTTTACACTGGGAGCTGGTGTCCCCTAAGTGACTGAATTTACACTGGGAGCTGGTGTCCCCTAAGTGACGGACTTTACACTGGGAGCTGGTGTCCCCTAAGTGACTGACTTTACACTGGGAGCTGGTGTCCCCTAAGTGACTGAATTTACACTGGGAGCTGGTGTCCCCTAAGTGACGGACTTTACACTGGGAGCTGGTGTCCCCTAAGTGACTGACTTTACACTGGGAGCTGGTGTCCCCTAAGTGACTGA
>JAOVYW010000039.1:2962371-2973973 GCA_025775045.1 Hiodon tergisus
GCTCCCGCTCCAGCTCCCGCTCCGGCTCCGGGAGCTGGATCTTCTCCAGGAGCTGCGGGTCAATGCCTGCCCACAAACAGTCACGTCTCAACACAAAGCGCACGCTTAGGTTCCGTCTGTTCTTTCACTTTGCAGGCCCCACGGCACGTCCAATAGCATTTACATATTCATCTCCGAGGAAATTTGATCCGCAGCAAAACACTGTGAACTAATTTCAGATCATTTTGTCCTGTGCTGACAGGGGGTGGCCCCCTGAGTGCAGCTGTACCTAGAAGCTGTCCAGACAAAGACACATACAGTGCCTTTGCGAAATTATTCACCCCCCCCCCCCCCTTGGCATTTTCCCCATTTTGTTGTCTTACAACTTGGAATTAAAATGGATCTTTTAGGGGTTTGTAATTTGATTTACATGACATGCCTACCACTTCGAAGACGCAAAATATTTTTTACTGTGAAACAAACAAGAAAAAGACCAAAAAGGAGAAAACTTGAGCGTGCATAACTATTAATCTCACATAAATATCCCCTCAGCAGGATGCTGCTACCACCACGCTTCACTGCTGGGATGGTGTTTTCGGGGTGATGAAAGGCATGGGGTTAGCCAAAAAGCTAACTTTTAGTCTCATCGGACCAGAGTACCTCCTTCCATACGTTTTGGGGAGTCTCCTGCATTCCGTCTGGCGACCACCAAACGTGTTTGCTTATTTCTTTCTTTAAGCAATGGCTTTTTTCTGCCCACTCTTCTGTAAAGCCCAGCTCTGTGGAGTGTATGGCTTAAAGTGGTCCTATGGACAGATACTCCCATCTCCGCTGTGGAGCTTTGCTGCTCTTTCAGGTTTATCTATGGTCTCTTCGTTGCCTCTCTGATTAATGCCCTCCTTGCCTGGTCCGTTAGTTTTTCTGGGGGGGGGGGGCATATTCTTTCCATTTTTTTAATAATGGTGATCTGTGGGATGTTCAAAGTTTATTTTTTATAACCCAGCCCTGATCTGTATTTCTCCACAGTTTCGTCCCTGACCTGTTTTGACCTCCTTGATCTTCATGGTGCCCCTTGCTTATTGGTGTTGCAGACTCTGGGGCCTTTCAGCACAGGTGGGTATGTGTATGTCATGTGACAGATCACATGATCTCAGTGTGTGTGTGTGTGTGTGTGTATATATACACACACACACACACACTGAGATCATGTGACAGATCATGTGACACTTGGATTACACACAGGTGGAGTTTAGTTACCTTCAGAAGTCACATAATTAGTTAATTGGTTGCACCATCCTATTTAGGGGCTACATAGCAAGGGGGGTGAATACATACCCACGCACCGCTTCATTTTTTATTTTATTTTTCAAAACAAATTATTTTTTTATTTCAATTCTCCAATTTGGACAATTTTGTGTCCATTACATAAAATCCAAATAAAAATTAATTTAAATTACATTGTAATTAAATTGTTGTAATGCAACAAAATAGGGAAAACGCCAATGGGGATGAAAACTTTTGCAAGGCACTGTATAACTGCTGCAGACGTTCCGCTCTGGGACAACAGTGATGGATAAATAATCATCGTTCTCCCATAAGTTTAAGATCAGTGGAACTTAAACTGAGAATAATGTACTCTCTCCTTTAAGAATGTGTTTGTGTGAGTATGCATCCAAACGTTATGTGCCTCGAGGCCAGTCATCTGTGCCTTGACATCCTACACTGTGGGGTTGTGGGGGACTATAAAAGTATAATATACTCCCAGTGACTATCAGTAGAAAGAATTACTCTGGACTTAACATCAGGTCTATTAAAAACTATTTTGAAAAGCGTCAGATTTGATTTACCTGTGCTGTGGGACATGGCGTAAAGGAGACACAGGACGAAAAGGGCGTAGTAATCGTCTGTGCTGCAATCCAGGGCACTGTACACCATGTCCAGAAAAGGTCTAAGCACAGGAAACACAACACTCAAGTGTATATTACAGAACCCAATAACTTATTCACGTTCAAGGTGCAGATCAAAGTCCCTTAGTCCTATAAATCATATCTAAATCAAATACTTAGGTTTATTCTTTGCGTCTAATATCATGCAGGAGGATCTCCAGACTGCCTCCGGGATTAAAGGATCATTTTCCAGTTTGGCAGTAGGTTTTCTGCTTTCACGATTTCCCATGGAAACTAAAATCAGTTCAGCGCTTTAACAAACACAATTAGTTTGATCCGTTAACTTATTGACTGACTGATTATGCCAACTCAGTTTGTCATTCCTCATTCGTGACTTCCCAACAAACAAACAAAAACCAGCGACCCCACAGACAGAACCCAGAGCAGAAACGCACACACTCAGGGGAGGAGAATGTGAGAGAGAACTTGTGTCAAGCTCCGCGTGCAGCACATTTAACCTGGCATCATTTTCCTGGGAAATTCCCAGCAGCAAATCCTCCCCACATCCATTAGAAGAAAAGAAAAAAAACGAAACCATATAAGGACGTAAAGCGCACATGCGGGCACAGTAGAAAACGGTATCACGACGTTGGCTTCAGTCCACAGCACAGACCTGGATCTCCACCCACCCCGTCCGTGCGTCCGCTAAGCGCGAGTACCTATTCCTCTGCCCATCAGCCCCTGCGGCGACGGCGGCCGTCTTCTCCTCATCGGTGGTATTCTGCTCCGTTAGCGCGGACACCTCGGAGATCTTGCACTTCTCCATCACCACCATCTCAATCTCTGCCGAAACAAACAAACCAAAACATCTGGACTTTGGGTTTAGGACTCGGGGACCCCGGTGCCATTCTGTTGGACTGAAGTGTGTGGCACTGCTGAAGGAATGTAACACCATTAAACCAGTCCTGGGCATGTACCCATATTACTTGTACTTGGATTTTATTAACACATTAACATCTGGACTCAGGCTGCAGTAACAGTAGGCACGTACACGGGCCAGGCAGGAGGATATAGACAGAATTCTCCGAAAGCCCACTTTTCATCGTCACGTTCTGTAGAAGGTCAACCAATGACAGGCCGACAGCGGCCGCCCTGAAAGGCCATTGGGCCACGGGAGATGACGCGACAGATGACAGGCTGGATTGCAGCTGGGTTGGTTGAATGAGCGAAAGGGAGACAGAAGCCGTGTTAAGGTCATGACTGCATGAGCAGAGGTCAAGTTCCGGTCCGCTTGGCCCTGGAAAGCCCTGGAAAGCTAAATCAACCACGCCACACCGACTCGCTTGACTTGAGAACACACAGACATCTTTTGTATGCAGAAACTACACTGACGTCACGTGGTCTGCGACTGCTGACTTTCGGTTGCCACTTCTGCTTAAAAATGTTCCTCTTCCTTCTCACCTCCACGCCAAGCTGAGAGACACTTTTCCGCTTACCACCATGACCTTAGTTGCAGTAAACGAGAGTCTCTTAGCAACAAATGACACCGTGGATAACTAGAAAAATTTCCCTACTCCTACTGTCAGGTCCCCAGAATGGGTCTTTCTCAATTCCGTAACCATCAAACGCGTTTAGACCTTTAGCTTCATTTCATTTTGAATTTGAGCATGAGACGCGGGTCTACAGGGCTGCACGAGGACGGAAGCCCAAGACGGGGCTGGCGTCTCACCTTCCGTGTCCCCGGTCACCTTGCTGCCTTTTGTGGAGGCTTCTGCGGACTTGGCCTTCTCCGGGTCATCTGGACCTTCCTCCGGACCCTTGTCTTCCTCCTCTTCCTCACCCACGTTCTTGTAGTTGGGTCTCTTCTGTACCTTCCTTCGACCTCGCTGACGACTGATCTCCAGAGATCGCTCCAAGCTCTCTGTTGGCTTGGTGAACCGTCGCACGTTTGTACTGGACTGGGGAAACCAAAACAACACCATCACAAAGTGGTTTTACACGGATAAACTTCACTAAGTACTCGTGATACAGGTTGTAACGGTAGTAAAGTTTTTTTCTATTAGACCTACTGTGAGGCAGTGTTATTCCAATCATTGTCATACCTGCTAATTACGTGCCAACGTTAATAAAAAAAATTAAATGTTTGACTCAGAGATTTTTCTTAGTCTGGTACAACAGGTACTTTTTACTCCAGTTCTGTGATAGGCGAGGATGACATCTCAAGATCAATTTGACAGATATTCTTGGTAGGTGTGTGGTGAATCACTTCTCAAAAACAAGTCAAGCAGAAAACCGATATCAAGCAAACCTTCACCAGTAGGCACCACACGCTGATGAACTTGAGATAAATTTACCAACGCACTTTCTCAATCACCGAACAAGAAATGCGTACAGAAAGCTCACCCGCACATACCATGTGTGTGAGCCTGTATCCTGTGTCTGGGAAGTTCAGTTCAACACAAAGAGAAACGTATCATTCCCTAATTGACCTAAAGCAGAGCGTCCGGATCCCAACCCGTTCCTCATTTGGACGGTTATCAAACCTTCAAAGATTAGCGCCCTTCCCAGAATTCAAGAGAAAAAAAAGTCAGTGATAATCACCAGCTTCCTCCAATGAAATGCCCTTCACAGCACATTACACTGACTTGGCCAACGGCTTACGACATCGGGCTATCATATCGGGCTATCATAACAAATAAAATTTAAATTTAATAAAATGGGGATACAAACTAATTAAGAAACATAGCACTTTTAATGGGAACATTATTAGAGATTTCCCTGCTGCATACTGCTAAAATCAATTAATAGCACAGATTAATAGCATAAACTCCACAAAATCACTCTCTGTGTTATCATTTGCTTTCTTTTGTGTTATTTGTGCACTCAGGTCCCCTTTATCTAATATTCGATAAAAATTTTGTTTAAGATCGAATATAAAAAAATATGTTAAAGGATGTAAAAACTGAGAAAATATTTTTCACGGTACTACTAAACATTTATTTATTTTCTTGGTAAAGCCAAAGAGACTTGACTTAAACACGCACACACTGTAGTGGTGTTCACAGAATGACACAGCAGATGTGGCCTTCACGACAGATAACTCAATACCTCGAACCAGAATTCTGGGTAAATAAAACCTTTTCCTCTTTGTTCATTTTGAGTGCACAGCGTGGATGTTGGCGTTCTAAAATGAAATCTACGAGGGATACTTCACACAAAGATTTTTAGATGAATTATTTTTTTTTTTTTAGATGAAAAGTGGTTTACGACTCAATTGCGAATTCCTTTCCACTGCAGTTTCCAAAGCATTTTCTTAGAAAACGTTTCATGTACAGATTCCATTCCAATACTCTATATAATTCTAAAATCTCTTAGCGGATTTACAGTTTTATGATTAAAGGCTGACTGTGGCCGCGTCACTGGTTGGAATTAGCGCCTGTGTGCAGTGCTCAGCCACAGATGGGACTGGTATTTATAGAGGAACAGTATGTCCGTTACGTGTCACAATCAGGGACAGGCCCCGTCGAGACAAAGGTCGGGTGGCAGCTCAGCTAGACGTCTCCACCTAAGGAGGTTACTAGCCATTCCACAACTTAAAGGGCCACGTTTCTCAGGGCCTGTCGGTTGCTCCAGATCCCACAGAACTGTACATTCAGTGCTCTTCCGTCTGACCCAGTTTTAATCGCTTACAGAATCAACACTGAATAAACCACACACCCGAATAAAACACCGCGCACGGAAATCAGGAAAACATTTAACCAATAGCTGGCTGACGCTGGAGTGTAATGCACCGCGGTGAAAATCGAAACCTTTGACCCACACGCAAAGATTCGACGGGCAGGGAACACTTCCAAAGAGTGGCCAAAACACTGAAATACTGTTTAGTTTGTCAGAAAACCAGAGCCACTTTCTATTCAGTAATATGCCAGCCGATTCTTAGAAAATGTTAAAATATGAAAGGCAGAAATTCACCATTCACCAAGTGTTTCAAGAAGACTAGCGTTTTGGATTACGGGGCCACCAGTCTAGATGCCACAGTTCACTAGATGCTTATCCCTGGTTCTCCTGGAGTGATTCAAAAGTCCCAAATCCCCCTCACTGAGTGAGCGTCCAGCGCGACACGGGGTAGGGCCCTTTCCCTCGTTGTCAGCCGAGAGCAGACGTGCTCAAAACAAAGCAAAAAAAACCACAATAGGGTGTTTTCAACGTGCGATCCTTTCACCTCAGACGTCTGGTGAGAAGATCACCGTAACATCTGCATTTCTCCTCAGCGTTGCTCTTTTCACACCCAGAAGGGCCTTTTTTTCACCTGCAGCGGAAGAGTGAGGCGAATCAAACACTTTCTGAAACGGGGGTGTGTGCGGCCTGCTGGTAACAGAAGGCACTCTCGTCAAGTCTTACGGGCAAGAGAAGAAAAGTAGGTTAGAGGAACGCCAGGTATCTGATCACATCAGCAGTCGGCAGGAAGCTGATCGTGACCCATTGCCACGCCGGAAGGAGACAGAAACCCAACCTTAACCAGAACCAAATAAACCCTGCAGGCCTCGCCTGGCTTGTCAAACTGCATACAGGATTTTCCTTATCTGTGCAAACCAGAAACTAAATTAACACACACATTCCTGAGCCCACCGTAATATTTTTTTGTTTTAATCACATACGCAATTGTGCATGCCATACAGAGCCTTATTTTATCTAGCCTAATATAGACGCCCGATTTCCTAAGCACAGGAGATATTAGACGGGCGTGCTTTATCACTCACATCCTGGACCCATCGGGTACGATGGCTTCCAATGAAGTTCAAAATTGATTTAGTTCAACTGTGTTGAAAAAATGACTGATCACAATCTCGCAACGATGCAAAGGAAAGCGTGTGCATTATTTATAGAAAATAAAATAAATAAATAAATGTGTAATTGTGATAAATTCAGTGGAAAGACGGCGTGGTTGAAAACACTTTAACACTCCCATTGGAGTTCTGAGATTACAGAGGTCACAGACAGTGAACTAAAAGGTGGGCTAACCTGGCAGCATGCCAAGCTGAAGGAGCATTTTCTGAGAAACGCCAGTGACAAGACCCCTGAGAGGGGACAAGACCCCTGAGAGGACGTGGGTAGGCTTATCCGAAGGCAGCTGGAGCTCTGTGCTGCACGGAAACCCTGACACAGCACGCACTGTCGACGCACAGCCCTTTCGGGTGTTTGCCTGCGGCTGCATGCTTCTCCAACAGGCAGTGACTGCACGCACAAGAGGGTAAAGTAACTCTTACAACGTTCTCTCTTCAGTCTTTTTTATGTTATTATATCATTTATAATGCATGGGCCCATTTTTTTTAAAACCTGTCCCTGCGCATCTGCCTACATGGTGTTTAATCTCGCAAAAAAACATTAACCCACCTCAAGGAATGTACCACACAACTTTCAAAACCACCTACATCCAGAGGTTACCAACAACGGCTTCAAAGCAAACTCTACAGCATCAGCCCAGAGAAGTGCGGACGGCTCCAACAACCTCCACGCGTCGTCTGAGATCTCATGATGGTACCGAGAATTGGAACAGAAAGGCGTGTTTTTAAAGCATATTTTTGTTTTACAAAAATGGTTTACCAGCTTCAGGAACAAACACACACACACACACACACACACAAATACACACTCACACACACACACACACACACTCACTAAAAACCACAATAGGGTGTCGGTACCAGACGTCTGGTGAGAAGATCACCGTAACATCTGCATTTCTCCTCAGCGTTGCTCTTTTCACACCCAGGAGGGCCAGAAAAGCGTGTTTTTAAAGCATATTTTCTCACACACACACAGCCTACAGAAGTTAGACGCAGGGGGGAGCGGTAACGGGCCACCATGAGATGAGGAGAGGAGAAGGCTCGGGGTGAACGAGGCCTAAGAGCAGCACTCACGGAGCCGTTCTGCGCGTCCTGCTCGGCCTGGACAGAGAAGATGGACAGGTCGCCGTCGAGGATCACCTCAGCCAGGGAGTTCACCAGTGGCTGGTAGTGGATGATGAGGAACACCTGAGACAAGAAACGGATTTGGACATCAGTCAACAACAAAATCAATCAGCAACGCGTGCCACCTCGGGAAATTCCTAAATACCTGGGACAAAAGGTACAGGGACACTTGGGGGCTTATCTTCCGATCTTCTGACTGAAAAGCAAAAACACGGACACTTATCCAGCCGTTCACCAATAAAAGTGACTTTCTAGACATTCACCACAACAAAAAATTAAAAAGTGAATACAAGACAGCTTTACATTACAGTACAGGAAATCTCTTTTAAGGCTTAAAACATAGTTCAAACTATGTTCAGTTTTCTGCAGTGTCATACTATAGCATGGAACACAGGACAAGTGATCAAAACCGAAAAGCCAAAAATGATTTCCTAATAAAGAAAATGTAATAAATTGCCTGGACATAGCGAAACGCGTTTTGGATGGAGGAGGAACCCGCAGGCCAAACCAAAACATCAAACGTCAGACGATGTAAGGAAGCGGACAGGTTCACCTGAGCGAGCTGATTGGCTGTGAGATGGAGGAGAGGAGCATGTCTGGACCCCAAAGAGAAAGGCTTGTCCTAGACACCATGAGACGATCACAAAATCAACATTCCAGAGAAGCAGGCGGCCGCAGGGGTGGGCCCTGCTTGGGGCAAGGCGTGGCCAGGGCTTACCTGCTTGTTGCCCACCAGTGAGTAGACATAGAGAGGCAGGAAGAGCCGGTTGAGGAGGTGATCTGTCAGCACGTCGTTCAGGAACTCGCAGCTGATGATCAGGATGTCGTTGAGATAGTGCAGGTGGTCCAGGTGTTCAGCAACCAGGTCGCTCAACTTCCCCCGGTTCCTGTGTCTGAGAGTCACGCCGTCACCAGACATCTCATGCGTACAGAAAGCTCACCCGCACATACCACCCGTTAACAGCGGCGCCCTGCAAACCCCCACCACTACAGCAACCACCTGCCACTCGAAAATCGAAAGGGACCAATTGGCTATGTGCGACCTCCATCCCAACACATTGGCTTGGTGTGATATCGAAGTGCACAGAGAACATAAACCGAGCCAAGCTTACACAGAGAAAAACCTGCTTACACCGACCCCTAAACAAACATAAGCCCTAAACTGCAGAAAGCAGACAGAGGTTCTCATCGCAGACGGATATCAGACACATTCCGCTTGCCGTTTTAAATTCTAAATCCGCTACATAGGATGCCTACTTAAGCTTTCCGCATAGAGCTACTGATGAAAGAGCGCAGGAACAATACTGCATTTCATTGGCTGTGAACAGACACACTGTTGCTCCGAGTGCTGGAAATGATTTAGAACAATATGAAAGAATTTCAACGGGTGACAACAGAAAAAAATTAATCAGTAATTAATGAACCAAATCAGCCAAATTAATTAACCAACATGATTTAACGCACACGACTATGGACAAGAACGCATCGGCTTCTGTTCAATAACTACGCTGACATCTAGTGGACACTGGGGGCAACGGCCAAACGAGTGGATCCTCGAATGCGCAGTGGCTTGGCTGCGGATTTTCGGACCCCGGCGCCCTTACTCTTCGTCCGTCTGCACACACTTGTCCAGCTCGATGACGTGGCTCCCTATGAACCACACCAGGTTGGAGAAGTAAGGCACGGCCGTTTTGTCTCGGATGTAGTGCAGCATGAGCTGATTGTCCACTGAAAGAGAGGGGGACCAGGGTCAGGATTGTCATGAAGGAGGCATTCGCTTTCACTGATCCTGACCTGAAAATCAGTCGCATAAATGGGACCAAAAAAAGAGGTCCGTGAAGCTCTCTACTCCCCCCACTGGACAACATGGTGAACTGCAGCAGGTACTGTCTGTGTTACAGGACGTAAGGCACGGAGGGCGGGAGTCTTTAGGGCGGGAAAAACTAAGTATCATCAGTTAACTCAAATGTGTTTGTAGAGAGTAAACTTCCATATACTTCCGAAGGGTGTACACAGGGTGGTGTGGTTTTAACACTTTCAGCAAGTCATTTATAAATGTGAAGAGGGAGGAGTAGAACCAGGTCAAAATCACGGCACCGGTGCGAGACCAGAACCGCTCAAACCACCCAGATCAGTTCTAACTGTGTTCCCTGTCTACTGCATCAACACAAAGGCATGCGGCACAGTTCACAACGAAGGTTAAAAAAGTTCCAAATGGGACCAACTTACATGAAACTGGTTTAAGGCACACAGGAATCACGGAGGGAGGAGGAAGAACAGGTACAGAGTTAATGGGGTTAAGGGCCCACCGAGAGCATCACCAGGGACCCAACGGCACACGGGCTGGAAGAGGAGACTCCAAGCGGGCCTGACTGAATACTGGCAAACACACGTTGTGTGGACCCCGACGTCCCCCACCACGTCACGGAGTAACCACGGCCACACCCCGACGTCCCCCACCACGTCACGGTGTAACCACGGCCACACACTCCCTCCCCTCCTCGAGCGCCGCGTCAAATTTCCCCAAAAGGCTTCACAGATCTGCAATGCACTGCTGAAAACAAGCATTACGGTCCAGTGCTTTTTCCAACCTAGCATTACACGTTTATATAAAGGGCGCACCGAGCGTTACACAGTATTATCTCAGCGGTCGTGTTGGAAATAGCAGCCGTTTTGCCAGAAACACAAGTCAGCATGCACCGTCTGTTGTGTTGAAGACGCTGTCCGTCTAAATGCTGCTCAGGCGGACACTGGAGAGTTTTAAAGAGATGAATTTTTCAAGCAACCAAGGACCAAGCAGAAGCAGGCCCTGCGTGCACACAGCAGACACCTAGATGAGCTTAAGAAGATAAGTAACCGGAACACCACGTGTTGCTGTGCCAACAGAGGGAAGAGATCCGCCTCCAGGCACACAGGAGGCGGTGCAGGCCAGGTCATGCATGGCGGGGGGAGCGCCCCCTGCAGGGGAGGGGGGAGGAAGCGACATTCCACAGACCAACACTCACCTTTGTACACGTTCAGCGTGATTGTCCTGACCGCAATCCGCACCATGCTCTCGGGGTGGTTGAAAAACTTAATGGCCTCCGTGTACAGGGCAAAATCATTAGTGTGCTGGAAGCGTGGGAGACAGAAAACCATGGAATAAGCTGAGAACCCCACTGGGTAGCAGGAATCACTCAGAGAGATGCCAGCTGCAACACACACCCACTCAAAACAAGGGTTTTATCAGAATAATGTCCTTAAATGGTAGACACTTACCATCACTCTACCACTGACAACCTTTAGTGCAAATTGTTCCTTAAAACTAAAATTAAACTATGGGATACAGCAGTGCAGAAGGATAAAAAGTATCTAAATCAAACAAAACTGGAGGCTAAATGGAATAAAATCACTACCCAAAAAAAATAACTGTGCTTCATGCATAATGATTACGGCATTCAGATTAATGGACCATTATGAAACATTACTGCAATTAAATCTACAGGGAAAACACTGGCACTGCGTGTTTAGGAAGGCCAAAAGTAGGAATGCAGTGACGATGATATGACCACTGTGTGAGTAACGGCCAGCACAAGTGGTTCCGGGGTGTTACTGGAAATCAACAAAACACTGAGACGGTCAGGAGTGATTGAACCAAAACACTGAGACGGTCAGGAGTGATTGAACCAAAACACTGAGACGGTCAGGAGTGATTGAACCAAAACACTGAGACGGTCAGGAGTGATTAAACCAAAACACTGAGACGGTCAGGAGTGATTAAACCAA
>JAOVYW010000039.1:2974073-2985157 GCA_025775045.1 Hiodon tergisus
GTGATTGAACCAAAACACTGAGACGGTCAGGAGTGATTAAACCAAAACACTGAGACGGTCAGGAGTGATTAAACCAAGACCATCCCAAACTCTGCACCTACTTTTTGGCCCGCCCCGGGGGAAAGCCTCACTGGTCATGCAAACGTGGAAGCTCGTGTCTACAGCATGGGGCCACTGACGAAAAAACGGACTTTGTTCGGGCCGCTTGCAGCAAAGAATCTCTCTGATCAAATCCTTCTATCCAGGTCCTCTTTATTCCTGAGACCGCCAACCGTACCCCTTTGGGGTGTCGAGCAATAAAGAGGCAGCAGCTGATACAACCATTTACAGTACACCAATAACTTCCCCCTATACACAGGTGCCAAAGCCGGACAGGAGTTACGCATCCGCCAACACAGACGCCGCCCCGTATAATCCGTGGAAAGCTGCGTCTACAATTACAGTGCCTGATAGTGGTGGGTGGAAAAAGGAGAAATATCCCCAAACTCCAGACAGGACAGGTAGCTCATCACTGAAAACCCAGCGAAGCATCCTCCCCAAGCTAAAACAACACACGGGGCAGGTTATGAACCAGAGGGGTGTTAATGATGTGTGGACACCGTTAGAGGCACAAACGTTATGCCCGCCAGACAATCTGCGTCCGACAACTTCCCCAGACTTCTTTTAAGACAAAAACGCCTGCATTAACCCCCAGTAAGTCCAGAGACATAACCTGACATAAAGGGAACTTTCAGTAGGCCTTTGGAGTAGACGCGAATCACCTGAAGTTCTGCCACCTTACCTCATTGTAGAAGAAATGCACAGTGTGGTTATTCAGCTTCAGGGACAAGGTCTTCAAAAATGAGATATAGTATGCCATTATCTCCTCGTCAGAGAAGTCAAATTTATGGACAATGATGGAGTTCACGTGGTTGTTGGAGAGCAAGTAATCTACAAAAAAAAAATATATAGGAGCATAGATTTGTGGTTAAGTACACAAGTAGCCACTGATCTTACGTATATTATTGTGGTCAATTACACACAAGTAGTCATAGCAAAAAAAAAAAGTAATCTCGACCCCCCCCCCCCCTTATCACAACTGCTAATACAATATAACAGAACAGTGCACTTACATAGAGAAGTTTCATGGCTTATATTTTCGAAAAGTATGTTGAGTGTTTGGAGAAGCTGAACACAAACGTAGCGTCCAGACTTCTGACGGAGGATGTTAAGGAAAAATGCAAACATATTCTTCTCCAAAAAGAAGCTACAACAGGAAACACATAAAGATACTCGCTAGTAAATACATCCAGGAAGTGGGAGAGTACACCAAGGATGAAATGTTATTTGTAAATATTGCAGTTGTAAAATTAAGTCCGTTTTTTCAAAGGTATTCTTTCGGTTTATTCTACAAAGGCTATATTGTATTGGGCATCTTACATTTCCCCATATACTTTTCTAACCTACCATGAAATTTGAAATAAAAAAACAAAAACAAAAAACAATCGCGTTTTATTTAATAACTTACTCAAACACTGAGCTGTCATTTTGGTCACCCCAGATAAGGATCTCTGTTATTGAGCGGATCGTTTCCACAAGAAGATTTCTGTTGTGATCAGTCACCGTGGTGTTTTTTGTCAAAACG
This sequence comes from Hiodon tergisus, assembly GCA_025775045.1. Classification (NCBI taxonomy): domain Eukaryota; kingdom Metazoa; phylum Chordata; class Actinopteri; order Hiodontiformes; family Hiodontidae; genus Hiodon; species Hiodon tergisus. The sequence continues at coordinate 2,975,698 of JAOVYW010000039.1, forward strand.
TGATACATGTACCTATAGGGGGGTGCAAATAAGATAACGCAAAACAGATGATACGAAACACATATCCTAATCATCACATTAACAAAGTACGCCCGACTACTTTTTTATATTACAGTAATTATTAACAGTAACATTATTTAGTAAGTCAAATACATATTCAATAAATTCGTACTTTGTAGATCTACGTTTTTTTAATAAGGTAATATTATCTGACGGCATCCATGGCTAGACGCAAACATGTCAATTGCATCTACGGTAACGTAAACAGGAAGCAGACCGTTAACTTCTACCTAACGACAAATAGCAAGTGGTCAGCGTATCCATTCGCCGGCCAGATTTGTTTTATGTTGATCTCGATTTATCTAGCTAGCTGCAGTTACCCGGTGTTTGAATGCGTAATAGAAAGCAACTACCTGGAGAACGCTACCTAGTTCTACCCCGTTAGCTGTTTACGGGGAATAGGTTATAATCTCAGTTGGACCGAATAATTATAAATACATATACAAACTGACGATATTAGCCTGTATTACAGTCTACCCAAACACTTCTGTGTATGTTTAATCTCGAGCACACACACTTGTACAACACTTACTTTAAATGCTCCAAAGAGTGGATGCTTTTGGATTTGCCCTGTCCTCCCACCCAGCTCCGAGACCGGCCGAACATGTCTGCACTTGTAACGTTACTTTTTCCAATGTGCACGTGTCAAATCAGTCCATTGCCACCACTATCAAAAATAATACACCGTAAAATAATTGAACTACACATTGACATTCGAAAATAACACCTTAGACTTCGTCGTCCTCCATATTTGCAACGACGAACAAGAGAAGGCATGTCCGGGTTGAGCCCCAAAGGATTTTGGGACTTGGTGTTTATTAATTCGAGTTTGTACAAATCTCGTACATTCTTGCGGACGTTTTAGAAACTACCATTCCCTACGTCCTTATAAAGCTAAAAAAAAAATTATGACGTTAATAAGTTGTGAACCTGATCCATTTGTTTTCAACAATTTTGACTGATTTGGCCCTGTTGTCAATATGATACATTGGGTCCTATCATATAGTGACTCAATAATAATCATAAAGGGAGTTCGTCATTAGCCAGTATTCGAATATGCTTAGTCGGAGTTTAAATTTATGGACGGTGGTATGTTCCAAATCTACTTTTGGGATTCAAGTCGCAATGTAAACGCTATTGAAGAAAACATGCCAAGAGGCGGGATTTAGAGAAAACGTGTCTTAACTGACCAGTCAAAACGGCATATGGAAAGGAAGGAAGGGAATGAGAACACTAGACTGTACTGCAGATGCAGCAATTTGATACAAAACAGTAAACCATAATTGATCCCCGATATGGCGTTTATCGCTCATTGACATAGGCCTAAGTTATGCAAGTAAAATGGCGAACGGTACGCTTTTTAATATGCATGTAAATATCCCGCCAGTCGAATATTAAAATAATAATTGTCAGTGTTCGTGCATGCCTCATATCTGGTTAGTTTAGCTTGGGTAGCATAACAATGACTAACGGCTTGTTCCAAATTTCTGAAACATTTGAGGAGATTTAGATAGATTGTACTGCACGATACGAAACAAAATAGCTAATTTATTTCTCCCATATCCCAACGATTGTGAGTTACCTTACCCGGTTAGGCTTTTTTTTGGCTGAAAGCTGTGCAGACACGACTGATATGGACACTTCTAACTTAATTACAACAAGCAACGACTTTGTTTACCCGAAACATTTGCAATGCTACGGTTGTTTTCTTTCCTTGTTTGACTATAAAACTCTTCACCCGAGATTCTATGATCCGATCAATTTATGCTCAATTAGATTCGGTGGAATCGCTATTTAACGAGCTACCATATATGTTTTATCTCGGCCTGTTTTTCGTGAACGTCTTAATCCTCTACTATGCATTTTTAATGGAGTACATAGTCCTAAATGTTGGGATTGTTTTTTTGCCGGAGGATATGGACCAAGCACTGGTGGATTTGGGTGTGCTCTCGGATCCCGGCTCAGTTCCATATGACACCGACACCGAACTTGACGTTTTCGAAGGGTATCTCGAGTGAGCATCAGATAATCAGGACTGGAAAACTGTACTACTGTTTTTTAAAACAAGGGACTGTTGGTCAAGACAAAAATGCGTCGAGGAAGGACGAAGGTCAATACGATGGTCGCTGTGCCTACATTGATGGAGAAATGCGCCGAAGCGTAAAGAAGTCTGAATGAAGAAGTAATTTGAGCACGTGATTTAATTTTACTGCAGCGTTTGTTTTTCCACACAAAACGGTTTAAAGTTTTTTTCTTAACTTTTGATTTAATTGATGCTCCGATGTTTAATTTTAAAGCTCCGATACGTCGTTTACATTTGAAAGAAATACTTGTAATATTTGCTAGTAATCATTCCGTGTAGCGCATGTTTAATTCAATTTAAATCTCTTGACAGGTTGACAATGGTCTTGGGTGAACAGTGGCGAGGAAATCATCCCGTTACCATGGAAACGAACTGATGGAACAGTCTCCAATATCTTTTTTTTTGGAGATTCTTAACACATGATAAAGCAATATAACTTTTAATAGATGGCACTTTCTGAATCCTTGAAGCAAAGCTTTTGGATCTGTGTCTCATTAACATATTTTGTAGCGAAATGTGACATGCACCTCATTTGGGTTTGAGTTTGGGAGGGAAAATTGATTTATTACATGGCGGGAGATGAAGAAACAGAAAAACTGAAATATTTGTTTTATCAGCGATTCACTTACCTAAGTCCAGGCATTGACAATGAAATCAAAGGCAGCCTGTGAGTTAATGTTTAGTTATATTGGTTTTAAGAATTTGTAGTGCGTGAGTTTCTTATTTACATGGGTTTTGTTTGCCCTGCTCTTGGTCTGTATGCGTGCATTTTTTTGGTTTTCATTGAAATATGACCAGCAAAAAGTCCTCCAAAGCAGCATGAGGAAATTCTGAATTTTGTAATGGACATGCAAAACTGTGCTTAAGACATCTCAGGTTGACTGTTATCTTTGTTTGGAGTTCACTGAATGTTGTAAATTTGAGTGGAAAAGAATAATGAGACAGCGGTACTGTACTGTCCGGACGGAAGCGTGGGATACCCGGGTCGAAGCGACAGTTAAAGGAGTGAAGAGCCAGTCACTGAAAACGCCTGGTCTCGAGTTCTCTATGTTTTAGCAATACGTCACATTGACTAGCTGGTCCAAGTACAGTACACAGATCGATAACCTCCACCACTGACTTCATGAAATAGCGTCATATTTGTTGCCGCTTTGAATTCTTGTGTCTCACAAACACCGCTCCGAGGCGTTAAAATGGCTGTAGGTGACATAAGTAATTATGTCAGATTTTGTATGGGGGAGGCCGTGCACTTTAGCATACGAATAGTTAAAGCTTTTTTTCTCGATAAGATGTTTTCTTGCTCTGATATGTGTTAAGAAGCTTGAATTTCGAAAGCACCTTTGTTATAAACCTAATCTCTTGTTACTGATAGTAACTCACATACTTAATAAACAATAAATGAACGCGGATGTTCATTAATGGGCACGAAAAACAATAGAATGTAATACAAAGATATTTTCTTTCTTTCTGCCGGTACACGGTTATTTTTATTCTTCCTGGTGATTTACAAATTTCAATGTCAACCGGTGTAAAACTTAAAGTAAGAAAAAGTAAAGTATACATATGATTGCATTTATAATGATCTAAGTCATGCTATCAAGTGGAACAACTCAAGAATCAAGAGGTTATTGATATTCGCCGGTTATTAATTTGGTACGAATATGAATTTACAAAACCTTGTAACTGCGCAGGTATTGCCAAGCAGGGGAAGCTTCTTGTCGTCTAACGTGTGTCTTTAGTGGCAAGAATTTGAGATAAAAACAAACAAACTGATGGAACATTCAGAGAAGCTAAAAGTTAGAGCCAGTGTAAACTCCAGTTTTTCCGCGAGTGACGTCAGCATCCATTGTGTGTGCCTCACACTTTACTGAAGTTAATTTGGAGGGTGACTGGACTGTTCAGCAGTGCTTGAGCAAAACCACCGGTTTTGTGATATTAAAGAGAAAAGGCTTATCGTAGTCAGGCAGGCCCAAGGCCGGCGCCGAATCCTGTTTGTTTTCCAGGAGATACCGTGGACCCGAGATATAAGATTTGTTCGCTGGCCTCTGCTTTAGTTTCGAATGTCGTATGACCCTTCCCTGCCAAAGTGTGAAACAGTGATTTGATTTCGGGTCTGTTGTGTGTTCTTCACGGGTGTGGGAGGCTGTTTCAGTAAGAGCTGTGGTAGCCAGACCACTCGAATGTGGTCTGGACACAGAATCGTGCAGGATACTCTTGAAGAGAAAATTGTACTACTATTAGGTAAGCTGAAATGGCAACAGTAAACGATTTGCTGTGAGACAAATGGGAGAGAAAAGAGCAGTTCTAAGTAATTAGCATTAGCTTAACAGTAGATGTATTCGCCATTAGCGTAACAGGTGATGTACTTCGCCATTAGCGAAACAGGTGAAGCTATCAACAGAAGCGAGGCGCAAAAAGGACAACAGTCCGAGTTTGTATGGAGAATCATGTGACAGGCAGTCAAGCTGAAGTGACAAGCGGAAACACAAGAAAATGTGGTCATATTGGTAAAATTAGAAAGAGGCTGCAAGCGCCCATATCAAGACGACAGATGAAAAGGAACGCAGACCGATGAACCGGAAGCTGCTAAAGCAGAGAGATAGTTATCAGCAGTTGAGAAGAGATATTGAGTGTACCAAGAATCTGTTGTGAACGATTTTGAGAATGATGAATAGGTGTTCTGGAGGAACTAACTGACTAGATGTACATTTGTTTGCGTGCCTCCAACATGTGATAGAAGCATTAAAGACTAAAAAGGGCTGGTTTAGGTTTATTTACGCAGTAGTATGATTGCAGACTGTAAGGGCTTAGATAACAGTAAGCCATCAGTATGCCAACAGGCAAATATGCGATTCAACCAGGTCAAAAACACAATGTGTTGCATAACGCTTCTTTGATAAGGCAGCTTGATAAAGGAAAACGTTCTGGTATAATTAAATATCCCCAGCTGGAGTGAGATCGTGTTAAAACTTACTTTAATGAAAGCAGACAATAAATACACATCAATATACAAAAATATGAAATTTCATTTAGACAGCCCGTAAAGTAGCGTGAGAAGAGTTAAGGAAATATTTTTGTCTACATGTGATTTTGTCTTCATCTTTTTCAGTGTAATCTCACGCTTTGGCTCCAGAAAAATTGCATATGATAGTCATATGTGACTTCTATGTTTGCGCTTTTAATATGAAATATTAAAAATATTAAATGTAATATGGACATGGATAGGAATGACTTTCTAGTCTAACTTCTACCAGGATGTGTATATTTGAACTGTGGCCCTAAAGCAACAAGGCCATACAGAATGATATTATTTAATCAGAAAAGGTAAATCTCCTTTGTCTTCTAGCTGTGTTTAGTGTTCATTAACAACGCAAACTGGCTTTGAAAAGAAGCTTATTTTCAGAGGTCGGGGTGGCTAGAGAGCTGAGTAATTTGGAGCTAGGTGGTGGTGTTTATGCAGTGTGACTGGGTTCCCCTGCTTGATTAGGCACCATGCTGATCATTGCAAACATTCAAAGAGAAGCTTTATCCTGAATACCCTGAGAGGGAAAGAGGCTGAGAGGTTTGGATTTAAAAAAAACAAAAACAAAAACAGTGGTCTACAGAGATCGGATTCTCGAGTCCTGTTGTTTCAAATGTTCCAGAACTCCGTGGGGGACATAATGGTTCCACATTCTATGAGAGGAAATGAATAAAATCACCCAGAGATAAAACACAAACACCGTAAAGTCCCATAAAATGGGACCTTTGTGCCCTTTTTTTTTAAACAAATATAAATAGTGTATAACAACAACAACAACACTGATAATAAAGACTTACCTCACAGTTTTTACCCATGGAGAGTTTCCCAAAGCACTGCTCAGCTTCAGTGCGCCAATGTCTGTGAACTTGTTGTACTTTACACTGGACGATAAAACCAAAAGTGTTTTTTTGCAAGATTAAGCCAACATTAAAGACATGAGAGAAATCTATATTCACTATAAGCCATGAGATCATCAGCAAAGCATGCAATGTATCCAACCAATCAGAAACTTGCGATATTAAGAAATAAGCATATTCACTAAAGGGAGAGAGTGACTTTGGGCAGGTTACAGTAGGCCTTCACTGGGGGCAGAATCTGTTTTTAATAGAAGCATGAAACAACAACAAGAATTCACACTCACTCCAGATCAGTCAGTGACGTCATCTGAGGCAGGGCAGCGGCCAGGCTCTCTGCTCCACTGTCAGCAATGCTGTTACTGTACAGGCTTAGCGACCGAAACAGACGGAACATCGATAAAGAGGAAATACGCGGGAGCACATGGCACAGAGACTGATAACAAGCAATGTTGTACAAGATCTTTCCAATCCCTGGTGTTACCTGAGGCTGTGCAGCGAAGTGAGCAAGCAGAGAGTCGGGGCCAGTTTCGCAATACCATTATCACCAATGCAATTCTGTGACAGACTGGAGAAAGGAATATTTGTCTTATTACAAAAATGCATCACCGTAAAACAATTGTCTCACAAAAAACGAGACTGTTCCTACGAGTAACATTGAACAGACAAGCCCACATCAAACTAGTTACAGGATTTTTCAAGGAATTCGTCAACAAAATGTTTCTTTTAAGATTCGTATTTTTATTTTGTAATTGCCAATGCTACCATTGCAATTCACTCTGAATCCTGCCACCACCACACAGGGAGCGCGAGAGGGGCACACCTGGTCTCCCCCAATCATGCCCGCCTACTCGCCTCCCTTCAGTAGCCTACACAGCCCGAGCGAGAGGTTCAGCGCCGATTAGAGGGCGCAGTCCCTCTTGAGACGGGCGCTTGTGGGCGCCCGGGAAATTAAAAAATGAGCGCCCGTTAGGGATGAGTTGAGAAAAACCCTGCCAATCTACCCCCCCCCCAGCAAACGCCCCGCACGAATGCCAATTGTGCGCCGCCTCTCAAATCAACCATCTTAGAGGGCTCAGTCTGCACTCATAAAATCTAACAAAACCCGCAGCAGGGCGTACTTCAGCCTTTCCAGTAAAGACAGAGCTGGCACGACTTCTGCAAGCTGCTCTGCTCCTGCGTCCCCAACTTTATTGTCCTCAAGGCTGAAAGAGAATGAGGAAACAGTCGTAAATCGCGATTTCCCATAAACCCATAGATTATCGTTTGGCTGAGAAGCACACACCTTTGTCTTGCTTGATCAAGTAAGCAATTGTGCCGTAATTTCCGTACTACTGAGCGCGCCTGAATATAAGCCTATATAAGCCACTAACTTTAAAAAGAAAAAACATTTTGTACATATATAGGCCGCACTTGTCTATAAGCAGCAGGTGTCCACGTTGTAACATGAGATATTTACACAGAAATATGTTACACAGATAGATTTTTTTTACTTTTAATTTATACGTAACGTAAATGCTTTTTTCCGAACAGTGCCTGTAACACGGCTGGTTAAAAAAATAAAAAATACATTTTTACAGCAGCTCTATTTCCTTCTTTGACAGCCAAATCGATCGCCTTTAACTTGAAAGCTGCATTTCTTCGTCTGTTTTCCATGATGAGGGTGTGCGCATGAAGCGCAAAACGACTGATCTGAAGAATTTAGTGTGAGTGCGTTTGATTTAATTCGAACAGTTTCATTGGTCCACTGCGACCTGTTCGGTAATTTCATTGGTCCGATGTGACGAGGCTAAATGTTTTGGCTGCATGAAGCTCGTTAGCCCGTAAAAATCCATAAATTAGCCACAGTGTTCAAAGCGTGTGAAAAAAGTAGCGGCTTATAGTACGGAAATTACGGTACATTTGCTGGCAACCATCTGATAGTGAGTTTGGGAACAACGCCACAGGCTTGAATCCCCCCACCCAAAGACCTGCTTGTTATACGGAGGCTTACTGATGCGTTCGTAGCATCAGTCTTTGTACCTTCTCACAGTAATTCATTGCGAGTTAACCTACTTCTGTCACTTTCCTCGCTACGGTTCTGCTAAAATGACTAAACCGCAAAATGTAATACACCTGTACACTTACAACTACTACGACACAGGTGTGGTCCGTAAACCCTTTTTGTTTTTGTAATCTTTTGAAAACAAACATGAACCTTGTTTCGATTCGAAAGAGCAGAACAACTGGAGAAGAAGTTAAACACCTACTCCAGGTGCTGCAGCCAGCGTAGGGCAGGCAGGAAGACCAGCAGTTTGGAGAACCCCCCAGGACCGTGCAGTGGACCCAGCCTGTAGAGGAAGAAGCTTAGACCTCTCATTCTGAAACCGAAGAGAAACTTCCCAACAGAGCCACGCTGCACAGGACACTTGTGTCTCGTGATAAGGTCCCCCACACTTACCCAAGTTCCAGTTTGTGAAGATTCTTCACAGTGGGGATGTTGAGAATATATTTTTCATCTGCTGGCTCTGAACAGTTGAGGTCACTGAAATTGCGAAACATGCCCGTGGTCAGTACTTTTAACAAATGACTCTCATCATCCCAGAAGATTGACGGTGGCAGTGGACTGACGGTGGTTTTTACGTTTTAGTTACAGGAGGTCATTTCATTCGCTTTTGAAATATAAAATGACTCGCATGAAATGTACAATTTTCAGAAAGAAAAGATGATAATGGGTACAAAGAACTATATAAGGACAATGGGACACTGAATCAGTAGGAGCGACGTACCCCTGGGAGATGTACATCAAACATTGGCCATCTTAAGTAGGTCTGAAGTATTATAATTACTAGGGTTACCGGTTGGTTGCCGGTAACCCTAGGAAACAGTATGCCACAAGTGTGTGTCGCGTACAGCTGCTGTTTTAAAAGGACAAGAGAGACAAAGGAACAGGGACTTGCCGTCTTCCACTTTTTAAACCTAAAATATTTAGGTTTACATACACATTTTAGGAACTACATACACCCAGTGGCCAGTTTATTAGGTACACCTTCCAGTTCTCAAAAATGGATCGCTCCTACAGAGAGTCACGTGGCTGTGGACTCTTTCAACGGTGCAGGCTGGTGGTGTGTGAACGAAGTGGGGAATGTTTACCCACATTAGGTCCCTTGACCAGCAGGATAACGAACCATGTTACAAAGCATGTACTGTCTCAGAATAGTTCCAGGAATATGACGGCGAGTTCAGTTTACTTAAGAGATGGAGCGGGCTGTAGACCCTGTGCCATGCAACTGTCTGAAGAACACGTGCAGGAGAGGTCCGGGCACGCTGAAGAGCGTTTTTGTTTATTTACACGAGACGAAATAAAGGACCGGCAAGAAAGCCTGAGAACCCGGAAGTGTTGTTTTCCGATTATTTCCAAGCTAAGCACGTCGGTGTGCCACAGACCGTCTTTAGGATGAG
>JAOVYW010000039.1:2987053-2999395 GCA_025775045.1 Hiodon tergisus
GTGGGGTATTTTTTACCCCCCCCCCCCCCCCCCCCAAGTATAATAATTACAAATTTCCTTGCGTAGAGCTGCCTGTTTGTATTTTCCACCACTGCGTGAATACAGAACGCATTTTGCAGGGTACAGTTCTCGATTTGGGACTGCTGCATATATACATCCCGTTCATCGGCGAAGTCCCTCCGTGGGTTTTGCGGCAACACAATCGTTATCTATGTAATTTGGAATGCCCCGCACTAAATCCGATTTCGTAGTTCGTTCCAAACATCAGATGCTTCTTTTACCTGTCTGAAAACTCGTGTCATGATCATGTGAGCTTTCGATGCTAGTTAACCACTCTGGGTTTGCAAGCTGCCTTATCTTTGCGGGTACTCTAAATGAGAACGTTAATCGGACACACTACATTTTCAGACAGTTTAACGACTGCAGATTCAACTGGCTGAGGATAAAAATCAAAGTGAGGGATTTATAATACTAGAATTTGGACTGTAATTTACTGCAGATTTTTTTCCTGTTCATTTGTAGATCAACTTTGCATACTTTCCTTCTTGGGTAGTTGATGGCGTGGATCGACCTGGTCGGAAATGTTCGCTGGAATTGAGCTTCTCCGTCTTCAGTGTTATATGGAGAAAAATTTTACCCCTTTGCGCCAGGATTCACGACATGCCCAGCCTTCCAACATGCAAATCTGCAACTACGTTTTGTGACATTGAAGGTATGTCCTAAAATATTACAGAAACTATTTATTCCGAAGGAACGGGAGGAGAGCGCAAACTAAACCGTTAGGGGACGCTCTTGTATAATGATCGCGTCATGAAAGTTAATGAGAGATCAAAATGAATTTCCGTCTAAATTTCTTCTTTCAAGCTCGGAGTGCGGTCACGTTGTTGTAGCGTGGGTTTCGCATTTTATTATCCATTATTTAATATAACCAGAATGGATTTTTTTTTTTCAGCGAGCACAATAGCTATTTTAAAAATTCATTATTTTTTTTTTGGAATTAGCACGCATTTTGCAATGTTGGAACATTCTCCTTGTCATTGATGCGTTTCCTAAACAACTTCTGTATAATGAATGGTTTCGCTGACGCAATAACTACTAAGCGCATCATAACGCGTTTCAGAAGGCTTGTGTGCTCAGGTGTGCACTTGCTCAGGTGTACCTTGAACGACCATTATATAACTTAACGCAATGCTTCTGAAATAACTGACAATACAGAATTAAATGCACGTTGACAATATTTGAACATATAGTGACCTTCTATGAGATTATAATTGGTCGTCAGATCGTTGATGTTTTCTTGATGCAGTGTATACAGTAGTTGTAGTCACCGTTGTTGATTAGGTAATGTCACAAGCAAGTAGACATATACATTCTTTGGAATATCCCGCGTTTTAACAACGCATTGGTTACACTGCTTTTCGGTTTTCGTCATGCTGTTTCACGTGATAAAAACATACACCAATACAAGTCGACTGAAAAGATACTGGTTCAAACTGATTTTAAAACGAGACTGCGGAGGAGCTGCGGGACCCGACGGAAGTGTGACTCGCGATGGGATAAATTGCCGCTGCTAGAGAATTCCGACTTAGAAACTTATCCTCGTATCCCTCCCCCCCACGGAAAGCAGTAGGCTTGCTAACACATCACCGTTTTAAGACAGGTACACTGGTTCCATTGTGAATAAACTGAGATACACAGAATGCTTAAACACAAGGTTCTAATACAAAAATTGATTGTTGAGTATAAAAAAATAGCATCAATACCACTACGGTCTTATTACTGTTGATTGACTTTTTGTCCTATTCACATATACATGATTACGTTAATTACATTTTAAGAATTTGAAATAAATAAATACAATTTAAACCAGGCCCACGTGGTTCTGGTTCACAGACTCAAGGGTGCACACAGTGTTACAATTTATTGTGGTTCCTAGTTCACTTTTTTTTAGCCCTTACATATCACATGTTCTTGGGTATGGTACCAGTTCCAACTAAACTAAAACCAAAACTGTGTGTAAACGTTAACGTCAAGCTCTGTTAAACATTCTATTTATACGATACTGCAGTGCATTTCTTACAGTCATTGTGAAATAAAGCTCTCGACGACCGCACCGTTGCGAACAAAGTTGTTTTTCTTTCTGTCGGCTGTTGGAAAACATTTATCCCCTCAACTGGCACACATCCGCTGAAAGTGCCCACCCAGACGTAGCTTCCCTTCAAAACGTTACGCGAAGTCGCTCCTTCATAATCATTTCATTTCCTTATTCGGCAAATTTATCAACGAAAAGCTTGCCGAAAACCTGTAACTGTAACCGGAATTAAATGCGTTTAAATCGCTTTCAAGGCGAATAAATGTTGTCCCATAGAGCCAAATTTATTACTATAACTATCACGTCTATTCATAACTTAATTAATTAAACAAAATACAAAATAAACAACATTATCTCACCACAATTGACATTTACTAAATGTTTTATTGATTTTCATGAGTGCAATGACTAATTTATTTGAATCATACTAAAGCATAACTTGAAGCATTAAATAAGTGTGAGCAGCAGGTATGAGGCATTGAGAAACAACATGGGTTAGGTAATTAAACTTTGTTTGCCCAGAACATGGACAGGTGGATTTGGCATGATTTGGCCATCAGTATCAGCCGCGGTTTTGTGAGTATTACAAACGGTGTCCTGTCTGTGTGTGTGTGTGTGTGTGTTCGCCACTGTGTCTGCAGGGGATGAAGTCGACCACAATGGGGAATCTCAGGCTGTTGCTCCTGACACTGCCGGCGCTTCTGTCTCACGTCAGCGTGACCTTTGGAGCGGAGAAGGTCCCCATCCTCAACATCGCCGTGATCCTGGGACGCACACGCTACATCTCCGACCGGGACATACGGGCCCTGTGGAGCAAGGACGACCCCATTGACGTCAACGTGGTCACCCTGCTGGTGAACGAGACTGACCCCAAGAGCATCATCACTCACGTGTGCGACCTCATGTCTGGGACCAAAATCCACGGCGTGGTGTTTGGGGACGGCACTGATCAGGAAGCCATTGCCCAAATTTTGGATTTTATTTCATCCCAGACTTTGATACCCATCCTGGGAATCCACGGGGGCTCCTCCATGATCATGGCAGACAAGGTAAGGATCGTGCACGACGCCGATGTCCTCACGTCTGTCACCTGAAGGCCTTTGTCTAGCGGAGGAATTGCAGCCTGGCCGTGAACAGTCGTCCCCTGAAAATGCCTTTACTGTAACACAAACGCCAAAATACACTCAAATGATTAATAATGATACCGTACTCCTTTTGGTATCGGTATAGGAATTTATCTGTATTTAATCGTCCAATTTCTCACCCTAGTTCATTAAGATATCAGATTACATAACGGTATTTTGGGAAAGAGGATGAAGGGAAGAAGAAAATAGTATGTTGTTTGATACAGTTTTCGTATTAATGAAAAATAGTGCTTGTGTGAACTTTGTTTTCCAATATGAATCTACATGGAAGCAAGGTGGAATCCAATTTGTGTGTGTGTCTGTGGGAGTGGGGGTGAGGGTTCTGTGTGGCCTCCGGAACGTTGCCAACCTTTCTGGCTTCTGACAATGCATTTTCACTCTAACAAATTCCAGGAGACTTATGGGTGCTTAGGGATCGCGTCTACTGTGTAAAATAAATATGTTTTGCCATATTTAATTATCAGTGACTCAATAAGTCAGTATAGCATTAATTATGGACAATAAGAACCACTTACACTTACGGCATGGCCCTTTTGTTAATGGAAAATAAAACAAAAAGACCATGCACTGGGTTACTCAGTGTCTTCAGCAGCTGGGGAATTTAGCTTTGTGGAGTCTCAGTTTTGCGTGCAGTAATAATGCTCTCTCCTAAACTAACCCGTACTTAAGAACTTGAGAAACCTCAAGCGGTGGTTTGTTTAAGAACTGCGACCAATCAGGGAGTGAAACAAAGTGATTTGCTCCTCCCCCTTTTTTCCGCCCAATCCGGCGCTTTGTTATTGCTGACAAACAAGGGTACGAGAGCACTCTGCAGGAAACAGGGTTCCTTGAACTCTTGACTCTGATTGGTTATTGCGCCCAACGGAAGGAAACAGAAATCGTCCAACAATAAATGATAGGTTTCTTAATAAGATTACGCTGTTTACTTGTTCTCTTTTTCTCTAGACCTTTATAAAAGAATGTTCCCTGGGATATGGAGACACTGAAGTGGTTGGTGTATGTGTGCGAACTTTTAGAGGGTTTTCACTCACGCAGATAGATCTCTTTATTCTTGTGCTCTGAAGTATACCTTTTTATAGCTTGATTTCTTTGTATTTAACGCTGTATGGCTAAATCCCATATACCAATGTGTATTGATGCATACAATCACGACCTCTGCTTGTTAGGTAACAGCTGCATTTGTTACATTGTGTATCGATGCATACAATTTGTGATCACAATGGATATGCGCTGCCCTTTGAAAAAGCCATTGAATATCAGCTCAAACGTGGGGGTGAACCTTTTTCAAAGCTCTCACAGGGTGATTATCATGGTATTAAACATGACTGAGTGTACAGTCATCTTTGTATCCACTCTGTAACGATTAGTCAGCTCTACTGCCAACCTTTCTCTTCTAACTATGAAGGAAGTGATGTGTAATTAGACCAATGGAATGGGTGAAACCCGCTGGAGTTACTGACTGGCTGTCACGCGTTCTGAAAACGCCATGTGTCGGGACAGAGGATGGCTGTGGGCTTTGGAGGAGGAAAGGCTGCGCCCTGTTCATCGCTCAGAGTTGGAGATAACGAGAACATTGTAGAGCAGGGAACAACATGGGGCGGAGGCGGTAGGTGACAGTGGTGCTCGGTGTGGCACTGGGAGAAGCACTGCATAAAGGGCAGTGCAGTGCAGGGCGGTGCAGTGCAGTGCAGGGCAGGGCAGTGCAGTGCAGTGCAGTGCAGCTCAGTGCAGGGTTTACTTTACTCATTTAGCGACGTACAAAAGGGCCGCAGTTTAGGGGTTAACGTGCAGACTTCAGGGGAGGCAGAATAGTCCCAGGATGGGGCGTGGTGTTCCCCATGCTTGAGCATCACAGGAGCGTCCCAAACCGAATGGGAGGAAACGGCAGGCGGCCGATTCGAATGGTCATTGGGTGCTGGTTGTGGTGAGGGCATCACTAAAAAGACCTTTCTGATCTGCGAGTGTTTCACATTAACACGCAGATACCAACTCAGGTTGGCCACAGTCCCGTGTCTGCAGATTCTCATTACCTCATAAGCCCTCTCCCGCTAATGATGTGAAATGGCGTCCGAGCTTTTGAGTGGAGTTGGCTTAATGCTTTAGACTGGAAATAGATTTTACTACCCGGCGACGCTCCTGGAACACGGGCGAGAGGGGAACAGGGAAGTGATGCGTTTTTTGTTCAAGACTGCTCACTGACAAAGCTCTCCGTTGATGACATCACCCCAGTGCTTTCATCACAAATCACCTCTGCTTGGCTTGGCTTGGCTTGGCTTGGCTTCCTGGGTGAAAGAGGCCGTGCTGTGGAAGCATATCTCTACCGCGGCGCTAATTCACATGTGAACTTTAGCCAGATTAATCATTTCGATCTGTGACACACAGCTGACTTTTCCCCCCTCTTGCCTTTTGGCTTTCAAGCAAATATATTTTAAATTAGATTATTACATTTTTTTTCTTCTCAATTGCCCTCAATTTATTTTATGTACTGACAAATTTTGGGCTCTGAGATATACTTCCTTGTCAAACTGGTCTCTGCAAACTCTCCACAGAAGGCGTCTCACTTCAGTTCTAACTAATAGCTAACGGACCGATGCAGATGTTTTTTTGGTAGGGAGTAGGGATGGGTAGAACTGGCCACAGAGCTAATAATCAAGGGCGTGTGTTTAAACAGAGCTGTGGTTCGCCCGGGTTGTGTATGCGTGGCCAGCGTTCGCTAATTCGAAACGCGAGTATGGGGGGGGGGGTGTTCAAAAAGGAACGCGACCGTTGGAGATTGTCCAGACGTGACGGTCACTGTTCACCCTTATTGTCCTTGCCCCCTGGGGTCCCGATGACTTCATCATCTGCCGCTGCAGAGTTAAAGCCGGCTGGATGCTAAGTGTTTGGCAGGCACAACAAAGACTCTGCCTGAGACGCATTGCACTGAGCTGGGCCGCGCGTCTTAGTGCAGGCCCCCAGGATAAACTCTCTGAAGCCTCAGATTGTTTCCTTTATGATGGAAATTCTCTACTGCACGCAGGCCTTCCTTCCGTCATGGTGAAGGCTTAAATTAATGTTTTTTTAATTAGTTAACATGCTACTCTGCTTTTTTTTTAAACAGTAACTCTGCAGTATGGCTTGGCTTTGTCAGGAAGTAAAAAAAATGTAAGGCAGTTTTGGTTGGAACCCTTATTACTTTGGAAGTGTTGTTTTGAGGATGGTTGAAATTGCTTTGGGACACAAGCTTTCATAACTAAGGAATATAAATTTTTATGAAAAAAATAATTACAGTCTATGAATATCTATGTTTTCTTTATACTTACCAAAAAAGAAAAGTTGTTATGGGATTGGTTGGGTCTGATTTTGAAAGATGTGAAAATCAGAGACAGACACCAACAGACTGGTGTCTGGCGTTGTCGAGTAATTCCTGAATTCTAAACGTCTAGGCTTATCTGGATTGTCAAAGGTTGTCAGGCCAGATTTGACATGTAGAATTGGCCCTGTGTGTCGAGGGTGAGCTTTGAAATTTTAGCCAATCAAATAGGAGCACGAAGAATGGGCAAAATGTCAACTTCACCCATGTGGCTTTGATCACTCGATAGTTCAAGTATTTGTATCAGAAATCTGTTAAAACTGCCATGTATCTGCAGTTAAAAGAAAACTCCTATTTCGAGATTTGAGTGGTAGTGAAAGTGAATGGATGGGAAAAATCACCTTCTTTTGGCAACAAAACGGTGGGTTGACGGCAAACTTAAGGCTCAGTAATGGACAGTAATGTTGGCATCGACAGTAATCTTGGCGTGGACAGTAATGTTGGCATCGACAGTAATGTTGGCGTGGACGGTAATGTTGACATCGACAGTAATGTTGACATCGACAGTAATCTTGGCGTGGACAGTAATGTTGGCATCGACAGTAATGTTGGCGTGGACGGTAATGTTGGCGTGGACAGTAATGTTGACATCAACAGTAATGTTGGCGTGGACAGTAATGTTGGCGTGGACGGTAATGTTGGCGTGGACAGTAATGTTGGCGTTGACGGTAATGTTGGCGTGGACAGTAATGTTGACATCGACAGTAATGTTGGCGTGGACAGTAATGTTGACATCGACAGTAATGTTGGCGTGGACAGTAATGTTGGCGTGGACGGTAATGTTGGCGTGGACAGTAATGTTGACATCGACAGTAATGTTGGCGTGGACAGTAATGTTGACATCGACAGTAATGTTGGCGTGGACGGTAATGTTGGCGTGGACAGTAATGTTGACATCGACAGTAATGTTGGCGTGGGCCCCTCAGATCTGATTGATAGCTGGACTGCTTGAAACCAGGTGGGCGTCGAAGGCAAACGCGTCCCTGCATCGCCAGGTACCTGACCGCAGCAGGATGTGCGAGACATGTGTCTGAGCCTGTCCCCTGCAGATCAGCCAGGCCAAGAGGACGTCAGGGGCCCCAGGGAGGCCCCAGGGAGCCCTGGCTCTGGAAGAGGTTGGCATAATGTTTTGTGTGGCCATGGCAGGCTCTCAGGGCCTGGTCTTTAAGAAAGGACGCCGGCTAGCCTGTAGTTCCCACAAACCTGTGCGTATTCGTTCCGCCTTACTGGAGATTTCAAAGCGATTTCTCCAAATATTCCAAAAATGCACGATTATGGTGTAATGGAACATAAAAAAGTTTTTTCATCTCATGTGAAGTGCAGTTAATCAGCAAAGCAGGCCATTCTCCAGACATCGGCCGTACTTCTGGGACTGCGGACTGGACTGGTATCTGACGTGCTTCAATCCGTGTACGGAAATAGTGCGAGCTCTGGCCCCCGGACACCATCAGTGCTGCACTGATTTCTATTTGTGTAGTCGAGGGTGCTGTGGAGGGTGGCGCCCGACCCTTCTCTGCCATCTGTCTTACATCTCAAAGAATCTTTAAACTTTAATCTTTCATCTTTGAAAGTTAATCATATATATATATACACACACACACACACACACACACACATATATACATCCTGAAGTCTAAGTAATGACAGGGAGAAAAGAAATCCGTTCTTTCAAGCTCAAATTTAATTTCTATTTACTTTACTTCAGTCTGATGTAGATCTTCTTCTGAAGGAAAGGCCCCTGCCGTCACACTGACATTTCTCCGAGCAGGGGCGTCTGAGAGCTTTGCCAATGCACATAAATAATAATAATAATAATACTAAAACTAGCAGATCGTGCGGCCGTGAGTTGAACTGTTGCAGGCCTCATATCGCATTGTGATCGCGCTTTTCATTGCATTTCTGAACTGGGAACCCCCATTAATTCGATTACGAGTTGCATTCTGACTGTTACCCGGGATACAATGGTTGGTTCACTTGCTTGACACAAATTATCATGGCTATTATTTATTGGCTGAAGTGCCGAATTGCACAAAGTCTAGAGATATTAAGGGAAAAACGGGAACTGGTCTCCAGTTTTACTTGAGTCCGGAAGTCGTTTAGCTTATCCTGCTCAATCCAAAAGGTTTCCATTTCTCGTCCTTCCTCTGCAACGACAGACATCACAAAATTGTGGCGTGAGTATCTGCAATGTCAGAGAGGGATTTGTGTCCCGTATTTGGCTGTGTAGTAAATGAGTAGTAAATAAGTGGGAGGTAGTTTGCCCTTGTTTCATGCCCGTTAAGCGC
Source organism: Hiodon tergisus (assembly GCA_025775045.1). Classification (NCBI taxonomy): domain Eukaryota; kingdom Metazoa; phylum Chordata; class Actinopteri; order Hiodontiformes; family Hiodontidae; genus Hiodon; species Hiodon tergisus. The sequence continues at coordinate 2,995,928 of JAOVYW010000039.1, forward strand.
GACTGAGTCTCTTTAAAAGGAGAGATGCGGCTGTGCAGCAAACGTAATTACATTAGAACACGCTTTTTTTTATATCGCTGCAATTCTGTGTCGCGCGCAGTCGACTGTATGGAATGACAAAGACTGGAAGTGGCTGACATGAATTAAATATCCCTCCCATTTGTGCCCCCCCGCGTTCATTAGAAGCTCATTTCTATTATGCATGAAGGCTTGATGGACAATGAAAAGATGTCACTGCTCAAAAAAAAGCAGGATGTATCGAGAAACACAATTCAAGCAAAGACCCCTGGGTAACACAGGAAACAACTCTCGGTGTTAAAAATTTTATACCGTGATGGGGGTTTTTAAAAATATTTTTATCGCCAGTTGCGCCAAAATTACTGCAGCGTGATTGCATCTATTCATGACATACAATGTGTCACGAGGCAACCGTTGCAAGTAAACCGTCAAAATAAATAAAAATTTATAAATAATAAAAAGTTTGCACGTGGGATGGTTGCCATGGTAATTACAGGGAAAAACAATTGGATCAGCCAACGTTTTTGGATTAAGAAGTACTGCAAAATGGAATATAAGTTATTCAGTTGCTTTTATAACGACATGACATTACTGAAACACCAAACTATAGCATTATTTTGTAGCTACACCTTGCCTTATGAATTTACAATTTGTGTGACTCATAGAAAAGTCAGTGATAGGATAGCACAGAGACCCCTTGTGGCTGGACAAATAAAGAACGTAAAGGAAAAGTACTTCTACTGATACATGATGTTGGATAAGGTGCCTGGAGAAGTTGCCTTACAAGCGATTTAAAAAGTGCTTCGAAATCGGACATAAAACAGTATGAAAAAAAAGGTTACGTTTAGTGCAATCTCCATTGAGCCCAATTAGATGGAAAGGGCATTTAAATAAAAGTTAATTATTTTGTTGTGGTTGCCAGTTCATTCAGAGCATTCAATGGCACTTTTTATTGATCGCACTTTTTATTGATCCCACTTCTACCACCATGATAGCATCGTGTGTCTGACGCTCACTCTCCTATCCCAAACGGACACATGTGTAAAAGTGTCTAAACTACTTCTTGCTCTACTTCCTTTTATGTTCCCCGTTGTTTGGTTTTTTTTTTCCACCCAGGACCCACGCCGGGTAAAAATAGGTCAGAGAGGTAGGGAAGATAAATGACAAAACAGCTGTGCTTTTCAGGGCTTTGACAAACGAGCCGGTGGAGTTGGGAGCTCTGGAGAGTCATCCAGTTAGGTCAGCCGTCCCAGAGGGGCTGGGGTTCGACACCAGCCTCGGTCTCCAAACAGGGCCACGCACGTGGGTGATGCGTCCGGGCCTGGGCCCTGCATGTGGCGGGCCCACTAAAGGGACAAAAGGGAACTTTTTGGTAGGCTCTGTTTGCTGGATGACTGATCCCACTGACAACGGCACAGGGATTGAAAGCCGTCTTTCATGCAGGGAAGAAAGCCTGTTTCAATTTATGCTGTTCAAGCGCAAATGTTAAAAGACTATTGATGCCAGTATTAGGAAGGGTTTTTTTGCTATGAGGAATATTTGCGAGTTTTGTGTTGGTTGTTCTATTAAATTGTGTGAGCTTTTTGATAATTAATTCAGATTCAAACCAGATTCTATCCACATTTGAATATCTGGTTCAGCACATGTGGTGTCAGATGCCACTCAGAAGAGAGTTGAGAGCAGTCGTGTAACAAAGGCCTCATGGTTCGTTTGGAGAGCGATGAGCCGCCAACGGCAGCCGGCCTGGCGAAGGCTCGTTACCTGGGAAACGCCTCATTGGGATTGAGGGGTGTGGCTGTCCGTCTCGGTAAGACGAAAGGCTGAAGAAGTGATGCCGTCTGACCCAAATAAGTCAAGCAAATACCCTAATTTATGTGGACCGCCTAATTAACGTGGCAACTGCACGTATTTCTGCCCTTAACTTGACCGCAATAAGGGGACGAGTTGAAAGCAGGTTCGAGGCAAACCTCAGACCACACACCCACTGGGGTATTAGCAACCACCGCTAGTCGGGAGCCTATAGTAACTGGCAATGAGCTGCCTGGTGATGCCGGGGTAACCCGGGGTAACCCAGGGGGGCGAGTCAGAGAAGACAGGACAAGACCAAGGGTGCTCCTCAGCTGGCCTGTGGGGTGGTGAAGCGTGCTGCAGATCAGTCATCTACGGAGGCCATCAGGCAGTGTGACACCGCAGGATAACCCACCCATGACACCGCTTCAGCTACGTTGCAAGTGAGAGGCGGCGTGGAGTCTAAAACTGTGAGGTGGTCCCTCTCATCATCTAAATTCAGCCCTCTGCCACAGCTGCTACCTAGGGTCCACTGGTGACCAAACTGCCCCAAGGAAAACCAAAAAATCTAAAAGCAGACAAAAATCGTGACCACTTTATCAAAATAACCAAAATTCTAGGAAAAGGGGGGCAAGACTACTCACCAATCACCGAGTCAAAGGCGACAGAGAATGAAAAGCCATCTCACATGAGGGACAGTAGGCCTGTGACGCGCTTTGTGACTCACAGTGAAGGCAAAGAGAAAATCAGAAGAACCGGAGAGAATAGCTCCGAGCTCTTGAGGGGTGCAGAGGATCCATCCAGTGGACAGTCAAACCACTGACCACTGAAAGTGTAATGAAAAAGTGAGATTCTCAGCACAGTCTGACCGCTGCTCTTTTCCCCTGTTCCCGAACCCGAGCCGACCACTTGAACCGTGAGGCAGTAACTGAATCAGAATTAACATGGTCCATTTATGGGTCCAGTATAGTATCCATAGAATCATTGACAGACCATATACAGACGTAGTCCTTTAAATATGATAGATCCACGGAACAAATTCGATTCTAACTGTGCCGTCTCCATGGAGTAGAATCTTGAAAACATGAATAGCTGAAGTGATAATGATCTTGCATGGAATTGATAAATTGCGAAGAATGGATCGTTTTATCTGACTATGTGAAAAAGGAGAATGTGTGACGGGAAGCCCGGTGCGTATCTTGGTGATCGGGAGAACAGGAGAACTTAGAGGCAACGGAGGCGGGAGTAACTGGCGATGATGATGTCAGCTGCCTGGTAACGGTGGCCCACGACACGGGGGATCACCAGTGTAACCCCAGGGTGATGCTGGGAATTTCAACCACCAATACGGATGAGAATCAAACACGCTTGACTTAAACAAGCAAGGAGACCGAAGACTCTGTGATTGCCCCCGAGCCCAACCCCTCCACAGTCTTTTCCCTCTGATATGGCAGAAGAATATCCTACACATCCTACATCCTACAGCACATCCTACATCCTACAGCACATCCTATATCCTACATCCTACAGCACATCCTACATCCTACATCCTACAGCACATCCTACATCCTACATCCTACAGCATATCCTACATCCTACAGCACATCCTATATCCTACATCCTACAGCACATCCTACATCCTACATCCTACAGCACATCCTA
>JAOVYW010000039.1:2999761-3012883 GCA_025775045.1 Hiodon tergisus
TTGGACTGAATACCACTCTGAGAGCAGCTAGCTGAGGATCGATAAAGTGGCAGGATTTATCGTACATAAGGACAGACATTTGACCGGCCAGGGGTTCGAATGGGTTGGACTGAATACCACTCTGAGAACAGCTTGATCAGAGCAGGGAAACACCCCAGACCTGCGTTTAAGGCCAGCTTTCTCATTTGTGCTTGCGTGATTGGCTTCTCTCTGCGTCTTGTGAGGAAGTGGCAGGCAGTTGGAGGAATACTGAGACCTAACTGTCCTAAAAGGATCATTAATTAATTAATAGTGCCCTTCTCACTCAGGGTTGGACGGGGAAAGTGATGGGCCTATTTATCAAGGGGTCGTGGCGCTTAGTGAAAAGGAAACATTGAGGTCTGAACACTGAACTGGCGAATGCTTGCTGAGGTTGTTTGTTTACGGTTGTTTGTAGTAATGTCTGGCTGAAACGTTTCCCCAAAGAAAAATACACATTTGAGCATAAATAAAACTGGCTCAGCTTTTTATCGTACGGAATGCGGCTTCTTGGAGTTTTTACGGCTTGTTGGGGGGCGGAATCATTCAAGAATGAATTCAGGAATTATTAATGATCTCTGACATTTTAACAGGGCCTACGTTTTTTGGTTTTGTTTATTTGGTACCTCGATTTTTCCAAAGTAATGAACAAATCGTGTGACTTTTTAACTGAGACAGCGGTTTGGATCGATGGGCGGCCGACTGGGGAGCGGGGGTTTGTTTGGCCTCTGGTTCGTTAATCCCCAGAGATGACGGGGATAATTAGCACTCAGGGAGGGAGACTTACTTCAGCGCAATATTCACCCAAAAGCCCAAGCACTCAACTAACCAGAAAACGGTTAAAAAAACTAACTAATGCATTGGCGGATCCCATCCTTTTACTGGACCCAAGCTATTTGAAAAGTTGCCCAACGACTCCCGAAGATGGGGGTCAATCACGGTGTTGATGGTCTGCAGAAAGACCAAGACACCATTGATACGCTACGTAAACTGATTTTCCTCCTCTTTCTTTTTGATTTATTACCGTGGTGTTACAAGGTTTGTTGCTTTGGCTCCAGTGCATCTTGTCATGTTACGTTATAGCAATAGCGTGGCTGAATGGCAATTAAACACTCAGCATATTTTTTCTTATTCCAGAGAAGCATCAATAAGGGCTGTTCATGTAATGTAGCATGTCAAATAAAGAGATCCGTAATCTATAGGTTTTACGTCTTCGGGAGCAGTTGAGTTTTCGCTGAGGTGTATGGTTTTCAGCACGTTGTAATACTATGCCTTTAAAAGCAGCGGCTGTAAGATGAGCCAAAGTTTCATCACTGGCTGGTGGGACAACACAAGACGTGTGCATAATCCTGGAAGTCCTGAGTAAAGGGCCACAGGTGGGGCACACACATGCAAACACACAACATGCGCGTGCAAACACAAGACACACATGTAAACACAAGGCGCACGTGTGCAAACACAAGACGCAGACATGCAAACACAACTCACACCTGTAAACACAAGACGCACGCATGAAAACACGCAACGCATGCGTGCAAACACAACCCACACGTGTAAACACAAAACGCACGCATGCAAACACGCAACGCATGCGTGCAAACACAACCCACAACTGTAAACACAAGACGCACGTGTGCAAACACAGGACGTATGCCCATTGCACGCAAGGATGACATCTTGCATTTCTTTTAACATTTGTAATGAATCAGATGAACAGGCAAGAGCCACTTGCTGTCCCAAGAACCCTTTGGTTGTGTTCTTGTTATGGAACCAGAGATGGATTTCGGTTTTCCATATCAATCATGATAAATATGTTTTTGCTCTTAAGTTACAAATGTTTAAAATTGGGTTTAAAAAGAAAAAGAATCTCATACCTCTCATACCTCCCTAATGATAATCTGACATCGATATCTGCCTTCCGTTTCTGGTAGGAAAATATCGTTTAAAGGCGTTAAAGTCTTCTCAAAAGACATTCAATGTGTTAGAACTAGGCGACACTGACCAACAAAACAGGTGAGGCTTTAAAGTCGTGGACTAGCGAGTAAGTATATCGATGTTTTCACGGTTTTACATCAGAGCACACAGAATTAAATAATGTGCAACGGACAATGTGAATTCAGTCGACAGCGGAATGTCGCTACAATAATCTTTAAGCCTCTGCGTGGTTAATGCAAGCAAGAGACAGTTGCGTTGACTTTGTCGTCTTTGCCGCTCTTAGGCATTCAGGTATTAGCGGACTGCGGGTCTTTACTCCTAAATTAAAGCCAACGGCACACTTTGTCTGCGGGATTTCGGCCACGGTCCCGCTAATGTGGGCTTCAAATGACACCTGCCCACAATCCTGTCAAAACTCGACGTGAGGGAAAAAAAATGTGTGTGGCGGCAACTGATGGAACTCTACAAAATATTCTGCTCCCACCACCGGTTTTTCGGAAATGTCATTTTAGAAGAGTATTGCAGTAAGTTCATGGTAAAATAAATTGGGAATTTTAAAATATAATTTGTCTCTTGGGGTTATGCAGGTGCTCAGATTCTGCACGCTTAAGACCCTCCATTAATATTCTTATTACAGTATCACTTGGGGATGATCCCTTGTAGCACCTTTGTGCTGTAAGTGTGTCCTGACAGGTTGATGTGCTCATTAGCAGTCAAATGTGTCTCCTAGGGCTAATTACCTCAAGTCTGATCCTTTCAAAATAATCACCTTCAATATAATTGAAATGATCACAACACATAGTTATAGTTATAGTTTAACCTGAAATTAAAATGAAATAAAAAATATCTATGCATTGAAACGTTATGTAGGACTAAACAGATAACCTCATGGATGGATTACATATAGGCCTTAATTTTTTTTTTAAATGATGATTGCAAAGTCGTTCTGAAAAAGGTTGTAATGATTGTTATTGTAAATAACAGAGTTATTTGAGTTATACAGTTCTAATATTAGCAAGGTACAAGTTCCTTGCATTAGAAATATGCTATTACAGCATGATAATTATGAGAATTGATTTGCAGACAGTGATTCTCCTACCAGTGAACTTCCAACATAGATAAAATATTATGAATGCATCGTATGTTAGAGCAGTTTCAGAGCAAAGCCACACAAACGAAAAGGATTTACTGGGCAAGAAATTCTCTCTAACAGATTGTGGTCTCACCCAGTTTGTCAACATGCAGCATGTTAGCAGGAACATTCAATCACTCTCTCTAATGTAACAGGGATATTTTATTAAACACCTTCCACCAGAATAGAGTCGACTGGGACAAACTTTTAATGAATGTGCAAAGTGCTGAGCTGCAATTAAACTCGGAGATGGTCTATCTAGATGAGTACATGGGTGTCAAAGGGATTTTGAAACCAGGGGGCTTGCGAGCTCAGTCGAGAAGCAGAGTAACTTTTTAAAAATTCTATCTTTGCCGTCCTTTTCTGCATGCACAGGACGGCTTCACCTTGTCCGTCTTTCCCAGTGCATGCTGGGATCTGGTCGAATTCCCATGTGCATTAAAGACTATACTTGGCGTGGGCTCGTGGCCGCTCAACCCCTCCGCTTGTGAAGCGATTCCTCTTTTTCGTACCATTTTCCTGCCTGGGATTGGCAATACTGATGCCTTTTCCGAAACAACTAAAAAGACCGACAAAAAAACAAAAAACACACACACACACACATATATATAGCCAGCCACCCTGTAACCCTGTTATGGCGTATGGAGGGGCCACCCCGTAACCCGTTATGGCGTATGGAGGAAGGAGGTGTTTGCTTGAGGCGTACACAGTCAGTTGATGAGGAGGTAGTCCTCCACATCTGTTCTCATATCAGCCACTTGTCACTTTTAGCCCTCCGTAGTCCTGGCCGTGGTATTTTATCAGGGAGGAAACGTATCACAGAAGGGTGCAGTGGTTGCTGCAGCAGGGTGACAGAGCTTTACCCAGAACTAAACGCCACGGTAAATAGCCTCATTAAAAGGACAGAAGATTAAAGAAATGTAAGGATAAGGATGTTGGATAAAAGCCACTTTATAAAATGTATTGGTCGGTTTTATAACGGGATGAGAAAAAAAAACGTATCGCTCCATCCTCCAATCATGGTTATATAGTATTTATATATAATAAAATATATTCAAGAAAACGCAGGAATATGGGTCCCTTAAATAGACCACTCTCTGCTTTAAAACTGTAGCCGTGTGAGTCAGGGTGTTGAAATTACCCAGACACCAGACTTTCAGTGAAACTACAAATGGGTTTGTCACCGAAGATAGGTTTGATCTTTTAATAGCAATGATAATGAACAGAACAAAGAATTTCCTTAACTTCAGCTGATGCTGTCCTCAGCTGAACTGTGGTTTATAAGAGATGTCCTGTTCTGTGAGATATTATATTATATAGATATTATGATAGAGCCCTTGAGCTGTAACGAAGCAGTATTTCCCTTCTTATCTTATGCCTTTCTATTTATTTATTTTTAGCTAGAGGTAGATTTATCCCACAAAGCCGAATCAGACATAAGGTTAGGCAATTTATCTGTTTTCCTAGCTAATCCTGTAAAATCAGATTATGCCTGTGATTGCACCGATTACTGGTGTTAAATGTCTGGTGTAACGTTTTAGTAGTGTTCGCCGAGTGGAGAGTTGATTTTTAAGATATTGTGTTCGTTTATAAATATTGTTGTCTGGGTTTAAATGTCAAAAGGGACTTAAGACTATTTTGCTTGAGGGGAAAGGGCTACAACTTTCAAAAGACATTTTGTTTTATTTTTTTAGCAAGAAATTTTAAAGAGACTGCAAATGTGATTTTGAAGGCTTTTGATATTCTAAACCAGAAGTGGATTCATTTCAGACTGGGATTTTTCCCCGTTATCTAACAACTTCAGTTTTCTATATTAAAATGTAAAATGTTGTGTAGGTTGTAATATATTTGTAGTTTGGAAAGGACCAGTCGGGGAAATCGTTTTTTTAGGATTTTAGTTTAGCCTGAAATGAAAAAGTCAGGTTTATGACAGAGAGGTGAAAGAAGTGAGGGGTTTCTTTTTTTTTGCAATTTTGAGATTTAATCCATGCTTTGAGCGAACGAGAAATTCTGTTTCAACGGAATGTTTCAGGATGGTCTCGTTAAGAAAGGGAACACTCTTTTAGTTGCTGAGGATTAGAGCAGAGATTTTCTGCGCTTGCCTTAGAAGGTGCTTTATCTTTAGAACAATTTAGAAAGTTAAGCCATTCCACTAGACGGCAAATCTGAAATCATATAAAGTATTTTGGTCTCAGTCTTCCGGGCTGCCTTGGGTTTTATCACTGTGTGGTGAGTCTGATGTTTATTTTTAACATTGTTTCCAGTGGACTCACGGGACAAGGCGATTGAGGCGAATTCCCAAAACCTCTTTACACGGACGCACGGATGACAAAGGCGGAGGGAATAAAGAAGCTCGGAAACGTATTCGGTTTTGCACAGTGGGAGAGAGCCTGAATAGGATACCTTTTATGCTCTTCAGAAACTGATTACATCAACCATGGACAATTGTGTTGATGAAGGTTGTCTGACATTGGTGGACCCACGTTCCCCATTGAGTGGGGATGGGTTTGTGATGTGAAATGATGTCTGGTGTTGTCTGTATTGTCTGTCAGTGATGCCCATTGGTCTTGATGTATTTTTTTGGGGGGGTTTTGACACATTGGAATGACTGGAGCTTCGGTGTTGACATGAGATGGGAAGAAATGTTTCCGCTCTAAGAATAGTAGGGGAGATAAGGGACCAGAAATTCTTGTAATAGGATATTTGTCTTGGCCACATGTTTCCCTAATGGATGTTGCAGACATGAACTCATGAATTATTCAGGGTTTTGTTATCATGAGGTGAAGGTATTTGGAGGTTACTAAGAGTTGCGCTAGCTTCAGCGTGGACAGGTTCCGATTCCTCGCCATATCATTTTTGTGTTGACGGATCTAGCAAAGGGTGAAACATCTTGATCTGAGATGATGCTGCCCGGAGTGACCCCTCTGTTGTTGAGTGATCCCTGTTGTCTGCAAGCACAGTTGCCAAACATTTATCTGATTGCTCTCCAGAATCTTGGGGCTTTTGTCTTGTCTGAACGGTAAGAACCTTGGTTTTTGCCAAAAATAATTAATCAAGCTCGTACTTAGTATTTTATGGGCCGTTCCCTGTATTATTGGATTGAAAGTGCTGGTCAAGATTTTCACCTTTGTTCCATGCAAATCCTCCATTTTATGTTTCTACTTTCTTTGCGGGCCCGAATGAGAAAAATCCCCACCTTTTTTTGAAGAAATGTCATTTATGTACTCAGAAAAGAGGAAAAGTTATGGAACTCTTATGGAAATGATTTAGCTGCTTCTCCGAGAACAGTGAGCGGGGTGTCAGGTGTGAGGTGGAATTAGGTTCGGAGCTCTCGATACAAGTGTACAAGATATTTAACCTCTTTTAAACAGGACGTTGTCACCCGGGAGTGCTGAGAAAGCGATCAGAGATGCTAATGGGATGATTTGCAGGATTGAAGGCTCTTGGTTGCAGTGATAGATTTGTGAAGATGTGTATGACTGACAATGAGGTGACAAGTAGTCTGAATGGATCCCACTTAGATTGTGTATGTGCCACATATATCTTACATCAGGTCTTCCACCTTAACCTGAGTCACTGGCGTTATTTGATTTGACATGGTTTGACAGAAAGCATTTTGTTTGTTTAACACCTGAAGGGAAATGAAACTGACCTTGATATCCATCCAGAGCAGGAAAAGTGACACATCAACTTTTGTGTTTGCTTTATAAGATTTATGCAATTTGAGGCCCCCAGTAGTATTTCATTTTGTGGTTTGGTCTTGGTTTGGTTTAGGTTTGTTAAGATAGACATGCCTTGTACTAGACAGATGTCTTGAGCTTTTTTTAAGTTTGTGTCTGTCTCTCTTGCATTATATTCAAAATGGTGAGGGTTACTGCTGCATTATTCATGAGTGTAATTAGTTGTTGGAGGCTGTGCATCCATTTAGACAGCTCAGATTTGCTTCACTAGCATTGTAGACAATTGTTTCAGAACGAAGAAGCAAAAAAAAAAAGCTTAAGGTTAATAAACCCATGGACTAGGGAGACCTAGAACATACGGTAGATGGACCAAGAGGCGCAAAGCGTCACTGAGATTAATATTCATTCAGGTACTAAAGAAAATGACCTATTCTTTTCATTGCCGGGCTGAGCTTCCAGGAACAGCTTTATCTTATGCTTGATGGTTGACCTTCTCTTGGGCATTTAGACAGGGTTGCTAAGTTTTTCTCTCTTTGCTCTTCCTTTTTTCCGTAGGACGTGAAGTCAACCTTCTTCCAGTTCGGGGCCTCCATCCAGCAAGAGGCCCTGCTGATGCTGAACATCATGGAAGAGTACGACTGGCACATCTTCTCCATAGTGACCAGCAAATTTCCCGGGTACCAGGATTTCATCAGCATTCTAAAGAGCACGGTGGACAACAGCTTTGTGGGCTGGGATTTACAGAACACCATCACCCTGGACGCAGTGGTTGGAGATACAAAGACTCAGATCCAGCTGAAGAAGATCCAGTCCTCGGTCATCCTTCTCTACTGCTCCAAGGACGAGGCGGCCTACATCCTGGAGGAGGCGCGCTCCCTGGGTTTGACCGGGTTCGGCTTCATCTGGATCGTCCCCAGCCTGACCACCGGGAACCCTGAAATCACACCAGACGAGTTTCCCTCTGGGATGGTCTCAGTGTCCTACGATGACTGGGACTACCCCCTGGAAGCGAGGGTGCGGGACGGACTTGGGATTATTACCACTGCTGCCGCATCCATGCTGGAAGAGTTTGGCGACATCCCTGAGGCCAAGACCAGTTGCTACGGACAACTGGAGAAGACCAAGCTACCTCCTAGTGCACTTCACAAGTAGGTTCCTTCATTGGTTTGAAGTATAGCCGTCAGAATTATGAACAGACCTTTGTGTGTTCATTTATCACCTGCATAGATCATCAGGCTTTTCACATGTGTAATCTGGGTTGATTATATATATATATTACGTCAGATTACATCAGCGTAGAGTCCTATTATGTAGATTCCATTAGTGTATGGAAATTTAACATAGATGACATAATGAATCTTTGGCTGAATACTGAAGTTCACTTCAGACGCTCCAGAAAGAGCCCCATCAATATAGGATGTGAGAAACCAGTTTCACCTCCACTCTACACCCCACTGGGGCTGCAGAGCCTTGTCGTCTCTCTAACGAGCTTGTCCTAGCAACATCTTGCGAGAGCGGCTTGAACACACACTCGGATAGATCTGGAAATTTAAATAGCCCTTGATTAGTGCACCAGATTTCTCTAGCAATGCTCTACGTGCATCTCTAAGCAGTCATCTCCTGCTGCACAGTTTATACATGTGGTTAAAAGCCTGGTTTTGCACCCTTCATACTTACCGGCTGCTAGCAAAAAAAAAATGGAATTAGAATAACCGACCCCCTGGGAACAGTAAGATCCTATATTTGTCAGCATGTCCTCAGCTGTTTTCTTCCAGGTGTCTGGAACACGTTAATCTCCTGTTTCGAGGTGGTTAGGGAGTAGGTCAGGTAATCTGTGAAATCAATTTTTGAAACAGTTAGTTAATAAACAGATTAAAGATATGCTGGCACGTTTTAACACATGTACTGTGTAGTCCCAATAAGGTATTTATGAATCAAAACCTGTCATAAGGATATACATTTTACCACTTCATTCACTCAGACCTTAAACTGTTTCGGATAAGGTGTTCTAACCCTGATAGATTTGCCTTGTTTTGCATCTTTTCAGTAAGAAGTTTTTTTTACCCTTCAACAGACCAAAGGCATTTTGAAAGAAACTGCCCTGCCAATGAATTCACCACTACATTTCATATTCTTGCCCTGAAATATAAAGTCCTAAAGCTAAATTTTGCTTTGTGACAGATTCATGGTTCCTCCTCACGTACACTGAAAGGCAGACTGTAAGAAAATTTCACCCTCATAAATCAGTTATGAACACTGAAATGACCTGTCAACAGGGAGAAAGTCGCACAGAAGCTGTTCCCCTGCGCTCGCAGAGTGGGAGTGAAGGATATTACGCTGCTTGTCAAGTCTGCTGTATGGGTCCGTTGAACCTAACAATAAAAATTTTAAAAGGGCCAAAATATCCAACAGAAAATTGGTGTTTTGTGACGTGTGCTTTGAGACCCCGACGTTAAAAGTCAGAAGACTTAAGTAAAAATAAGTAAATGGAGAAGGACCAAAATGGCTGGCAGAACCGGTTTCTTGAAGCCCAGCGTGGCTGATCTCAGAACAGTGACGCCTGTGTGCTGAGAACCCCCTCAAAGCCCTTTGCATTAGAGCAATCTGTCACAGCAGAGTGGCGTCGCCGGCTTCTCATCACACATGGACACGAAGAGAGGCACACCGAGGCCTGGTCACCCCTGAAAGCGGAATCCGGAGGGCTGCGTTTCTGTGTAGAGGCTGGGGATGACCGCCGTTCCTCTGACTGCAAGGGAGGGATAAAGATACCTTTACACATCCTCCAGTCTGTTTATGACTTTGTACAGAAGGATACAGATGATCGAATAATACACAAATATTTAGTCGTTTTTAGATTTATATAATTTCAATATGACTGAAACCTCATAAAGGAATTAATTATGTGCAAGACATGCACATTAATATATATATAATCTAAATATCCGTAACAACAAAATAAACCACAAGAACTACGATAATAATAAGCATTGATAATGCAAAGCTGGTTAAACAGAACTTTTTTAAATGAACCTCAGTAATATACTTTTCCCTTTGAGTTTGATATTAAGAATACAAGTGATATGCAAAAATGTGTTTGATAAAACTATAGATAAAATATGCTCTTGCAATGACTATACATACATTTACTGCAAGATAAACGACCATAATGTTCACAATGGGGATTTAAACAATGATTTCTATAAGTAGTTAGGATGAGATATATAGCAATAAAATGTCTTGTGCCGTGCATGTTGAGTTATACTGCTACAGGAATTGGCTAACATCTGGGAAATTTGCATACTTGCTGAGAGGCTGCTCAGTGTTTTCAGTGGAAACTCAAACAAATATTGTCAGATGTGAGGTTCCCTTTCAGCTATGAACCATCACTAATGGGTCATTTCTCTCAAGAACTGTCAAGAATTATCTAAGCTGATACGCCGAATCTCACCGGAGAGCTTGGCGTCAAGCCACCGCAATCTTAAAAAGTCTGATGGCCATAACAGTCCCATCTCTGTATTTCCCCTCCCGCCGTTGAGTATTAATTCCTGTATTAAAACGATTGTTTCGTTTGTCTTTACTGCTTTTACTGAGAAGAGTTAGGTGGGGATTGTGTGTTGCGTTTGCTAGCTAGTTCGATCATGGTGTAGTCCTTCGTAAAGTCTTATCTTTCTAAGCAAAAGGTTTACTGTTGTACACCCAGTGTACCATGTCTACTACATAATATATTACATATATTATATGCTATGAGCTTGAGCCAAAGTAAGCTACACCTGTGGCCATATATTTTTTTTATTTCTTTGTAAATAAACCTCTCATTTCCTGCTGCCTGGTTTGTCACCTCACATGTATATGAAATAAAACTACACTTCCCTGGAACATGGTTATTCACAGCATGGTAGTCTGCAGAGTTTGTGTAGGTAATGGACCACTGCACTGCTCTGCTCACAATCACCACTTACCTGCAGTCATATTGCAGTCGGAAGGCGTAATGAGGAATCAGTTTGTTGTTGATTTAGGAATAAAATGCATAAAATAACTTCACTGAAGTTCGTTGACCTGAATGTGTCTTGAGCAGAGGTGAATAAATATTGATATGGGATCACTCCCACGCTCTCCCCTCAGAACTTGCATTTGGCTCTGCTAGGGCTGGAGCTGTCGCCAGTGGTTCCACTGCACAGCAGTGGAGAACGTGACATTCGGCTCTGCTAGGGCTGGAGCTGTCGCCAGTGGTTCCACTGCACAGCAGTGGAGAATGTGACATAAGCACACACATGCTATACAACTCACTCTCTTCACGTTCCGCCCTCTGCACGACATTGCAGTCTTTAATTATGTAGAGCGTGGATTAAGACAGAATCATTTACAGCTTTGCCATAGGCGATGCACACACTACACACGATCTTTGAGGCTAATTACGAATGCGTTCTAGATGTCGTTAAAGGACTTCCTACCCTTTTTCATTAGTGTCTTGACTCTTTTACGAAAAGTTTTTAATTAAAGAAAATGTTCAGTTTAACCCTTCACACCATCCATTAGAATGCAAAACCTACTCTCGGCTCGCGGCAAGTCAGTAATAGGGGTGGCAATTTCAAATAATAAGACATTCGAATACTCTAGTGGCTCAGATGCTGAACATATTCAACCTTAAATAGTAAATAAATAATGATTAGCGTTCATGCCCACAGAAATGTATATACAAGTGCATGACAAGTAGATCATTAAAATGTCCCTATCTAAAAGAAGTTAAATGCATTAGGTTTTTTACTTCATGAAACACAATTTCATTTGGAATGCATTTTGTAAAATACCTACCTAAACCTAAACCAAACAAAGAGTTCACTGAGTACAAAATGGATACGAGGCAATATCCTTAGCTATTACTTTTGGAATTATGACATCACAGCACCCACTTCTATTAAGCACGGCAAAATTTTGTTTTGTTTCTCGTACTGTTTCCTTGTAAAGTTACAGGAGGGTGCTTGGATTTCAGATGATTGGCCATTAAAGCAGTTGAACGGTGAGAAGACAAACTTGTGCTGCAGAGATGACATTTCACTGTGGGTTCCTTTCATTTATCAAAATAAACCCAAACATTGCTCTTCTTTCAAGCTGCCATTGTGGCAATAGCAGAACCAAGAGTAACAAACAAAGTAACAGACAGAGTAACAGACAGTAAGGAACTGCTTCACTGGCCTGCCAATAACAGAGCTACCAAATGACGTGGGATAGTCTGCCTGTCAATATCTGCAGTAGCCAGTGAGACCAGAGTTTAAATGGCTGATCACCTCTCCTTACTCCCTTAGGTCCAGGTTCTTTAAGACCTTTACTCCATTTGTTTAATGCTCTCATAGTTTTTCAAAACTATTGTATAAACTTTTTTTTTTGCTTGGGCAAAAAGGAGAGTGGTTATAATTGTTATAATAATTATATTATAATAGGATTTTTCATTGGAGGATAGACAAAGTCATAACACAGGGTGAAAAGTACTTTTTTACACATTAGAGAAAGGCCACCTCGATGGATATTATTCTGTTTCAATTGGTCTTCTTCTGTTTCAGTTGGTTTAAAGAAAATTTAAGAAGGTAATTTAACCCGCAGGAGATAAACAGCGATTAAAACGGTCTATGTAAAGGTGTTTGATTGCATTTCCACACGTCTGTGGCCCTAAACAAAACGTTGCACTACAGAAAACAGCACCAAGTCTGCCATCATCTTGTGGGATATTGCGTTGAGTAAGCCAGGTCATTTATCTTTGTATGCGCGATATCGTACATCTGATGCCCAGCTGCAGTTCGGTCTTGCCTCTCCCTGGAGTAATATACTCGGTTCGTCTCAGATATATATATATATTTATATCATTTTACCGTCAGTACTTCTGAACCGGCTGCAAAGCTTGCTAACAGAATCATCCTCTAATGAAAATGGAGGTGAGACACACTGCCCGGGCCCTGCTACGCAGCGTGAGCTACCTCGCCGGGTGGACTGCAGTATAAAGGGTGCTGCTCTCTCTGCAGTCCACTGATCCCGGGAGCGAGCGGTGCACACGCCCTGTCCACTAGCCGCGCCGCCGCGCCGAAGCCTGGCTCGCCTTCTGAACAGAGTGCCCACCTCTCCCGGCGCTTCGGAATCCCGGGGACGAAAGCCAAGGCAACCCGTGTGCCGCCAAACACAGAAAAGAGAGGGTTATCTAGTCTCCCGGAGATCTACCATGGACCAGTTGCCGTGCCAGCGACGGCACCGTCTGATAAGCGCTCAGTCCGGCAAACACCAGGGCTAAGTGAGGGGAAATGGCCATGAAGGGGTACCAGCGTGTGCTGTCAGGGGTACCAGTGTGTGCTGTCAGGGGTACCAGTGTGT
>JAOVYW010000039.1:3016135-3026629 GCA_025775045.1 Hiodon tergisus
AGACATGCGACTGAGAGGGAGATGAGCAGGAGAACTGCGCTGAGACATGCGACTGAGAGGGAGATGAGCAGGAGAACGCCTCTGAGACATGCGACTGAGGGGGAGATGAGCAGGAGAACTGCGCTGAGACATGCGACTGAGAGGGAGATGAGCAGGAGAACTGCACTGAGACATGCGGCGTGCCATTCGCGCTGCATGGAGTGGGCGGCCTCGTTTCGGGTTCCTCGTTAATTACCCACGCCTCCCTGCTCGTTCCGCATCCCTCCCTGACGACCAAAGTGGACCTCCTGCGTTCCGGATTGCCCCCGGCGCCATAGCTGCCCAGTCTCCGGCCCGGTGGCCCAGTGACAAACGCCGCGTTCTCCGTTTCCTGTCATCGGCGAGCTGACAGCCGCAAAGATCAAGCTGTTGTTATGCCAAATTGAATCCACATGAAAGCAATTAGGTTAATTAATTCTGTGTCAACACGCCGCTCGTTGATGTTGATTAAAGTGGAAAAAGGAACACGTTGTGCACCGTCATTCCGGTGCGGCGTGTAAATCTTTTTACACGGCCCCCTTTCACTCGCTGGGAATCGGGCGACGGAAATGGTTACTGGCGCCATGTTTTTTTAATGTGAGGGAAATAGTTTTGTTTTTGTTATTGGCGAAGTCACTTTGTACATTTCGCTCTCTTCCAAATGGATCAGAAGATAGAACGGGTACAGAACATACTATGAGCTGTGAGCTGTGCGATGATCTATAGTATTTCAGCTCTTGTAATTTCAGATCGGTGACTTTTACGCGGATTGTTGGCAGGATTCTGCCTGATGTCACAACGAAAGGAAAAGATATGAAACCCCTCCCACCCCCGCTATCTCCTGGCGAGTGATATCAACACCAGACAGCTGACCAGGCCAGAGTTTTCGGCATGGCTGGCAGACACGGTGGGACGGAACTAAATCGCTGATGATCCGGGCCAGGCGGTCCTCCCCCAGATAAAACCCATTTTGAGGAGAGCAACATGACAGATTCGTTGTTCCCGGGCTGCGTAATAGGAGCATACCGGGGTTTGGCACTGCGCTCCTTTGATATTAATCTGACAAAGCCAATTCATCTACTTGAATGTCTGAAGACAAAGTCTTAGATGTAATGTACTGCCCCGGTGTACTGCAGCGATGTCTATTATATCTATCTCTAAGTGAGGCCGCCCCAATGATGGGACATCCTGGCACAGACCATCAGGTGTTGGGGTCGGAGGGCAGGGAATCTCAGACCACGGAATATTTTGATTACCGGTGTGAGGAGGTAGAAATGAAGATAAATGGCCGCGGCAGGGTATTTATTCTGAAATTAACTCCCCTGCGCATTCACACTTCCAGAAATATATTTTTCATGTCTGCTTTGGTTGTTTCGGCAAAAACAGGCTGGCAGACTAATTTATTTACACTTTGACAAGGGAGGTATCAATACGAAAACAAAAAAGCTGACAGTCTGTGCCGGGGGGAGTCTCCTTTACTCTGTGGCATTCTGTCTGCCAACACCACTGCAAAGTAAACCGCATTTAACCGCATGTCAGGAGAACTGCTACCGCAGCCACGGAAGGCTCACAGTCGCCACATATGAAATGGAGATCTGGTCGTATTCCCATGTAAATCTGTGCCAGTTCAGCTGGAGTGCACTGCCGGTCTCGAACGCCGTCAGGAACGTGAGCAGTTACTTGTTGTTTACCTTTGACCGTGCCTGAAACGCAGTTAGTGCATTCTGCTGACCACATTCCAGGGTTGTTTTCATGTGCTGGATATTCCAGGTTCAGTCATAACAGCCACAAGAAACAATCCATAAAAGGCCTTAATCTCCTCAGGACTGAACGCTAAATTTGCAATGCCGACATAGAGATAATAAAGATATGAGGCACATCCGAAACCGGTCGCCTGATCGATACCCTTCTGCTCCCCGGGCCGTCGGCGAAAAAAATAGCCGGCCGGAGCTCGGGCGATCACTCCAGAGGAGAGGCTGGCAGCAGAAGCGTCGCATCCAGAGCTGGCGAGAGAGGCTAATGACGCTAACGACGCTAACGGCGCTAATTAAAACAGATGAAATTTGAGAAGGTGCAGGTGTGCAGCGGTTTGTTTTTTCTGCCTCTGACGCGGCAGGTGGGGAAGGTGGCCGGACGCCAGAGGAGGGATCATTACTCTCGTGTGGCAGAGCGTGACAATGAGCGAGACCTCGCTGGGGTTGGACCTCCAATGTGGAGCCTCCACTCCAACTTCTCTCTTTATGGCTGTATTATATATATATATATCGATGAAACGGCTATGAACAGGCGATCAGAAACTGGGCTTTGCAGGTTCGAGTCTTTCTGGAGCTCAGAGGATTTCATTATACTACACATGTTGCACGCCATTCCTATAGTCCTATAGCGTTTCCACTGTAAGCATGGATTTGATACTCAAACTTTATTGCATTGAAGGTAATCAATACTGAGGTCTTTAGTTCTATAGAGGTCCTCATTTTTCAAACATTGCCTTGTGGGTTTCCTCATTTACATAGCCTGAGCTTAGAGGCGCTGATGTGAACACTTGGAGCTGACAGCAGAGTAAAGATTTGTCTGTGTGCTTCTGTGATAGGGACTGACGGATAGACGAACACAGTTTTTGAAGTTAAATTAGGGCTTACTTCAGAATTTGATCCATCTGTTCTTCTTGGGTTTCTTTTCTCTCTGTGTGAATGTTTTCTTTTATATTTTTTAATTCACTTTACATTTAAGAACAATCATTTTGCCACAGGTAAATGCAAATGATTTTCTTTAATGGTTTTGATTCGCTACATTCAACGTCTTGTAAACGTGCCTGCCAGGAAATGCACCCCATATGCCCACAGATATGTTATGATTTGGTGTTATGATTTGGTGTTACGATTTGGTGTTACGATTTGGTGTTACGATTTGGTCCTAGCTATGGTCCAATTTCCCTCTATACCACATTTTTTTGTGTACAAAAGGCAGAATAATTTTAGCTTAGGGCTAATTAAGTTAGCTTAGTAACTTTATACTTTAATCTTAATTAGTGTTCCTCGTGTATGTATTTATGAGTGTTATATTAGCTTTGCTTGTGTTAGCATGCGTTAATGTTAGCTTGGTTAATCTTAGCATGCGATAATGTAAGCTTGGTTAATGTTGGGTTATTGTTAGCGTGCATTAATGTTAGCTTGGGTTAATGTTAGCATGCGTTAATGTTAACATGCATTAATGTTAGCTTGGGTTAATGTTAGCATGCATTAATGTTAGCTTGGGTTAATGTTAGCATGCATTAATGTTAGCTTGGGTTAATGTTATCATGGGAAGTGCATTGCTTAAATAGTAAATGCAGCACTGATACGATTATTTCTTGTCATGTCTCACATTTTTCCGTCTTAAAGCCTCAACACCAACTTCTCGCTCATAAAATCAGCATAAGTGCAGTTGATTGAATCTTGACTTAAAAGGGGATCAAACCCACTTGACTTCCTGATCACCAAACAAAAAGCTTTAACATTTCGCATGCAGTGAAACAAAAATCCTGGCAACAGCTGTGAGCCAGAGTCTTTGAGAGCGCTGTTTGTGCGAAGTGACAACCTGCGCTTCTGGGGTGTTAATGTGCCCACGTCGTGTCCCTCCTGTTCCTAAGAGATATCACCCAGCCCTTCCTTCAGTCAATTCAATTAAAACGGGCCGTGGTCTGTAATCCTGTTACTCCCAGGAGCTGCGTCTGTGACTGCACTCATTCTGCGCGTCTTCCATGGAGCCATGTTGTTTCGCTCTTCATCTGTCATCGGTACCGTTGTCTTCTCAGTTCTCTCTGGGACTTACTCCGGGACAGATGCCCTGTGCTACTGTGGGTCGGTCCCTACCCGAAATAATAAGGGAGGGACGCTCTCTGAAACATTTAAAAGGCTACCTAATAAGAGCTCTCCTTCAAATAATTCCTCTTTTTTGTCACAAAGTTTTTTTTAAGTCTTTTTTAAAATGAATAATAATAATGCTTTGCGAAAACCTGAGTTTTTTTATAATAAGTGTTTTGCGATGCCTCATTTTGTTATGATGCCCTGCATAGGTTCACAGTATTCGATATTATCAAAATTCTTTGGATTTTATGTCCATTACATGTTAAATAAAACTGTGGTACAGAGGCTGAAATGCATTTAATTCAGCAACATGGTGGCAAGTTTAATTTTTCCCATTATATATTTGGAAACACCATTTATTTTTCCCCATCAATTTGGAATCACAAGTGTTAATGCATCAACTTGACCTACCACCATAGGCTGGGAGACAAGGAGGTAAGACTAGGCTCCTCCAATCATAGTTGCCTTTTCAAACTATACGCCAAATAGCTTGCACGATTCAGCGCCGATTGGAGGAGAGGCAGGTCCATCTCGCCAGCACTGCAGGTACCCGAGAAGCCAGTAGGAGACGCTTTGTAACATGCCGAGAACAGCCCTGTTGATTTGACCTGCCCCACCCCGGCGCTCTGCCAACTGCCAACACAATCAGCCAATGACATGAGCCAGATTCGAACCCCAGCTCAGAGTTCTCAAAAGTTCTCTTTTTATAAAAGAAATACAGAAAATGGTGTAATCACAGGCCAGTTTACACAGGCCAGTTTATAATGTGTACTTATCTGGTACCAGGTCAGACCCCACTTTATCTCCGGAACAGCCTGAATTCTATGGGGCATGGATTCCACAAGCATCCACAGGGATGTTGGTCCATGCTGACATGATGACGTCACACAGTTACAGCAGATTGGACAGCAGTACATTCAGGCTGTGAACGGCCTGATCCATCTTATCCCAGAGACGCTCTATTGGATTTCAGTCTGGGGACTGCGCAGGCCACTGATGTAAACTGAACCAGCTGTCATGTTCCTGGAATCAATACCTGCTTTGTGACATGGTGCGTTATCCATGTAACGAAGGGCGAACTCTCGCCATAAAGGGATGCACCTGGTTCTGGTCCACTCCTCAATTGTCCAGTGTTAGCCAGTTGGAGCCTGTTCTTGTGTTTCACTGATAGGAGTGGAACCCGGTGTCGTTTTAATTATTAACAAAAAAACCCCCCAAAATACTCCAGGCAAGATCTTATAGTTCTGTAGAAAGGCTTATAGTGAAAGTAATCGGTGTCTGCATGAGTGTTCTTCACAAATAAGACGAGATACAAAGAGAAACATTTGGAGATTAGAAAGACCGGCATCATTGTGAAGAAAATTCATGCATTCAGCAAAGCCGTGGTTCCGTGAATGAAAACACAACGAAATATAACCATCTGAATTTGCTGTGCGTCTAAACCATTTATTAATAGCATTTCAACTACAGAAGATGTTCCGCGACGCCGCGGCAAAGATTAAACTTGTCTCAAGAAAGGATTTCTCATGAATAAATATTGGAGCAAAGGAACTCGAGAGAATGGGGAATTTTCAGTAGTGTTTCGGTAGTGAGCGACAGCACCACTTGCGTTCGCACTGGAAGCACAGTCAGCGCGAGCGGCGCAAAGCTTCCCTTCTCTGTGAACGCAGGCGCATGTTCCCTCCTCCTCCCGCTCTGGTCGGTATCCGGACCGGTGCCGCTTGTGCTACACCGTGTCGGTTTGGGCCAATCGCCCGTCTGCGGGAGCCTGTTTCGCGGGTCAGCGCTGACAAGCCTATCAGCAGACTTGTGTCATTACACTTCAATGTGGGCATCGCCTGGGATTTTGATAGCATTTTCCAGCGGTGTAATGGAATGTCACCCCAGTCAAACTAATCTCTGTATCTTTCGGGCCTCCCTGTGACCTGCGGCGATTCGTCCTGGGGTTCTGTGCGGTGGTTTCCTGGGCGGTGGTTTTTCTGTGGGATGGTTTTCTATGTGGTGGTTTTCTGTGTGGTGGTTTTCTATGTGGTGGTTTTCTGTGTGGTGGCACATTCAGGTTAATTAGAAAGGCAAGTTTGGACCAAATCTAGGACCTGACAGTATGGGCTGTTTAATGCACCTGCAAGCTGGAATAGTTCACCAGACGATGGCTTATAAGGAAACTTCTAGAACATAAATTTTATTTCCTGTTTAACTCTTTTTTTGATAGGCAATAGCCGCCCAAGCAGACAAAACGGCAACACTTGCATCGATCCCCCCACCCGACCCCGTTGAAATGACAACAAACTGATTGGGATGACATCAATAAAGGAACAGGGAGGGGGATAAAAAGTGGGGCGCAGAAGAGAGTTCACATCACAGCAGTAATTAAAGAGAGGGCATCTGAGTCACGAGGCCTGGCTGCCGGGGGCAGTTAATGAAAGTCTGAGCTTGTTGGCTGTGAGGCCGGGGAGCCAACTCGTTGCTTCTAAGCCCTTTCAGTGAAATATAAGGCGCTGAACGTGAAAGGCGCAGGGAGACCACCTCTCTCCGCCCGCGCTAACGGAAGACACGCCAGGCCAGGAACCCAGAAATCATGGGAATACTTTGTGGGCCATTGTGGGCAGCTTCCTCCCTGGTACCGAATGAGTGAACAAATCTAAAATCTGGTTTTACCCTCTCCCAATGAATGGTGATTTAAAGACAGTCCTTTAAATGCCAGCAGCAAATGAAAGGGGAACCATCTGCCCTTTTTATTATTTACGTCTTATATCCGAGGCAAAGCACCGAAGGTTTTTAACCCAAAGAGGAAAAATTAGCTGATTATTAATTAGCTGCTTTTAAGAAATCTTTAATGCTGATGCAAAGACACAGACATGCGGATGTGCAGACACAGACATGCAGATTCACAGACATGCAGATGTGCAGACACGCAGACGCACAGACATTGTTCCCTTGCGACTGACTGTCTGGTGATGTATTTTGCGTTAAACACTAAAAGACGTGTCAGGTCGGCGTTTTTTTAAAGACGTAAAGCAGTCCTTCTGTTTTCCATATCATTTGGTACAGAGTTTACCAAATGTGTTTAATTTCCGTTTCCCATAATAAAGAAAAAGACCATGAGCTGATTAAATTGTAGGTGTCTTCATTCTTCCACTGTTTTTATATTGTTCTGCGGTGAGCAGGAAAATGGTTAGGCTTATATTTCTGTTCTTTTTTTCTAACTTTTTTGTTGCAATTTAGAATAGCCAATTGCGTTTGTCATCTCTGCTCTGTACTATACCCTGGAATAACAGTAATAATAATGCAGGCCAGAGAATGTGCCCCCCCCCAGCGGCTGCCCAGACAGGCCACACACAGTCCCATACAGGAAGTTCAGCAGCCGCTAGAGAATGGGCATGTTCGGGACCTGCTGAATTTACTCAGGTTTTAAGCATGGTAGGGTTGGGGGGAGGGGTCTTCCAGGAGGCAGGTTGGGTTAGGTTGACCCCACACCACACATTTCTGTTTGAGAAAACGACACTAATA
This sequence comes from Hiodon tergisus, assembly GCA_025775045.1. NCBI lineage: Eukaryota > Metazoa > Chordata > Actinopteri > Hiodontiformes > Hiodontidae > Hiodon > Hiodon tergisus. Next base: position 3,023,509 of record JAOVYW010000039.1, read on the forward strand.
GCATTTCTGTAAGCACTTTGTAAGGAGGCAAAACTGCTCAAAGTTATTTGCTGAGGCCGATATTTTGTAAACAAATCCTGTCTTACTACACATTCAAACTAAATATTCATTATTTATCTTGTTTTTCGAAGACAAACAATCAATAGACTGTTTGTCATGTCAAAGCCGGTTCCTCGTCAAGAGAAGACCCAGTGAGGTTCTTCAGTCAATACACCAGCGGCTGGAATGACCTTTCCAGTTTGGAAACCTCTTGGTAGCGTCAGTCGTGCGGCACGTTCCGTACGCGCTGACAGCTTCCCCTTTCAGAGAATAGGTCATCGCTAACTCCTCTCAGAGAATTCCACATGTAGTGTTTCATCTTAATGGGTTCCTACAAGCAGTGGTTTCGGCACTTTGCGTGCGATTGGAGGTCAGGGCTGCGCAGGTGGAAGTGAGGCTTTGTGCCAGTGCGTCTGGAAGGAGGTAGTTAGGCTTGCTAAAAAAAGGTGGTGAAAATCAGAACTCAATTTGCATCAAAGGTTTCCAGAGCAAACAATTAAAATGGTAATTCCCCCTGCCGGTGGTGACATGCTAATTATTTACAAAGCCATTTGAATAAGTAGTTCTTGCGGGTCAAAACGCAATACCTTCAACTTCTCCCCGCTGTGTGTACTAGTCTCGTTCCTCTTCTCTAAGCCCTCGCGTCACAAATTAACGCCAGGAAGCTACCTCGCAAGGTCCAATGCACGATACAGAAGAAGCCTGAGACTTAATTGGAGCGGGTCTGTGTATATTTTTTAATCTGTGTTTAAATACATCTCCCCGCCCCGGCTGGCCCGGGAAGGCCTGGGAGTGCCACAGGAGAAGCTGGGACCTGTCGTTGAGGAAAGGGAGGTCTGGCCCGCCCTGATCAGGATCCTCACCAGGACGAGCGGTTTAGAAAACGAGTGGATTATTTTGGATGGAAAAACCAAGGAGAAGCTTTCTTTCTTAATGGCGTTTAAAGAGACGATTGAAAGAAAAAAAGAAGCAACCTGTTACAGAAGGTTGAGTGGCAGCCCATCAGTGGTGTCCGGAACTAAATGAGTCTTTCTCTAATGAAACCTTCAGGACACTTTGTGAAACGTGTATTATGGGATGTCATCTAGTATCCTAGCTGCGCTTGGCTCCGGCTCTCTAAGGCTGGAGCTGAGCGTGTGCGTCAGCCATCTGTGCCTATTCCCAGCAGCTGAACGGGGGACGCAAACCGTCCTCTGCACCAATAGGCCGGTTACAGGCTCTGAATTAATGGGACTGCATTAAATATGCAGATTGATAAGCCTTTAACATGTTAAAGCTGATGCTGCTTTAAGGGTTAGAGATGCCCCGGGTGCCTATTAAGAAAATTGTGTTTGGCGTTAGTCGATTGTGAAATAAATGGGCTGGATCACCGACGCTTAATAAGAAATATTCCGTTATTCTCTTCTCCGAGTGCACAAGCGAGTTGTTCTCTGACACCTCTCTTTACGGCGTGGCGCGGAGGAAAAGCCGCTCGACGTCTCCCAGGTCCCTTAACTCCCAGCAATGTTAATGTGCGGCACAGACACTCACAAACAGCCAACTTCTTTTCTATTAGCTCAGCAATACAATTACGGTGAAATTAGACATCTTAATGTGGATTCTATGCACCGGTGATTTCTGAAGCTCCTTTTTAAATTATATTTACCTAATTAGGTCATTGTGATGCAAGTCACTGTGCCGATTCTGTAGCAAAGTGCAGCGAGGGGACAGCCATTGCAGTCCAGCAAGCATTTCACCTTTAAATCCCTTTCGGTCGCGTTTTCTTTACGTTGTAAGTGCATTACAGACATGCTGTTAAGGTTACGTGCTGTTACTGACGGCCGTTTGTACAGGGATCTCTTATTGATGAGAACCGGCCTCCGACCAGGCCCCAGCCAGAAACCGAAAACCTTTCCCCATGCTAAGCTAACATAAAAGAATGGAAATAACTAAAGACGGGACCATTTTAAAGAACATCCGTCTTCATTAAAATGGAATGTTTTATAGGGGCGTTTAAGGGGGAGTTTAAGTTAACTTGGTGGCATAGAGAGAACTATAAATCAGTGTAACTGTAAACCCATGTGGTCTTGTGTACTGAAGCTTGTAAGTAGTTTATTTGGGAGTAAGTAACAGCAGTGCGGGGTAACTTCAGAAAATTCCCGGCAGAATTACTGCGGCAAAGCCCACTTTGATAAAATGCAATATACTATGTAATTAATTGAAAGTAATGTAACGTTAAATGAATCCCTCTCTTGGATCTATGTGGCTTTTAGATATCTAGCCATCTGTTATAAACTTTTTAATAAAGAAGGCATTTAAGCATCTATAATGTTGAGGAAAAGACAGGGATTAAATAAGACTAAAGATGTCTTGCTATAAATGCCTAACTGATTTATATTGAGGGTAATTTGGTTTAAATTTGTGTTGGACATCGATGATTTCTAAAAATACGATGCGAAACAAGCCAGGTCATTTTTTATTTCACTGCTGATGATGAAAAATGATGAACTGACGTAGAAATTCCCTTGGTCTTCATAAACATAAGATGACTCTTGAGGCAAACTGAGACCGTACTGAAACACAAAAGAGGATTCACTGAAAACTGAAAACTTAGCAAGTTTCCTATTAGTAGGAAGGCAAGTGTATCACAACCCACAGCAGGGCACCAATTAAAACCCAACCCCCACTCCACAGAAGCTTATTAAAATCATACAAATATCCTGAGATCCTGGGAAGTATTGCATTTTTAAAATAAATCTTATATCTTGAGATTTATTTTTGTGTCTAAGAGAGCCCCAGATTTATATCCTAGTGAGATGCCAGAAACCGGCACCAGCAGCTGGATTTGTGGGACAGAAGTTAATGGGTTGCCCATTAAATGGACGTTGTCTCATAATATACTGAGCGACAGGCTCCAGAAAACTGGCTGGATGAGGGGATAGCCATTTCACAACTGTGTTTCACTGCTAACAGAACCACATCATACAGGGCCTGCTCGTACGCAGGGTGGGGACACGCGAGACACGTGGCTACTGGTGCTAACAGAACCACATCATACAGGGCCTGCTCGTACGCAGGGTGGGGACACGCGAGACACATGGCT
>JAOVYW010000039.1:3026729-3053368 GCA_025775045.1 Hiodon tergisus
GACACATGGCTACTGGTGCTAACAGAACCACATCATACAGGGCCTGCTCGTACGCAGGGTGGGGACACGCGAGACACATGGCTACTGGTGCTAACAGAACCACATCATACAGGGCCTGCTCGTACGCAGGGTGGGTCGTTTTCAACTGCTGTGGCACTCGAACCGCGGTCGCCTGTGCCAAGGGCAGCGACATTACCTACATCACTGAAGTGTCTGGACGCACTGATGAGGCTGTTATAACGTGATACCGCTTCATTCATCAGGTCCACTCATGCAAGCATGTCACTTCAGAGCTATTCATGCGATAATATACTACTCTATTATCTAACCAAAAACTCTATGCATTTGACAGCCGGATTCGATTAACATAAAATTTTTAAAAGTCTGACACTGGCAATATTCTTTCACTTGCGGTTAGACATTAAAAATACTGAAATAAATCAAAAATAATTAAAAATGAATTGCAAATATTTTCAATTAACAGCTTTATTAAATCCTTTTTAGCAACATTTTTTTTGCTTGTTAGAATAAAAGACTTACTACTTGAATTTAACAGAAAACCCTTGCGTAGATTAATTTAATAATACAACAAATCTACGCATAACTGGCTATTGATCCTGCCAACCCACGATCCTGCCAACCTGCAGGACGGTAAGGTAGAGCGCACAGTTAGCCTACGCACCGTTTTAGCACCCCCCACCCAGTCATCCACCTATTACACCGTGTTTCAATGTGTCAAAGTCAGTCCCCTGTACATTTATAATTGCCCATGAAATTGGTGGGCAAAAGGCTATTTATTTTTGATTAAATTATATTCATACAATATATTATTTTTATAGATGTACTCCATTGGTGATATTTCCACATATATTTCTAGTTTTTAGTTATAATTTACAGATTTACTTTAACAGACAACCATTATATTTCAACGTGAAAACACTTGTAACAATGCAGTGTCAGCTTTAGCCTTTCAGAGGTCAAAGCAGTTCTCACATGACTTCATGTTGACTCCGAAGTCCGCCGTTTATGTTCAGTGACGCCTCATAAGAGCAAAAAACAACCCAGCGGATTTCTGGGATTGCGTGGCTCGGAGAGCTAGCTAGCTACCAGCTTGGAAAATGCTTTTGTTGTTTGTTTGTTTTTCAAAAGAGCAGAGAAGGGACTTCTGTTCTCATCTTAGCAGAGAAAGCACGTTTGCTTGAAAAAAAGATTACATTTAATTGATGTGAAGGACAGCCGTTTGTAGATTGGTGCGGTTAATCTTCATAGTCACCGTTGTTTGCGTTGGGATGTTTCGTTAGGTGCATATTTAAAGATACAGTTCAGAAAGAGTTATGTTGGTTAAATAATTTTTGAAGGTTGGAAATATGTTGTCCTTATCTGTTTCCCCGTCCGTTTGTGTACCCGCATGTGACTGTTTCTGTATGCGACAGTGCTATTCACAATCATCAAATATTAAGTAAGATAATTAAGCAATTAATCAAGCACTTAACATTTGCTCTCATTTGTAATACTATTAAAACATTTAGGCAGACATTAGCAGGTGGACCCCCGATGGGCCAGGAACCCAAAGCAGTCTCGGAAGTTTGATTATAGCTGGAACTGACTCTGACCGATTGGTACCGAAGCGAGACACACTGAATAGATTTGCATTCCAACTGGTCGATATTGTGAAGCAGAGCAACGTAACGGTTAAGGCTGCGTTTTCATGATCCAATATACCCAGCTTTAGCCACAGCCCCATGTCCGAATCGAAAGCAACGATGGCCTGATAATCTGTCTGATACGATCATCAGTCATTACCTACTCAAGAAAATGTGGGATGAATGTGCTTTTTTATATACAATACTCCCTATTCTATACTGTCTGATTTGAAAGAAATTGTGACCACCAGTATATAGTTAAAAATTTTCAGGGATACGTTAACTATCCCTTGGCTGTAATCCGATGCTGGGCTCTGTACTGCCAATAGTGATTTCCCCCACAGCAGCGTCATAACAGAGCTGATTCCGTTCTTTTCCATTCTGTTCCGTTCCGTTCTGATTCCTTCCCGTTCTGTTCTATTCTGTTCTGTTCTTTTCTGTTGTGTTCAATACCATTCTGTTCTGGTTCCTTCCCGTTCTGTTCCGTTCTGTTCTTTTCTGTTCCGTTCTGATTCCTTCCCGTTCTGTTCTGTACCGTTCTGTTCCATTCTGATTCTTCCTGTTCTGTTCTGTTCTGTTCTGTTGCAGATGGGCCGGTGGGAGAATAAGACCCTTTCCTTGAAATACCCAGTCTGGCCTCGCTTCAACTCCTTCGGCGAGGCGGAGACGGACGACAACCACCTGAGCATTGTGACCCTGGAGGAGGCACCCTTCGTCATTGTGGAGAACGTGGAGCGCCTGACCGGCACCTGCATGAGGAACTCTGTGCCCTGCCGAAAGCACATCAAAGAGTGAGCCCCCCCCACCCACCCGAGCTTAAGCCACGCGCGGTCCGTTCCTGTCCCGACACGAATGAATTACTCATACACACAGACCATTTTAGGGACATTTTTCTGTAATTGTGATGACTGTATCAGTGCTGAATTCAGCAGATGAGTTCATCACATTTGCAGGAAAACCCAAAGGCATTTTGTGCTGTGTATTCAAAAAATGTAAATGGGCAAACCTAGGATAATAAAAGCCCAGGAAAACCGTAACTTCATGATTAATAGCTCTGCCTAATAACTCCCAGGTCTTCTAATGGAAGCTGGAGGGATTTAGGGAAACACAGTTTGCGCACTATCGAGTTAGACAAAGCACAAACAGTGCTATCGGACAGCTCTTACAGACGGCAGATCCCCTTTGATTGACACTCGGTTGCCACACACGCTTGTTTTGCCCACGGGCAACCACTCCAACGGCACGATACGCACTCAAACGGCTGCTCCAGCGAGTGCCAGAACGGGCCCACTGATGCACGGGACTGAATCCACAGGTGCTGGGACCAGTGTTCTCATCGGAAAACTTTAGCGCCTTTTCCGTTATCACGGCTGCCGTTAAAAGACCGAGAAAGAATGTACTGAGCCTTCAGTGCGCACGCACACCCTCTGGAGCGCTGAATGCTCGGTTTGGCTTTGAGAAACAAAGGCCAAACCTTATTGGTTGAAGATGCTAAAGAGAAAATCCAATAGACTGCCACTGTAATGCTTAGAATATATCACTGGGATCTGTGCTGCTGGGAATGGCAGTTAACTTCTGTTTGGCTGCCTATTTAACATATTGGCATAGCTCAGTGCAGTGTGAAACTCAGTGGTGGAAATACACTTACTACACGTTTACTACATGTTTATTAACTCACCTACGTAAACGGTGAAGATAAAAGTCAGTTTTATACCTTTAAGTGCAGTCCTCAAGACTATAAACATCTGAGGAACTACGATTACTATGGTGGAAATGGAACGTAGCAGATTAAGCTAGGTTTGCGTGGCACGCTGCAGAGGACCAGAGTTTATTTCAACTACGAAAAATTTAACAAAATGCACTCTTCGTGGCACCCCCTCACGGGTTTCCCACAAAAACAACAAACTTAAAAACAAAGACCACACAACAAAAAGCCTGTCCCCGCGAGGGGGAAAAGAACTAAGAAAACAGAAAACTAAACCACACGTGCAACTTGTCTTCAGGGCTGCACTCAGCTCTCCGTTATCTGTGTCTGTGCCTCTCTCTCCCTCTCTCTCTCTCTCTTGGGTCCGGTCTTTGACTTGACTCTGTGTCACTTTTGGTGGTCTCAGCTACAGCTCTGGTGCTAAATTAAAAATCGAAACCACCAAGGCGCAAACATTTAATCGGTTAGCGCTGAGATTGGAGATGTGTGACGGTAGAACCTTGGAGAAGAAAGGGAAGCATCCCAACAAAATTGTTTTTGGAGGGGAGAACTTCAAGGGTGCTTGCACACTCAGGTGGTCCTGCTGAGTGCTAGGGGTTTGCTAATTAAGCCCTCCTTGGCTTCTGAATAACATTCTCCCACCGCCTGCTGGGCACTTGTTTGAGATCTATCCTTCTTACGTATCGAATTTGCTAAGCACTGCAGAACACAAATCTAACAGTTTAAACCATGCACACCGTTTTTTTTAAATGCAGCTCTCTAAATCGCGCGTTGACAAGCTATTCCCACCCCGTAACACATATTATAAATGTTTTTCAGCTGTATCTTTTGAATCGTTGACCTGCTCTCAGACACGGCGTGCGTGGTTGACCGGTCCTGTTACCGGAATCTTCCAGGCTGAACGAATTTTGCTTCTCAGTCTGTCCGCGCCAGCTGTATGCCGTTGTGGCATTGTTTGTCTGTGGATTGTGTGCGTTGGCAGCCTGTCGCAGAGACTCGATAAGCTTTGCGTCTTACGTGCAGCGCACTGCACATAGCAACCCAGGCTATTAATATCCACAATTAGGTGAGGGCGGTAGGTGGACGGCGCAGTAATGGGGAGTGATGAACTTTGGGAAGACGTCCAGTCACCCATCCGTGCTGTGTCTCATCTGTTTAGCGTCGGTTAATAACTGCAGAGTGTATATGATGCAATGATGATCTCTCTGGCAGCATTGTCCAGTTTACTAAGAGTGTTGTCTCACCCTCTCTCACCCCTAAAAAATCAGGCCACAAGCATAGAGGAATCAATTCATTATAAATCAATATAATCCCCTAACAATTAGCCTGTAATTTACTTGGCGTGCCAGGGAAAGATGACCTGAACCTGAAACCAAAGGTTGACGCACCCCAAGAGACTCCAAACGTAGAGAACCAGCCATGAGTGGGTTTGTGGATGACCCACGGCACCGACGGCATCCTTCTAATGAGTCAGAAAAGCTGTATGGAGGAACAAGTCACCAGATTAGTTCTGCAGTTTTACAGACCCGGTATTTAAGGGATGGTCCATTTTAAATGATAATTCCTTTGTTTGTTAATGTAGATCACTAAGAAGGCTCGTAGCGGGCCTGTGAAAAGTACACGATAGCGATTAGCCTGCCATGGTTTCAGAACTGCCCGAATTTGGGCCGCCCCTCTCTTTCCTCTGCTGCCAGTCCTGGGATTTATTAAATATTCAACTTTTATCTTTATACGTGTTCCAGGGTTGGCTTCAGTATTCAGAAGAAAGCGACTCTTTCCACTTGAAGCTTGCCATCAACGTTGGGAAGGAGGAAGAAAATTCTGAGCGCGGGGGAACTAACCGGGGCTACATTTTAACCGTTTTCTGCTATCCATGTAGTTTTCTCTCGGCATAGAGGCCTCTTCAGGAGACCCCCATCTCCCGGTACAATAAACCTCACAGGCGGTCGCGCCCATTCAGAAGCTGAGTTGCTAAATTCCTGAGGCTTTCTTTGTTCGCTGACGGCACGTTGATTATGCGTACTGCGCAGTGCTGTCAGTTCCGAAGAACACGGGACGTTTTTCAAGGTTGTTCGCCCTCCTGGTTACTTTACTTTATAAACGAAACAGGATAGCGGCGATGCGATGTTTAGATTCCCTAGCATCGTAACATTTAATACCAGGCATTTGTTTGTGTCGGAGAGCTTATTGACTCGTGGGACTAAATGTGTTTTCTCAAATTGCCACAAGTGACTGTCAATTATTGAAGAGCCTTTCCTGCTGAAATAGTCTGACGAGGAACGTCTGCATTGATTGAGTAGGCCTTTTCCCCCTGTCTTTAGACAGGAGACAGGACAGATTGAAATATAAATGCGTGCCGTCACCTTCCCACGGGCCAAGCTGATCTTATACACAGGGACAAATTTGATTAAGGTTTTAATAAAGCCCGGCCCGACGCTTCCACCAGGCGGCCTTGTTTGGTCCGGTGCGCGGCGGTGACGATGCAAGCAGGCCCTGTCTGGCAAGGCTCCTGTTTGCCTTTAATGAAATGGGGATCTGGATTGCCCTGTGAACGGCGCTCCTCTTCACCTGAGGGGCACGTAGGGGTCTGTGCGGATTGGCCCATGCCTTTATGAGGCGTTGGCGCCGCAAGGTTTTTTTTAGCGGTGGTAAGCTCCCTTTTGTCTGCTCCCTGATGGACTCTGAGGGGACTTTTATTTTGTCTCCGTTAAGAAATTGTTTATAGATTTGTATTTTTTTTCTCTTCTCTCCACCTTTGGATTTCAGTACTGAAGTATTGGAACCAAACATTGTAGAGTACAGTGAAATACCAGCATAAAAGAACAAAAACCACTTCAAGTTGGTAAGACGTGGTATATGGTTGGGCCTGGTGTTCCTTCAGAGATGACACTGTTTATAGTCAGTTATACTGAACATTTATCGTTTTCACAATACATGCTTTTACGAATCTTCTAATCATCCCCAGTGCAATGTGATTAGTAAGCATAGCGTTGTCTTCATATGAAATTTTCAACAGCAGGAGGCTTTGATTAGGATGTCTGGTCTTCAGGCCATGAGCATCTGGTTGGTGTTTTGAAAGTACAAAAACAAAACCACAGCAAGATGAAATGTGTGTGTTGTGTTTGACAGCAACACCACTGAAGAAGGGGGAACGTACATTAAAAAATGCTGCAAGGGCTTCTGCATCGACATCCTGAAAAAGATCGCCCGGAACGTGAAATTCACCTATGACCTGTACCTGGTGACCAATGGCAAGCATGGAAAAAAGATCAACAACGTTTGGAACGGCATGGTGGGAGAGGTGAGGATTTGTCAGGGAGATCCGTGTGGCTCATGTCTGTCTTTCCATTTGCCATGTTTTGGATAACGTCACTGAATGGACACAGTAGACCCATTGAGTGCGTAGGCAGAAAGCGACGCGTCCATCTTGATTTCCTCATCGTTTTGTCCATGCTGCGAAATCCTTTCGCTGCCCCCGCGAAGTGCTCGGGTTTCTTTCCTCGGCCAGTCGTGGGGTTTATTCACTGTTTCACCCATTTTTGAACTCTGTAACTGACTGAAAGACCAACGCACCTCTTCCCACCTCAGTTCTGGAAAAGGGAGAAAATATTTTTCTGAACAAATGGAAACTCCTGTGGATCAGGGGAAACGGTTTTGTGACTTGGTTTCTCCTGTGATCCGGATCAACAAACAGGGCTCCAACACCCTCTGCCCTTAATAAAATCACTCTCACGGGTGGCTTAGTAAGCCCGAGAGTTTAAATTGCAAGCCCACGAGCGCACTCCCCACCCCCCACCCATACCCATCCCCTGCAGGTAAGTTTCCTGACTGTGGTGATAGCAGTCTGAGTTTCGCTCTGCGTTCTGCCACAGGTGGTTAACAAGAAGGCAGTTATGGCCGTGGGCTCGCTGACAATCAACGAGGAGCGATCGGAGGTCATCGATTTCTCTGTCCCCTTCGTGGAGACGGGGATCAGCGTGATGGTGTCGAGGAGCAACGGGACGGTCTCTCCGTCTGCGTTTCTGGGTAACTGGCTGTAACCTTTGCATTTTCATTCTGCACACTTGATCTCACTTTGAACGGTGGATTGTACTAAATAACACTGCTTGTAGGAATACACATCTTTCTGTGAGAGAAACATCCATACTCAGACACAGGGAAGCGAGTGCGAAACTGTACAAATTAGAATGTGGCCTCATTAGAACACTTAGATTCAGCTGTTCCCTCTTTAATTAACATGAGGCCAATAATTGCTGAAGTTTAGCAGGGGAATCCCTTTGGTGGCCCTTATCCAGTTTCCCATTTAGTTCCCAGAAGAAGCATTTTAATCTCCCCGAGTTTGCCATTTAATCCCCTTTTGCGGACATAAGCAGTATCAGGGTCGGTGTTGCTGACTTTGCGTTTCCGACGCCTCCTCTCCACAGAGCCCTTCAGCGCTTCCGTGTGGGTGATGATGTTTGTGATGTTGCTCCTGGTGACAGCCATGGCCGTCTTCCTGTTTGAGTACGTGAGCCCGCTGGGTTTCAACCGAAACCTCGCACAGGGCAAAGGTAAACAGTGACAACGGCCGTCCTCCGCTGCCTCCGCTAGGGAAAACAAAATATCAGGTGAAATCACTCTTTTACGACACTTTCAGAATGGCTGAGGTGGCAAGGTTTCTGTTGTAAACCAAAGTTAACACAGTGCATTGACTTGAGGCTAGAAAAAGCAATGATTATGTAGGGACTCTTGATCCGGTGGAGAGAGATGAAGTTTTAGAAATAAGGGTGTCGGTTAAATGATGAAATAATAATAATATCAGTTCAATTCAATGTATCAGTTCAGCCTTATTTTCCTTTAGCCAGATTTTGAATCAGTTCTATTATGATTGTAATGACCGCACTGTACAAACACTGTTAGCTCCTGTGGATAAGCTGAGCAGCTAACGCTCTACCCTTCATTGTCGTTACTTGATCTCTGTAAAGGATGATGGTTAAAACCACAACCGTTTTCTTGCTGGGATGGAAGTTGGATATTCAGTATTTGGTCTTGGAGCTGTTTTAAAACCTGGTTGAGACGCGTAGCTCTATGTTAAATTATGCGAGGGCGATAAAATATTCTAAGTCTGCAGGAAATTGTAGCAGGTCTTTAGCGGTATTGCCAACTCAGACAAATTAGTTGTGTAGTTGAGATGTCTGCACCAACACCCAGTGTCGCCGTGGTGAAAATGAAAAGAATTTCTATTCACATGTTGGGTATTTTACCTGATGGGGCGCTGATGTGAATCATCACCGGTGCTGGTTGCCAAGTCCCTGTGGCTTTTCACACATCGGAATTACACGCCGGGGAACCAGCTGATAACGCGCTGAATAGGTTCAGCATATCAACACTGGCAAACCGCCGCTCAGCGTAGCCTTTGTATCGAACAATAAAGCGTAGAATTTATTAACCTTTGTAAATAAACGGAGCTCTGAGGAAAACGTGTTCACCTTGCTGTTCTGGTGCCCTTTGCAGATCCCCACGGGCCCTCGTTCACCATGGGGAAAGCCGTCTGGCTTTTGTGGGGCCTGGTCTTCAACAACTCGGTCCCCGTGCAGAACCCCAAGGGAACCACCAGTAAATTCATTGTGTCCGTCTGGGCCTTCTTCGCCGTCATCTTCCTCGCCAGCTACACGGCCAACCTGGCCGCCTTCATGATCCAGGAGGAGTTTGTCGACCAGGTCACAGGTCTGAGCGACAACAAGGTTGGTCCGCACTTCAGTGTACAGATTTTTCATGTGTAGTCATGTGTAGTTTTGCTAATGAATCTCAGCGTATGCAGGCTTTTAAAAATCTTGTATAGGTGTTCATTGTAAGCTGTGGGTTGTTAATAAGGTCGGTTTCTTAGGACAACGTCGTAGTAAGCGTAGAATTCTTCACTGTTAAATGTGCATGACTTCTAGATTACTCCATATTTAATGAGCGGAATACGGCTATGCTAAAGCTACACAGTACTCGTTTCGTAGGCTAGCTGTCGCAGTTGAAAATTCCCTCATGACAACTCCACTCGTCTCTCCATCGTACCTTCCGCCGATTTCCATGACCCGCAGTCTGAAACGAGTCAGACGTCCTGGGTTGTTATAGCTACACAAGCTGTTGTGTGGCTCACCCCGGCCCTATACGAACATTCACGGTTAAGAGAACCGTGACTGGTCTTGGTTCTGCGCCTCTCGTTTGGAGCCAGCGGAGAACGTAGCTCTGCAGTTATGTAACAGAGAATATATTGCATAATAAGCGATGCAAGGTCAGCGTTATTAAGTAAAAGGTCTGTGGATATCTCCAATGATCCACACGGTAATGAAACGGCCCCAGGCTTCCATGTGCAGAGCCAAGAAGCCATGCTGAAATCACTAGATCTCGTGGAAGTTTTCTAGTTCTCGCCATCTGAGCAAAAACCACACAAACAGCAAAACACACACAAGGCTGATATTGCCTCAGTTCACCTCTGCTGGCCCCAAGTGTTTAGTTCTGCCGCTTTTTTCATTTTCCGGACTTTTTAAGTTTAACTGTATTGATGGTTCATGTCTGTAACTTGGGCAGACTGAAATTAACCACCAAGATGGAAAACCAAATCAGTGTTTCGACCCTTCAAAGTCCGTCATGCTGTTACTGTCAATGAAGATCGAGTTTGGAGATTCAGCGTTGCTTGGGGCAACGATGGAACATCTGGGAGTCTGCGGGAAGGGATAGGACCATATTGCAGTGAGAATGGATTGAAACTTTTTGAGAAACAATATGTACGCATTTACAAGGCTCTGTCATCTGCTGATTGAGAGTGGCTCTGCAGTGTGGTGTCTGCCAGACCGTGTCATGGACACTTATTATATTAATTTAAATGTCTTCGTAACGAGTTGCTTCGATCTCCTTGTTGCCCACAGTTCCAGAGCCCGTACTCGTATTCACCCCCGTTCCGCTTCGGGACGGTTCCCAACGGAAGCACAGAAAGGAACATCAGGAAGAACTATCCTGACATGCACCAGTACATGATCAAATACCACCAGACCGGGGTCCAGGACGCGCTGGTCAGCCTGAAGACTGGGTAAGTTTCATGCCTGACGAAAGTCTGTGGGGTTGGGGGCTTTTGTCAGGCATGTGAAAGAGCCCCGGTCGTTACACCACCGAGTTTCAGGATCGCTTCTGCTGTGGCCAGCACCGGGAAATACGCTAAATTAATGGCTCGATTAATTTACGCAGAGCAGTTCTATTTTTAAAATCGCAACGTGCAAAATGAAAATGGAAATGAGATGTTCAAGATAAAAAGAGCAGACATTTTTGATTGCCTCCTTTTCCAGCCCATTCACTCAATGGGAAAGAGTGTAAGGGCGCACAAAAGGAAAAATACGCGATTAATGATATATCTGTGAACTTGAGACTGAGAGTGCGACAGTGTGGAGGGTTTAACTCCAGGGAAACGGTGGGGGGGGGGGGGCACTGGATTACTTAGAAAGAGAAGAAGACTTGGTAGTGATTGTTGGCCCAGTTAATATTTTATATGAACTCCATACACAAATGTATTCATGTGCATTTGATGAAATTCACAAAGAAATTAAAATTGAAAACAGCGGATTATAAAACAGAATGCCATTTCTTAACTTTCTAACCAGACCTCAAACGCTCCACTGTGCATGTACTTTTACCCAAAGCGTACAGTCCTCTCGTGGCAAATCTAATAAAACTTTACCACAATTTGCTGACAGATAGGCAACATCACATGTCACAGATAACTGTATTATGTGTATGGGGGGAAAATAATTATTTAAAGCCAAAAGGCATAAGCCTGGGATTCGACAACACCTGCAACCTCTATTTCTGTGCCGTCTCCTGGGATGGTATATATCAAGCGAGGCTGTGGCCCTGGTTTTAGCAGGATCTGTGACACAAGGGAATGGCCAGCATCTACACAAACGCTGAGATGACCCACTGTCTGGCCGAGTCCTTAGTTTCCTCTTTAAAGGAGCTCTCTTGCATAGAGTCACCAGAGTCACCTGGCCTCAGTGTGAGCCAGTGGCCTCAGTGTGCGCATCAGAGGAAGGGGAGCTGTCTGGCACGTCATCCGTAGGATACTGAAAGTTTCCCTGCGTAATCGCCTCACGATTAAAAAGGCTGAACCCCTCGGGTCTAGCCGTCCAGTTAATTGCCAAATAAGTTATTACTATTATTTCACGTTTGAGACAAATTTTCAAGAAAGAGCAAAATAGGATTTTGGGGCTGGCGCAGGAGGGAACAAGGGGCATTTTGATTGGTGGATCCGTACATCAGTTTGTGCTTTGCCTCATGAACAGCGTGAATGTTGTTAAACAGAGACAGCCCACAGAGTAGAATAAAAGGCCCGTGAAATTCCCTCACATCAAGGATGTAGCGATTGACGTGCAGAGCGGGTTCGGTGAACTGCAGTGCACCCTTTTGGACGTGTTTATTTTGTCTTTTACGAAGACAGAAAAAAGTGTAGCGGGAGAGAAAAGGGAACGCCCGTAGGGTGTCCTGCTGTGGAGCCAAAATCTCCGGAGTCTTTTCCCTCTCCACACATCCCCTTGTTGAACCGAGTTACGCAATGGCCCAGAATGAGACTTCTTCCCCATAATAAATCACTTTCTTACGGGATGGAAAAAAGGGACAATGTCTTTACCAGACTCGGATAGTCTAACTGTGTCTCACTGCAGGGACCCGTCAGAAGCAAGGATTTTAGCTTTCAGTTTTTGACCATCGTTTGGGGTGCGGTGCATTCGTTTCAGAATAAATTGCCGGGAGATCCAGAGAAATACAAAGTTTTAAAAAAAATTCATTAACCTCTTCAAATGATAAAATAGTTGCATATTTGATGAAAAAAATGCAATGTAAATATTACAGAGATGTACAGAACTAAATAATCAATCAAAAACAAAAGACAAAAATCTATACGTTTTTTGGAATGTCAGAAACCTGCGATAAATCATATTTTCACTAATCTTTGAAATACCTTGAATAGTTACCATTTAGGTTTGTTGTATTGAAACAAACCCTTGGAGAAAAAAAAAAACACAGGAAAAAAGAAAAAATGTATTAGTCTGCTGGATCTCATTCCTTGGCTTTGTGACAGAGCAGTGTTTGTGTTTGTATCTGTGCGGGTGGAAACAGGAACATTGGCGCTACACAGGACAATTATGTGCGGAGAATTGACTCGACACTGGCAATTAGCCGTCCCCGCTTGTCCGTCACTGTTCGCCACCCCTTGTGGTCCGGTGTCTAGTGTGAAGCAACCAGTCTCCCTAGCTCCCCCCTGTCCACCTCTCACTCCCAGGTTAAATACCTAATAGTTTTCACACTCGGGGACACGCTCCCTCTGCCTAGAGAGTAGGGAATCCAGAGGACAATGCCGGAATATTCCGTAACGCACTAAAGACTCAGAGAAGACTTTCCATTGACAGGTAACCCTCTCCGTCGTGTCTCAGAGCTGTCACTGTTTTTCCCCTCTGCCAGGAAACTGGACGCCTTTATTTACGACGCTGCTGTCCTGAACTACATGGCCGGGAGAGACGAGGGCTGCAAACTGGTGACCATCGGCAGTGGTTACATTTTCGCTACCACGGGTTACGGAATCGCCCTGCAGAAAGGGTCCTACTGGAAGCGTCAGGTGGACCTGGCGATCCTGGCCATCATCGGAGACGGTACGCTCCCCTTGTCGTTAGGCAGAGGTTAAAATCGCTATTGCCTCTCGAAGTTAACGCGTAAAGGTGAAATTCCAAAAGCAGTCACAGGAACTGTCGCAGACAGGAGTGGTTTAACGCTGTGGGAATATCACATGAACGGGGCCAGCCTCACGTACGGTTATAAATGTAAATCTTAGACAATGCGTACTCAATTCTGGAAAATAAACGTTATGCTCTATGCATTAGAAGTACTTCTGATGTGTTCCTTTTTTTAACAAGCTACATTTAATCTATGTCAGAAAGTGACCTTGAGGCGCAGAACAGAAACGTTGCAACAGCTTGTGTGAATAGATGCAAGTTGAATTTCAAGTCTTTATGTCCGTATTTATTTTTTCAAACGTCTATTTTTCCGTGATACCTCCTGTCTTTCGCAATAGGAAGCAGATTGTTCTAAATCAATGTTTGAAAAAGCTTCAACGCAACGTCTGTTCAACTGGCAAGTTCTCGAAGGGGACTGGCAAACGTTCCTTTGAAGATATCATTGTGGTCTTAGTTTGAAAATGAAAATGAGCCAATCTCTAAGCAGTGGCACCATATGCAAAAGTAGTCTCTAAAGTAAACACAGGGATAGTGCTGGAAAGAATGTTGGATTAATCCTTTATGTAGCACGTTTTGTGTCTTGTGCCCTAAGTCGCATTATAGAACATAAGAACGCGTATGGAATGGCGATGTTAGGCTTTGATGTCCGTGGTGTCAACGTCGCGCCTCCCCTCAGGCGAGATGGAGGAGCTGGAGGCGCAGTGGCTGACGGGCATCTGCCATAACGAGAAGAACGAGGTGATGAGCAGCCAGCTGGACGTAGACAACATGGCGGGTGTTTTCTACATGCTGGCCACTGCAATGGGCCTCTCGCTCATCACCTTCATCTGGGAGCACCTGTTCTACTGGAGGCTGCGTTACTGCTTCACCGGCGTGTGCTCTGGCACGCCCGGACTGCTGTTCTCCATCAGCAGGGTAAGCGTCAGAAGAGAGACCATGCCACTTAATTCAGGAGCTTTACTTTATCTAGCCCAGAGAGCAGCCAGCCTAGGCTACAAAGGAAAGGGGGAACTGAACTCTCTCGAAGCTGGCTGCTTCTTTAATAATCTCTACCCAGTGCGAGAGTATTGTCAAGTATTAAAATCAACCACTGATTTGGCCATTTCGCATAAATCCATATATAGGTTACATGAAAATCCGGGCTTTAATATGTATCCGCATTGTCGAGCTGTTACTAATAACAGAGAAAGTCAACAGATGCGCGAAACAATTAAAATTGTATTTATTTGCTGTATCAAAGATCGTCGACTTGTATTGACTTCAGCAGTTAGTCTCCATTTGTGTTTTTTAGCTGCCTTGTATTTAATCGCAGGCAGTTGTTGAGTTAATTAGGTCAGCAACAACGATACAAAATCTGTGCTCTTGGTCTTTGTGGTAATACCATCATCTTCTACATCCCTTTCTTTTTGTGCCATTTTATATTTTGTCTTTGCTACAGCCACGTTCTGTTAGAGGCTGTTAATCTTAGCTACTGATAATCTTAGCTACGTAGCTACTAATGTCGTTGTCATCTAAACCCAAAGTGATCTACACACAGGTCCATGGAATATTGTGTCCAATAACTAAGTCCTATAAACAGAGCAAATAGATTCTTTTAAATAAAAATAAAAAACGGTATTCGTATCATTTTCACGTCTTTGGAGAAATAAGGAGACCACTGTCGATTTGAGCCCTGTTAGCCAAGCATTCTGTTGTAATCTGCTCTCTTCATTTTCAGGGCATATGGAGCTGCATCCATGGGGTCCATATTGATATGAAAAAGAAATCCTCTGATTTAGACTTCAGTCCCCAGGCCAACATGCTAAAGTTAATTAAGTCCGCCAAACAAATGACCAACATGACCAACCTCAGTGCATCTCGGATCAACTCTCCTAAACGTTCAGATTACATGCATTCCACCAGTCCCATGATAATGGATCTGATGGCTGACAAAGGTAACTTCATCTACGCTGATAACCGCAGCTACGCTCCAAAAGAGGTGATCTACGGTGAAACCGGCGACCTTCAGGCCTTCCTGGCAAACCGCCACAAGGACCACCTGAACAACTACATCTTTCAGGGGCAGCACCCTCTGACCCTGAACGAGTCCAACCCCAACACGGTAGAGGTGGCAGTCAGCGCGGAGGCGGCGCAGGCCAACGCCAAGCCCAGGGCTCTTTGGAAGAAGTCGGTGGACACCGTGCGCCAGGGTCAGGGCCCGATCCCGGACGCCCTGCTCCCCGACCCGCGCCTGTCGATGAAGAGTCAGCGCTACCTGCCCGAGGAGGCGGCTCACTCTGACGTCTCCGACTGCTCCAGCAGGGCTGCATCGACCTACAAGGATCCCGACAATAACCAAAAACACCTGAAGCCCAAGGATAACTTAAAAAAAAGATCGATGACGTCAAAATACCCTAGGGATTGCAGTGAAGTAGAGCTGTCCTACTTAAAGAGCAAGCAGGGAGGGTCAGCTCGCGAAAAAATTTACACCATCGACTCAGACCGGGAGCTGAGTCTACATTCAGATCCTCTACACTATAAGGAGAACAGGGCGCTAGCCGACGATTTGGATTACCCCGAAATTTACTCCGACCACAACGACAACTACCGGAAGGCCGATCAGCCGATCATTCATCTCAACAGCAGCCCCCTTCATCACACCGACTCCGATCTCCTTCCCGACAACGTGTACCCAAAGCATTACAGCCTGAAGGAAAAAAACGCCAGCCCGCACGAGACAAACGACCGATACAAACAGACTCACTGTCGGAGCTGTTTGTCTAAGGTGCCAAACTATTTGGGGCACTACGCCGTGCGGTCTCCTTACAACCGCTGTGAGGCCTGTCTGCATATGGCAAACTTGTATGATATCAGTGAGGATCAAATGCTGCAGGAAGCCGTCAACCCCTCCTTGCACCAGGATGAAATATTCAGCCACTATTGGCCCCAGACTGATGGACCACATGTGCAGAAGAGGAATAGACTGAGGCTCAGCCGGCAGCATTCCTTTGACAATATTATCCTGGAGAAGCCCAAGGAGATTGACCTGGGCAGGCCGGCACGCAGTGTCAGCCTGAAGGAGAAAGACCGCTTCCTGGAGGACAGCCCGTATGCAAACATGTTCAATATCAAACCAGACAAACTGTTTGGCAGCAAGTCCATGCTCTTCAACCACAACCTGGAGGAGAGCAAACGCAGCAAGTCCCTTTACCCTGACCACACCTCGGACAACCCCTTCCTACACTCTTTACGAGATGATCAACGGCTGGTCCATGGTAGGAGCTCCTCTGACATTTACAAACAATTTGCTCCCATCAAGTCGAGGAACGAAAACAATCTGAGGTCCTCGGTGAAGTCTACCACTTCTTACTGCTCCAGGGATGGCCGAATACCCAATGACATGTGCTTTTCAGAGCATGTAATGCCTTACGTAGCGAACAAGACTAGTGTATACTCAGCTCCCCGAGTTCTCAATTCTTGCAGCAATAGACGAGTGTATAAGAAAATACCTAGTCTAGAGTCGGATGTCTAATGCTCTGTTTGTATATCTCTAATATTAATCCAATTTAGGATGCCATTGCCACCTAAACCTAAATAAAAAGTACCCATGTACTTTCTTTGACAAAATGTCCTGTATCATTAAATTAGCCGTATGGCGCTTGCCAAAGGTTTGAAGCATTTTAATTTATCTGTCTCAGTAATATTTACAGTACTTGAATATATCTCAGATGGACGAGAGTTTCTGCTGCAACTGGGGATGGCCCAGTTGAGTATTTTATTGAGCATTTGCGGTAACAGGTGCTGGCTGTCCCTCAAATTGGCTTGTCTCTCAACGTCTTCCTGTAGAGGAAGATGCTGATTTACTATTGAAGCACATTTCTTAAGACTTCAGGTCCGTCTTCTCCCAATTTCATTGGCGTTGAGCAAAATGCAAAGCTGCTTGGGACATCCGCACCAAATCAATGACATCGTATTAGCTAAAGCTCTTCACTCAGACAAACTGAGGCTGAAAAATGAATTCAGGAGTTTATGAACTCTGGATTACCAGATAGAAACCTGTGGCAAGCAAGGGTACTTGGTTTATGGTATTGCGAATATAAAATATAGCAACGTTGCTTTTTATTGAATTAATATAGATGTGGGATCTTGGCATTCGAATCCCTTTTTAGAGTGATTTAGCACTTAGCTTTTGGTAGCACATTTTAACCATTAGTTAACCTCCCATCTTTGCTTTCTAATGAATAATTTCAAATTACTGTCTAAAATAGGTTATTTTGCATGTATTATTTTGTTATTAAAGAAGGAAACAAACCATATTTATTTAATGGAATTAGTCTGGCTGATATGAGTTGGACACCTGTGTAAAACTTGACTTGTACTTGACTCAGTTCAAACATGGCTTGAATAAAGTCATGCATTGAGACAATGCTGCTAAATATCTGCTTGGTTTATGGATTCTCCTCCTGAGACAGGGTATTAAAAAGAAGTGATATGGGACTGTATTTCATAGCAATTGTGTTCAGTACTTATATTTCAGAACTGTGCACTGTGATACTGAACAGAACGTCACTCTGACTTTTTTGAACACAGTCGGTTACTCTGTGAAAGAGAATTGAAGAATGTTGGCCCTGTGTTTCATTAAATCGTAGAAATGTGAAAAGTTGCATGTAAAACTCTGGGTAAGCTTAAAGTCTAAATAAGAACATTGGTGTCTACTGGTTGTCCAACGCACACTGTCCTCAGAAGAAATACAATAATTACACAATTGAGAGAGAGGTTTGTTATGTTATGTGCAGGATAAGTGTATTTGTTACAAACATGTCTATTGTTATAGTCTATCAAAGGCATACAAAAGTACATAAAAAGGAAATATTGTATGTTGATCAGAGAGAGACGTCAGAGAGAGAGAGAGAGAGAGAGACTTTGGTAGGTCTACAGATTTCGTTTTACCATTTAATTGCATTTACTGTGTAATTACTACTTAAAACATAAAACAGAGTTTTTTCAGAAATGCAGCCAGGCCGGCCTTCTTATCGAACATTTTCCAGGTTTGACCCAGGACAGATGCTGACTCTGTCTTTGTATCCCTTTCAGCTTACCCACCGTTATGACCCATGTACGTCATTATCCATACGGCTTGCGGGAGTTCAAAGGCCTCTTTATGTTTCTGAGTGGCTGTACACCAGGTTTTCCTGAGACAGTCACAGTACTCTTCAAATGCTGCTTGAGGAAGCTGATGTTTAAAAAAAAAAAAAAAATACGCATATGTAAAATATCAAGCTTCAATATCTATGTATGGAATTTATTATTATTTTTTGGTTCAATCCGTTTGTTAATTATTTTACACCGTTACGATAACCCTACTTTTTAATGGAAAAAAATGTAGTTTATTGCACATAGAAAAAGTAACAGCATGCAATCCAAATGTAAAACATTTACTAGTTTTTGTTATGATGTTATGAGTATTAATGGTCTGTAACAGGGTGAAAAATACCGTACATATTGGAAGAAGAACAGATCATTTAGAATATAATGCTGTTGCTTTGGATTCAGCAAAGTGTTGGCCTTCAGCCCAGCCTGGTTCTCTAAATATCTGCCTTGGTGCGAGAACTTTACCCACTTTACGGTAAAGCTTTGTGTTGTAAAGGTACCTATATCCTTGCTCTTCCTTCCTTGGCTGGACAAAATATCCCCAGCTTTGCTTTTTTTTCATTTTAATATGTAATCAGACTTTAAATGTATTGAGAAATCCTTTGCGTGTCTGCTATCCCTCCAAAGATATGTTCGTTCTTTTTGTTTTTGTTTTTAATTAACAACTCATTTGGCTGCTGTAGTAATAGATTTCTTTTTTTCTTCTTCAACCATTTTAGGACATATTTTAAATATGACGCACCTGTAAATCACTTGTAAATTATTATACAAATACATCATCATGGAAATTATAACAAGCAAACAATTTTTTATGTGTGAATTTCACAAAGAGTCTATATAGGTAGCACCAGTTTTCTGTATGATACGTAGAATAAGGCACCGTTCACAAGGTCTGCAAATAAACGTCACCTTAAGAGATCTGAAGTCTCCACTTGGCTGTTAAACAGGGATCTCAGCCTTGGATTTTTTGTAAGCTTGAATGTGGGGGAAGGTGGGTGGGTTTCAGGGGAGCGGGTGATTTTTTTCTGTTTAAGTATCCTCTGTCTGATTCCAGGTAAGCTGGGATCGAGCATGCCTAACGGTGTTTCATTGCTGAAGAGATCCTGCAATTTTTGTCAGCTTGGTGTATGAGCACATGTCCAATAAGCCAAGCCGAACGGTCTTCGCTCAGATTTCCATGCTCGTTAACCAAAGTGCCGGCACTTTAACAATTACAAAGCTTACCGTTTAAAACAAACTAAAACAAATATCGGGGCTAACTGTCGCCAGCCGACCCACCTATCCTCACAAACAACGCATTTCTATTAAATTTCTCTTCATGTTTCCCAAAATTGTACAGGCAGAATGACATTGGCGAGTGTATGGGCTTATATTGTGTAGGTCAGGTATTGGTTGCATTA
The DNA here is from genome assembly GCA_025775045.1 of Hiodon tergisus. NCBI lineage: Eukaryota > Metazoa > Chordata > Actinopteri > Hiodontiformes > Hiodontidae > Hiodon > Hiodon tergisus. Next base: position 3,046,351 of record JAOVYW010000039.1, read on the forward strand.
TAAACAAAGGAAATATTTGCAGTTCTCTTTGGTCTGAGGGTTTTCCGACTAGACTAACTCCATTCATAGTGGATATGGAATCTTTTTAAAAAGCTGTTTTTTTCTTCTTTGTTTACGTTTCCTTCAAAATATAGTAACAGATGTGAAATTTAGTTAGCACAAGATGCAAATAATTTCAATAAGAAAATATTTAGTTTAATCAACGTAGATTATTAATTTTATTAAAAGTTGATAAGCAGAATGTTATACCTTTCATTTTCAATCAGAAAATGGTTAGTACTTTCTCACATATAACATAATTTAGGAGTTAGCCTGATTCGCTTCTATGTGTGACGTTAATTTGCTTTTCTGTAGGAGAAGATCAGACTTTCATTGAAAGGTTGAAGCAATAAGGTTTCCGTACGGAGATCGCGAGGGTAGACCTTCAATGACTCATTAAGGTAGTCCGCACCCATTGAGTAAATACAAACGGGAGAGAGAAAAAAAGATTCAAATAAAAAAGAAAAACCGTGCACCAGGTTCCTATTTTCACTTTCAATATATAGTCAACCAAAGCCCGCAGTGCATATCCTTAATGAAACATATTATCTTTGTATGATGCAGTTGTTGCTACGTGTCAACTCCGCATTTGGGATTTTTTTCGTGCAAAGGAAAATAGCCAGTAACTCAGGAAAACAAATTTTCATGTTTAATAAAAAGCCAACCAACGGACCTACAAAAAAGCTGGAAAATTGGTATAAAGGAGCCCTTTTAATTTTGCAGATAACGTTTTCGTAGGGCATAGAAACAAAACAAAAAAATGTAACTAAGCAATGACGCTTCTCATAACCAGATAAGTAGTCATACTGTTATAATTCTTTAATTCTATCACTGGAAAAAATCAAATGACATGAAGAGTGAGCATTTTACTGCCAGGAATATCTGGTGAAAATCTACTTGATTTGAATGAGCAAAGGCGTTGAGCAGGGGCCGCTTCTGAGACGTCTCTTGCAGTATCGTCCCGTCCCCCCTTGGCACAGTGCTTATACTCAGAACCCCTCAGGAAGATAATTTGATCACGCGCTTTACCTGTTCTCTACCTCTCCCAGAAACACGCGCGTCTCGGTGATTTAACTCGTCTAAAACCCCTTAAGTTAAAACCAATCTGTTTCACCGTATCTCAAGGGAGGATTTTTAACAACCAACGATTGTCTGCTAGTTAGACACCACGTTTAGTTTTCAAACAGTTCCCTTGATTTTGGCTAAAGCATTGTGCAGAGGGCTTTGACATAAATTGACACTAGACTACTATAGCACTTTAGTATGTGCTGAACTGAACATTATTTATAGTTGCATGTACGGTACTTGCGCAAAGCTGCTGGATTCCTTGCACTTGTTAAAGGTGAAGGAACTTTACATGTGGTACCATGTAAGACATCCATAGAGGACTCATATTCGAGGAAGATATTGTTTGAGAGAAAAAAAATCACTTGTGGTTCCTGTTAAATAATCACTTTCTCTTGTGAGCATTGCATTCTTAATTTATGTGTTAAAGTAGACATTATTTTAGGAAATGTTTTATACCTGGAGGTGTCATGTGAGTATGAACTAGCTATCACTTATATCATGTGACCTTTTGCCTAAATGCTTTTTTTTTTTTGTAATAAAGCATCATCACTTGTGTGTGTATAAAAATGTCTAAAGAGCTTTTTTTTCAATGTAATTTGGGATTTATCGACTACAAAGCTGACACAAAAATCTTGCATTAAGTGAATAAAATTCTGCTATTGGCAAATTGCATGAGAAAGTACTAATTCAGTGGGACGGATTTCCTATTCTCTATAGGGAAGTACATCTGTTCCAGGCTTTTGTAATATAAAACTAGAACAGAAACTTGTATTGTGTTCTCCTGATTTTTGTACATGTAGCCCATACTGAGGGAATGAGTGTGGGGTGTTTTCCGTGAAATGTAAATACGATGTCAATGAAGGAAGTTTACGAAGTATCAAGATGTAAAAATGTAAATAAGTAAAAGTTTCATTTTTCTAATAAAGCCTTTTTCGGCCACTTTATACGAATACTGTATCTATAGGTGACTGCTTATGAAACCTGGAATCTCAAGCAGAATGCATCGTATAGCAACCAAAGACGGTCACGGTACAGTGGTTTAGGGGTTAAGAAGTGATTGAAAGATTGTAATTCCATGTGAGGATTTGAACGGGCTGTGACTGTCAGAAATGTAGCGCTCTTTTCATTTGCAATGGATTGTCACCGTGATGGAAACTTGCACGAAACCGTTTTTTGACACCTCAATATTAGACTACTGCTGACTGCACTGCTAGAGACATGCGCGATCATGGTGGCCAAGGTAGCGTTCAGCCTGCTTTCAGATCGAAGAGGCGTGACCTAACAAAGAGCGAATATTTACTCCACGGTTTCTGTTCGTCTCTTTATGCCGTTTTGTTTTAGATCTTATCATACGGCTAACAGTTCAATGTACTCGTGTTTTTTTACAGCCCTCCCCTTCTAAACTTTTTTCTTCTTTTTTTTAACGTCAAAATATGATGAGGACGCGCGCCCTATGTTTACGTGGTGCAGACTCGTGGTTGTCTCTGTAGATGTGTATTTAAAACAACACACCGACGATCCCATTATTAATGTCAAATGCCATAATATAATTATTTTTGGCCAAATTTGAAACTAGCGAGTTTTGGGAAATATGTGGGTTTTTTTTAAATCATCCTTAAACAGGTGTTTAATTCTAAACGGTTTGTGATCAGTAGCTTGCTGTGTGTCTTGTGTGCTGTTAGGTCCTGTTGGGCAGTTGCATGGGGAAATGGACATTTCGGCGATTGGGCCTGTGCAGCCTCATACATACACCCGCAGACTTGCACATTGATTGGGCTGTGCTCAAATTGGTGGGTCTATGTCAATTATTTAAAGGATTTGAAATCACCGTTGTCAGGCAGCTTTGAAACATCGTTCACAGTTACTCGACACCGCATGGGCATTTCACCCATTTAGAATGCCGTGTAAAATGGAAATGTGTGCTAATGTGCACGTTCCAAATGAAATAATTCTGGAATTTTGGGTCATTCTGGAATCATTACGTTTTTCCAGCTCAGCATGTTTATATAGCAACTTTTTTCATGTTAAGTTGGAAAATATAAGGAAAATGTTCACCTCTAGCATAGAACAAAGTGATAAACTGAATTACGTTTAATGGCGGTTTCCATGTTTCGTCTACTTATAAAAATAAAAAGCAATTATATAAAGTGCAATTAACAGGTTGCCAAAGTTTATATTTGGTCCCAGCCTGTTTTGAAATACATTGTAATTTTTATTTTATTTTGCGCAACTACTGTTTTTATAAGACAGTAAATTAAATTATATATTGAAACATTTTCTTCTAATGGCGTGTTGGGGATACCACAAGGAATTCGTTATATAGCTTTTCGTCACGACCACGTGATGCACATGACATTTTTGGACTCTACATTAAATGCAGGACACGGGCCTCTAAAAATAATCCCTGAGGTTGCTGATATTCCATCTGTTCCTCAGTGAAAAAAAAATCTTTTTATTTTTCACTCGCTTTATAATTGGAAATCAAAATAGCATGCTTGATGACTTTGGGGGATGGTGATTTACATGCATAGACAAGCAGTTGTTTGTTTGCATCGGAAATCCACAGAAAAAAACACAAGGCTGCCATTACTATGTCAAAATGAAGGAAACTAATTTTGAGCTTTGTGTTTTCTATAATAATATCAATTTTAATCAAGAATATTATGTGTAATTTTGAGATAATATGGCAGAGACCAGGAAAACAAACTTCTGCTGTATTTAGAATTTTTAGAATTTGCTAAATCAAAGACACAGTTCTGAAAACCGAGGAGTACTGGAATTTCAGTCAGGTTACCCTCACCTTTACAATAAAATCCTCGCTGCAAGGACTAAGCAGTCAGTTCAGCCTCCCCGTTCAATAGAAGATGGTCGTCATTAGCAACAGCAATATCCTTTGAAATCAGGTGTCCAACACAAATTCATCATGAATGGCAGACACATGATTAAATCTGCAATGGCTGCTGTTCTAATCAGATAACTGCACTGACCTCCCCCCCCACCACCCTTCAGAAACCCTTAAGAAAAGGTTAAATGGTTTGCTGTTAAATCATGAAAATAGTGTGCTTTTGTATCTAACCCGTGTGACCACAATTGGATAATTGCATTCATATTTAAAATTTTTAAACGTGCTTGAATTCATCTGTTGGCACCATATACAGGGCTGTCAAACACTAGTCCTTGCAGGTTTTAGGGTCAACTGGTTTTCGAGTTACCTTATAAGCAGCATTAACACCAGGTGATAATTTACCGGAAAATCAGCATTGCCTTTGACCCTTCGGGAGTTTGATACCCTGCGCAATGTGATCAGATCTGAGGTTAATGTGACTGAAATGTTATATGATGTAATAGAAGTGTGCCGCATAAGTTGTTGAAATCACTTAAAATGATTTAGCCAAATGCATGTAAGTAAAAAATAATGTTTTTGTTGGTTTAGGTCCAGCCAGCATTCATAGAGGGCCAATAACAACAAACGTTAGACTAATTGCAAATTTTCCCACAAAGCTAAGCTGAATGGTAAAGTACTACCTCAGCAATACCATTAGCAAAAAAGATTGGCAGTTGAATTTGGCCCTCAATTGCATCTTAAAAATCTTTAAGAATTGGTTGTTGTCCAATCGCAACGCAAAGGAAAACTGAAATAAGAATAAACTTGTTTGGTCTTCAATGCTCCCCGGCCACGAGTGCAAAGTCAAACTTCTTCACGAAACTTTAAGCACGCAAACACACGCAAACACACGCACACGCACACGCACACACACACACACACACACACACACACACAAGCAAACAAAAACAATTCCAGCCCTAGAGGCATTAAAGCCCAAACGTGCAGTGACAGCAGAACGTAGGGCCAGTACAGATACACTGAAGCATCTGTATATCTGAAATTACTTACATGCTCAGTGATTTGGCTCTCAGCTGTGGCTTTGTTGCTCGGTGAAGGAAAGTGAATAACTTTGCTCAGCTTTTTTTTCCCCCGAGCTAACCATGGACTCTCTCTACCATTTGAATCATTTAAAAGGCTGCTATGAATCACTGTACACCCAGTCTTGGCATCACCGCACTGAGGCTGTAATTAATTACTTTACAAACTGGCTGAGGAAAGTGTCTTCAGATGGATTACTCTCTATAATGGATATACTCTAATAAAAAAGGAAGGGACCCTTGGTTTTATTTTCCTTCCCCCTACTTTCTCTGACTGTCTTGGCATCTTTCGATGCTTCCTTGTTGTTTTGTGTAAGGAACCGGAGTCCAATTGTCACTCAGAAGTATCATCGAAATGAAGAGACATCCCAACAGCCGCGCTGGAACTCACCGGAATGAACATTACCTGATGCCGCAGACAGTTCTTCCCCACAAGAAATTAACGCAAACCGTTGAATGAAAGAAAACCAAGATACGGATGTGCACGTTTCAGTGCCTTTGTTTAACCCAAAGGGCAGGAGAAGAGATCAATGTTGCCCATACAGGACTTAATAAAAGATGAGCCATTGTTTCGGTGTCAGCGGTTGCAGCCAGTGGTGAAGGTCAAACCATAAAATGCAAAATGTCACCCTGTACTCCAGTCAACACAATGTTTTCATCCTTCATGTATTAGTTTGATAACTGGCATAAAATAAATGCCAATCGTTTTTTTATTCCACTTGCATGCAAGTGGTCAGTGCGTCCCTGTAAATGTCCCTTTGACCGCTTACTCACTGCGTAGAAACCAGAACTGTATGGCGTAATAGAGTCACTTCTGATAGCAGAACGTGAGTTTGATCTGTTGCAGCAGATTTAGGTAGGTATCTAGTTGTTTTCACACCTCCAAGCTCATGTCGCTTGTTTTGGGCTTCAATTTTGCTTCAAATTACCGCTACCCAGTGAAATATAAACACTTCACCTATCTGACTTTGCTTGTGAATGGAATTTCATTCTGAACATACAACTGCTTATCAAAATATCCTGTCCTATCCTGGGTTAGATAACAGATATGACACTTCCTGTGTCTCCCCTAGGGACAAAAATAAGTAGGCTGTATTTCTTTGTCATCGTATTTGGAATAAAATCACCCCTTTCCCAGAAGGAGAGAATTGGCTCAGTGATTTGCCTTTCTTTACACATGTTAGGTAACTAATCTAATATTGTATTTCTCCATATTTGATATAGAAAATGTATCTTTTGTATATATATATATATATATGTTTATTTTTAAATGTAGGGGTACACTGAAGCGATTGGTGAGCAAATCACGAGCCATTCTTCTCACTTCTTGTGATGTTGGTATGACAGATATCTCTGCTGGTTGCTGAGACATCCTAACGAGGACAGGAGTGGCTCAGCGTTGGAAAGAGTTAGAGGAGCTCTCGAAGTTGAGTGCATGAGAGGCAATAGCCATTTCTGCTTATTTGTCACCTCGCCAAATTATAGCATCCAGAGCACCTCAGTGGTAATCCAGTGAACACTGAATTAATGAATGAATGAAAGCACAATTTTTTTGTCAATTTGGTTAAGAAGAATGTTCTGCTTGTTCGTGTTATTGTGACCACCCATTATGTTTTAAATTGGCATCACCTGAAGGAAGGCACTGTAGATACTATTCTAATTGCGTAGTAAAAAGGAAGTTGCTTTAAACTAAAATACCAATCCCATCCTTTATCGGTCACAATTACCCCCCCATGGCAATTGGTCCTGGAGACAATTAATCCCTGTGACAATTCACCTCCACCTGCAACAATTTATCTCCATCTTAGGTTCTCCATGTTAACATTTGTAACCATCGGTGCGTTAACTTATTGTAGAGCCGTAGAACAATATATGTTTTATAAAAAAGCATAAAATTTAATTTAATACAGAGAAACCACATAGAAACCTTATTAATTACCTTATAATTATTTGTTTTACTCTGATGTTGTTTAACTTCAGGGGGGGG
>JAOVYW010000039.1:3053468-3072580 GCA_025775045.1 Hiodon tergisus
CCCCCCCCCCCCCCCCCCCCCCCCCCCCCCCCCCCCCCCCCCCCCCCCCCCCCCCCCCCCCCCCCGCAATATAAGATTTAATATACCTTTCTGTTGAACAAGATACAGGAGTAACAGGGTGAGAAAAAAGAAAAGAAAATGAGATCTTCACCTGCAACAACCTTGCTAAGTACCAAGACACGTTGAGTGGGTGACAGACATTTGCGAGAGGTATGGTCCGACTGACAGCAATAGTTATCGAATTCACTACTCTGAAAAATGAGTTGATGGCCCTAGCTTCCTGTTAAGGGGGGGGGGGGTGGGAGAGAAAGAAAAAAGGTGTTGAGGATTAAGTGGCTTTTTTTTATTTTAAGCAGCACAGTGCATCACTGAGAATGGCGCTCAGATCATTCTGTTGCGTTTATGGGTGGGAGAGTCTGTGATGACATCACTACACTGGGCCGAGGTCCGCTTCCTTGGGCCACCGTTGTCTAAGTGGAGTGCCATTTCCTCCGAAATGAAAGTGTTCAAGTCCACGTCGTGGAGTCCATTTCTCCTACGGCTAGGGTTAGAGCTACTGCTAACATGAGTAGGAGATCCCGGAGTACTGGAACGGACGCTTATGCTTGCCATTGCTCCACTTAAACCTAAGAGACAAAAAAGGACCATTAAATAAGCCTGGAGCAAGTCGTTAGATTTGTAAATATATCTACCCTTCCCAAAAAATAAAAAATAAAAAACACGCGGGGCTATACTTTTCCTACTTTAGGACGTATTGTAATACACCAAGACAATTTATAGTTGCTGGCATTCCAACATTCAACCTGAAAAAATTGATTTACACCAACAACAAAAAAAAGCCTTTGTAAACCTAGCATGGGATTGCCCATACAGCAGAAATGAGAATTTCATTTACCGCAAAGCGTCTTCAAGATTATTATTTATTATTCATTTTAAAAAGGTATGCCTTTATCAGCAAGTTCGGTGTGGACGTCTCACGAGATTACGCCCATAGCACTGCCCACATAGGCACCATGTTCTGCCATCTGCAGTAACGCCAATAGACCTAGCTCGGTTCAAGATGAATTTAAAACTTTCTAGACAATTGTGACACGGTTCCAATTACAATATTCTGACAAATGATATTTTTTTTTTTTTTGTCCTGACATACACATGTGTACACAGTCACAGAAAATGGGGAAAAGACATCACTGGTGAATAGATTTACCATGAAGCGCTATGGCCTCTCGGAAGGGCTGAAGGTCGGCCTCTACAGATGAGCTAGATTCTGTGGAAGGCGCCCGATTCGGAGCCACGACAGTCAGTTTGGGCGGGGCTCGAGAAGTCCTGGGCGGGGGGGCTTTGCCACACAGGAAACTGATCAGGTCCTCCCTGCGAATCGTTCTTCTGCGTTTCTTAACCCAGGCCAGTACATCCTTATTGCGACGTTGATACCCAATCTGAATTCCTAGGTCATAACTTCTTTGATGTGCCTCCATGCTTTCTGTTTGGAGGAAGGGTGTGGGGGAGTCAGAAAACAGAATTCCTTGCTGGCTATAACTTTTTGTAAACAGCATCGTGGACAACTAAACATTTGTGCAGAACCGACACCCGGTAGCCGTAAAAAGGTACCCGGGATGAAATCATTTTAGCAAGTTGAATTCATGTCATGGAGAGAACTGAACAAACACCCGTGTAAAAATGTTGCCTTCAGCTGATAGTAATACCGGATCAAAACAAGTGAGGAAGTGACTGAAAGGCTGAAGACAGGACTAGGAACATGCCCGGGACAATGGTTCGTATCAGTAAATTTGTTCGATCTGGGGAGTTCCTACCAGCTATCCATCAACACGCTAATCTTTTTGACACGCTAATTGTCAAAAAACTGCAAGTGCAAGACAGACTCAAAGGCATGTTCCAAAGCTAATTTGAAAGCAGCGTCACAATAAAAGGTCTTTAATGTAACAGGCATTAATGGCAGAAGTTAGCAATCCTGGGCCTAGAGAACCCCTGTGCGTGAACAGGTCTTCATTTCAACAGAACAACTAAATTCACCATCAGGCCAACAGGACTCTTTTCTCCCAGCTTCGAAAGGTCTGGGACCCTCAAGACTAAGATTGAGAACCACCATCACAGTTGCATTAAAAAAACCTAAAAGACGCCTCTACATTATGTGCTGCAAATACCAAATGCAATGCAGTAAACTTATGAGCATTTCACAGTACATTTAGACTGAAGTAGGTGGCCGTTTAGCTTGCTATACAAAAATCAGATCACAGAATTTATGACGAGCATGACAAGTGTAAAGCGAACAGTTTTCCAGAATTGTTAAGGAGAGAACACTATTCAAGACTGATTCAACACCCTAATTATGTTTAAAAAGCTCATACCATAACGTTAACCCAACAATCACATTGGCGCAGCATATTCCACAATTCTGCGCATCATAAATCCTAATTAGGAAGGAGTTGAAGAGAAAATCCAAAGGGAAGGACAGCAATTATCTTATTACCAACATAAAATGCATCGTCACCACACAGCAGCCCCCACTGCAGTAATAAAATTACTTATTACACAGTTTAACACAAATCAAACATCACCTATTCAGACAAACACACAAAATTATCGTAAATAACTCAAGAGCCAATACATGGGCCTAAAATACAAAATACAAAGAAATCCTAACGGTACTTGTAGACAAAATGAGGGCTCTGTATTAACACCTCAGACAAGAATTACATTTACCTTTATATAGGTTGGTGACAGCCGTAGCAGCATTTTGGAAAGGTACCCACAGTGAAAGTCCCTGCTGTTGGCACACTCGGTCTGTGGGGAGGTGGATGGACAGTAAGCATGTGTAATAAAAAAATAGGTTCACATAAACCATGCAAGACCGATTCATGCCATTTGTGTGGCAGCGAAATATAGAACTACACCTAGAAAACGATACGACATTCGGGTACTTCTGCCCAGGACTACATTTTTTGTCAACTTACTGACATCTTAACACTAAGCATAAATATCCAGCCAGACAGTGGAGATGTCCAACGTTACGCCATTTTGTTTACAGTCCCATTAAGTAGTCTTACATTACAATTATTGCTAGTTGCAAACTAGCACGTATTTTCCGATAAATTTGTTTAAGCTAATGTTTTTTTGTTTTGTTTTAAAAACGAATACAAGCCGAGGTTGTTGCTCTTAGACATTTGGCAACAATTAAGTCTTAAATTGCGATGTGTTCACTGTTCACGCCATTTTGTTAAGACTTCTGCTGAGGGGTCTTATAAATATTTTCCACCACGGAAATAATATGGAGGAAAAAGAAACAATACCGGTATAGATAAATGTAGTATAACTGATATAAACTTGACAGGAAACAGTTTAATAGCCAATTGTCGGGTTTATTTTTACCCAGGGACCTCCTCCCAGGACTTCGCCATTTTGTTCTTTTGCATACCCTGTTTATCTGTGGCTAGCCGACTTAAAGTCACGGGGCAGCCAAAACCTGACAGAGGTAAACTAGTCAGTTTCTACGGTCAGCCCTACTTGCAGAAAAGTTAAAGCCATCCAGGAACATTGACAGGACGGCCGCTTGCTCAATTCTAAGGAGTTGGAAAGCGGTGTCTATGAAATTATTCCATCGCCATTTTGTTAAGCTAGCGGCTAGCAACACGTCGAATAACCAGATAAGCAACAAAACACCAACTAATCTAACGCGATACCATGATTAGCTAGCCATTTTCATCAACGTAAGCCTTCCTTTAAAATGGAATATCTCCCCGGATCAACAACATCGGCGGCTGCCTATGTGTTAGTAAGCAAGCCACAAACCAAGCAGTGGGCCACTAGCACAGCTTATTGATTCCGACGTTCACGTTTTCACTAATTAAATGTTAACCAGCCAGTTTTATCGGACCTTTATATAGCTGTGCGACCGCTGTGGCGGAATTCTGGAAGAGATGCCACAGTTTCTGTTGGCTTTGATCGGCCTCCTCCTCGCTTGGCTCCTCCTGCTCGGCCTCGGCCAAACACTGCCGCTCCCATTTCGAGAACCAATGCTCGGGACCGTGCTCTTGGATCTCCGATTCCCCCTCCTCCTTCTTATCCTCCATTACCGTCCTTAAACTGCCTTTTGATTAAAAAGACAAAGTATTATTTCTTATCGAGGGAAAATATAACCTGGCTGGGCGGACGAAATATCCGTCAAGGACTCATCAATAGAATACTATTTTTTTTTTTTTTTTCCTTTCACATAAGCACATTCACAGTTACTTCCTCCATCTAATTCCCAAACAAACTGAACATATTACGCCACCGACCTGAGTCTATAAAGAAACCATATTACCATGCTGGTCTTCTGACTCCGCCTTTTTTAAAATGATTGGATAATGAGGCGCGTAGATGTGGTTTTTAAATCACTCTTCGAAATGTTACTAGACTAAGACACATCGGTCAAATTACGTCACAAAGGAAAGTCAATCGCTATCTAGCGAGGCAGAGAAACTTGATTAGCCCTTTACTGCGCAAGTTCCAAACTGCCACAATTCTTTTCGGCCGACAGCTGTGAGACTCTTACGTTACAGTTTATGACATGCCCTGGCATAGACCAAAAACATACGTCACGTGTAGTTGGCGCTAAAGCAGACTAGTTAGTGAACAACTGTTGTTGCATTCTTGATGAAGTGGTAGCTACAGTACAGAAGCATTCATTTTTGTAGAAGTTAGATGGAAATAATTTAACTGTACGAAGTACAATGAGCATCCTTTTTAAATTACTTAAAATTAGCAGATGAGCAAACAACGTTCAGTGTTTGGTTCTCAGCGACTTAATTCGATCCGGAAATCTTTAGTACCCTTGTAAAGAGCTAATATAGTTGTTTAGTTAAACCAACAATCCTAAAGGCAACTGTCTGACAGTGTAGACCATTAGGCATACCGATGACGAGCATCAAAGTTGGAGCTTCAGTCTGCATTTTTTAAAGCAGGATTTTCTATTTTGATTGGCAACACTTTTAAAAAACTTTTTTTTTTTTTTAAGTGTTCAGTTCAGAACTTGCCACTCCTTGATGGTACAGCCATCTGACTGTTTGAACGTTAAGGTTTCTTAGCTGTTTAACTGAAACTAATGAAAATCCATTTATCGTAACTGAACCCGGTGTGCGTAGTAGCCCAATCACCGCAACTGCGTGTATTAGTCATAACTGTATTTTAAATGAAGTTACTTTGATTGAAATATAATTGCTAATACTAACACACGTGAGGCTGTGTCACTACACAACCCCGGCTACTAAATCTCTGTCCTGAATTTCTCCGATGTGATTGGATGCAAGGGACGATGCCTGGCTTTTATTTTGCACATTTAAATAAAACTGCAGTAAAACTTTTGGTTTGATTCAGATGATTTTGTGTTCTGGCCTGACAGTTCATTCTTTATTCCCTGCCTGCAAGGGCTAGACAACGGGGTTAGATCTAAGTGCTTCTGGAAACCACTTGGTTGGCTACCCGTTACGTAGTGTGTATATAGTGTTCCCTAACATTTTAGGTTGACATGGGAGCTTGTGTTTGAATCAACATTCATTCTACTGTTCTCCATATATTGTGATTACTTTCATCTTTACATCTATATTCATTCTAATTAGAATATTATTTATTTTAATGTATTTATTGTGATTCATTCCTTAATTCTTTACCGTTGAGTGCGGCTGGCATTATTGTGTTCAGTCAATTTATCAGTTAACTTTCTTATTTATATATACAAGGAACCATTGGTCACTTCGTTTACTCCATTAGTCACTAGTGCATTAGTTTATTGAAATGTATGGGGGGGATTTATTACAAAATATTAACGATTTTGTAATTCGGTAAAGCTGATACTGAACATTAAATGCAAAACAATTCCAGTTCGAAAAAAACAGGTCAAAATCGATTACCAAGATAGCTAACATGCTGACAGACTTGACCAGAGTAGACTGAGAACGGTTTTTTTTAGTACATCATCAACAATAAACGCAATGAACATCATTTACTTTGGGATCAGGAACAAAAACAAGACTAACAGCAACAGCGTGAACCTAATTAAATTAAATTCTGGATGAATTACTATTGTAGATGAATTAGTAAAGTATGTAAAGGTGGATTCAATAAAAATCATTCTGATTATTAGTCATTTTACTACAATCCTGTTCAAAGCAACATTAAAAAGTTAATTTTAAAAAACAAAACTTAGAGACAACTGCCCTCTAAATTAATAATGTTCTACAGTTGAACAAGTCATCTACAAAAAGTTTTTTAATGCACACTTTCAAAAGATTGCTCCCATAAAAAATAAAAAAAAGCGTTTCTCTTTGCGAGACACGTCGTCATGAGATAAAAAGTGGTCAGCATATAACAATAAGAAAACCTTAAATTAGTATTAACCTTAAAGTTATTTTTCATTATAATAATTTTTGAAGTGCACATTACCAAGGGCATCAGGATTGTGTAATACTTTGTTAATTAAGTAGACTATCATTTATTTATTTCCAAAGAATAGCTATTCCTTCTTTTAATCCTTCTTTCTTATGTAAACTGCAAATTTGAGTGAATCTGCGTATGACAGCTCCCTAGAAGAACTGCGGTTCATTGGACAAAACCTGCAATTACTTTACACTGAACCATAATCTAACCCATCACCATCTATGTGCAGACAAAATGAGAAAGGAGATGTGTAAACACTTCTTGTGATAACTTGTGAGTACAGAGAATTATTCTGAAGCTACTCCAATCCATATTCATTTATTTGATTGAACCAATTACTTGGATGAGGCTTATAAGAAATAATTGTATGGCCCTGTGGAAGACAAGGTTAATGTCACTCGCAGCTTTACTTGAACACTACACTAAAGTACTTTAATCTAACACAAAGGAGACATGCAGCACTGAGGAAAAACCTGCTGAAATTGATGCTGGGAGCCAAAGGAAGGAGCATGAGGTCTTCATCTGCAAGCCTAAACCAAAATAGAGTGGTTCATGTTGTGGTTTCAAATTCCAATTAGGCTTTTTAAGGTACTTGTATTCATTTTGCAAGGTACCCTTAAACAGCTGAAAATATCTGAATAGATGCATTTGTTTAGAATATTATCCAGAGAGAGCTTCTTCCGTTGTGTGATTGTGGTCAAAAGAATCTCATATCTTGTAGTTCCATTTTTGATTAAGTTTTTATTGTGGATTATAGCTTCAAAGTTGGATTGGTTATAGGATCCTAGTTTGCATTTTGAACAAATTGTAACAGTGAAACCCCAGATGTTGACAAACACAGAGTTAGAGTGCTTGCTGGGCACTGCAGGATCCCAAGCATCAACCGATGTACAAACAAATTTATGGTGTTATTATTCAATTAATAATTAAATGTTTTGGCTTATATTGAAATTGAATGTTTACAAGCAAAATCAAGACAAATGTGCTCTGTGTGTATATCGGTTTACCAATGACACCTACGACACCTGTGAAAATGCAGTGCACGTACTGAAGAGAATGTAACATTATTAGCTCTAATGTAAAACCCCTGGCTCGGAATTGATCGCATTGAAGGGCCGGTTATCCGTTAGGTGTCCTAATTCATTGCTGTCTACATACCAGATTCCTACGACAATTTTACATTAAATTGTTTTTCCCAATGCAATATCTCATGAAACGCCTTATGCATACTTGTTACATTTGTTGTGTTAAACACGCTGTAATCTTATTTGGGGTTTTTTTTTTTTTTTTGTAATTTAAATACAGAATAACAACACTAGGCCTCCCTCTCACGTATTGCTTTGTTAATAAATAATTAAGATATGCAAAGAAAACACCAAACAACGATGTGTATATTTTGCTCGCGGCTTAATGACAATGAAATAACGTAATGTGAGGGTCAGAAACGTGTACCAGTGCATTACTGAGTGCTCTGTGCGCCAGCGTTTAGATCTCCATGCGGATGTGACATTTCAGAGGAGAGTGCGACCGCCATTTTGAGTTTTAGCTCAAACTGAACATCACAAACCGAGGAAGAGGGTGAGCCTGCATGTGACCGAGTAAAATAATTTTACATCGAATAACCTAGTCAAATGCGAACACGATTTATTTTTGTCATTAAATAAGTCGGTTTCATGTCAAGAAAAATCGGAAACGAGCTTGGACACCATTATCACCTCAAACTTCTAAATTAGTGCGATTTCAAATTAGAAGCGGGTTTGAATGGATAGCTTTTTTCTTCGCTCTTCCCTAGAAGAGGGACAATCGGAGGAGCATACGGACTGGAAATATTGCCGGGGAAATTGTATCTAAATTTATGTAAATATCGTAGAATCTGAAAAAAATCCAAGTTACGGATATTACTAGCTAGCTGCACAGCCGTAGCTAGTTATAAACAGGGTGTTTGTTTTCTTCGGCTGCGGGTGGTGGTGGTGTGAGTGTGGCTGCCCATATTTCGCTAACCTCAGTCTGCCCCATATTTCCTGGGGTAAAGCCGGGCTGCTTATTTTTCTAACGGGTTTACCTGTTTTGGGGGCCTAGTTATCTACTACGTGTAGGACCCCTTAAGGCGCCGAGATTGGGCGAATAGCGAGCAAATACGTCCGCGTTTCTCTGCCTGCTCCCCCACCGACCTCCCTTCCTCAATCCCCGGCGTTGACAGCAGAAAAGGCCCAGGTCGTTTTAGAGCAGGCCCCGTCGCCCAGGCTCGACCTATTTTCCCCACCTCCGCATCCCCAAATACCATATTTACTGTCTCGGACCCGGCTCCCATTGGAACCATCGTCGGAAAAAATCGAGGGGAGCGAAGACAAGCATCACATCACGACAGTTGCCAACATGAACCACCATCATCACTCTCAACAACAGCAGCAGAAAACCGGCGAACAGCAACTTAGCGAGCCCGAGGATATGGAGATGGAAGGTATTGAAAGGCCGCATGCATAATGGATTCCCAATTCCGAAACACTACCTCGATTATCAGTAATTTTCGTATCTATGACTACAGTCAAACTACGTAGTTGTGTAGTTCGAAATTAGCTGACATATAGCTCGTCCGACGTACACAATTGCATGCATCAAACGGTGCTCAATTTCACCACTCCGCACTACAATTTGTTTTATTTTAAGGCTGCCATAAGGACTTATTTGCATATTGAACATTGTCGGAAAATGTTGCTTGTTGGTTTGCTAAGGGTTTTTCGTATCTAGTAATCGGGTAATTATTCATCGACGTAACAAGCTCGTTTGCTTGCTAGCTGGCTAATGTTAGTTTTGAACATCATACCCAGATATCTACCAAAAGCTAGTCCGTTATCAATGCTGTAAACATGAGTTAATTTGCGACGTTGCGAACATTTGTTAAATTATCAAACATTAGACGAGTGGCTATAAATTTAGATTTAACATTTTCAGTCGTAGGTGTCCAGTTCGTTATTACTTTCAGTGCTAGTTAGGAGAGTAATGTAACCTAGATAGTCAACGTTACCACACAAGAATGGCTGTCTAGTGATTAAATGAACCGAGTGTATTAAATGTAGTTGAGTAGATGCTTTACAGTAATTATAATATAGCATGCTTTATTGCCGATCCACACATGATAAATGTTTTAAAAATACCATAAATAAATAAATGAATAGCCACTTGATACATTTAATGTCCGACGATCCGAAATGGAAGACGATGAAATACATAAACATTACGGACTTCGCTAGTCATCCAGTGAGTTTAGTATTTCTGCGTGCATAGAGGTTCTGCAATTCATCCAAGGTGAAGTCAGTGGTGCAAAGCAATCAACTGCTTATTTTGTTGTTTTAAGGCGATGACATTGTGAATGTAGACGGCGATATCGAAAAATTAACTATAATAAATGTAACATCTTCGAATTTTTTTCCCTTATGTCTGAAAATGTTAAGTTTATTCATTGGCTTAATGGCTGCTTAATGTTATTTAAGGGCCTATGTGTTTCTTTAGCTGGTTAGCGAGGTATTGGAGCCTGTGCGGTGGTTCCATTCCAAGATGGTGGATTTTATTTTGCAACAATCACTTTCTCAATGAATGCACTGCGCATTTATTTACCTTTCTCCTATGTCAGATTTCGGGCAGTCGATTAGGCAGATCCGAGTTAAAGGTAAAAATTTAGCTAGCTGGGATATCTTGACTTGGATTACAACGTTAGTAATTATATTCACTTTACTAGCTAGAAAACTTGGGTTTCTATGTCAGTGAAATTTATTTCTCGTCAACAACGTGAAAGTTGGGTGTAAAATCTGAAGGGGAAAAAAACCTTCCATACGTATATGTATTTGTTTTGGTTCAAAATTGAAAAGCTAATTCGCCGGAATAGTTTACATGTTAAGCTTAACATGAAGCTGCGACAAGGCCTGCACGTTGAGCTTGCACGGACGCTGCGCGGGGATTTGCTGCTTCATTGTATAAAGAAACAACGCGTGGGGCTCGCCATTTTTAATGATCTTCATTTGTTTTATTCCTGCTCTGCGTATATTCGATATTGTAGTGTTCGTGTCCCACGACTAATAATGCGTTTTGCAACGAACGTTTTCACTGAACAGTGAACCGAAGAAGGCTAGTGTCTATTTCATGCAAGTCATTCAAGACTCAGAGGCGGAGGCGTAGCTGATTTATTTATTGGGACAGGTCGTCCGTTTTCAGGCCTGTTCTGACCGATAGGCCACGATTAGCACAATTAGAAATGCGTATATAAACGACAGCTTTAGTTGACACTTCCGTTGCATATATGCATTAAATGCGCATGGAATACACTTTTACTGTGAACACGGTTTATTGTAAAATTCCGTGTTAATGCCTTGTCTAATTTTAATAACATTTCGAAAGAACGTATTTATCGAATGGCTTCTCATTCTGTTGAAGAAGTTGCGCATAGTGTAGCCACAGTACGTTTATATTTGCTTCCATTGTATAAAGTAAATGCAAAGATATGAATTAAATATTTTAAATGCAAGAGTAAATTACATTGCCAACGTGCTTTGAAACTGCTACCTCAGTGCATTTTTAAAATGTAAATTTCTGTGTTTGATAGGGGGGGAAAATGGGGCAGTAGATTTTTGCATCGTGTGTCTATTTTTAATTAGTAGTTGCATTGATTGGATGACATTGTTAAACCAGGCAAATTGCCTTAATTGACCCATTCCCATGTAACCTGTAACCTGGCTGCCCAGCACCTCCCTCTCTCTTACTGGGCACTACTTGGTCTGGTTGGAGAGTAGTTTTACTAAGGTGGCATTTGCATTAGGGTGGCATTAAAGCCATTGGTCTTTTAAAGGGGGTTTCTCTTGTATTGCAATGGTCTTTGTATTTGTGTTCATGTGAAGGTACCCAGTGTGTTGACTAAAATTAGTCTTTTATTGCTTAGTTTTAAAAGTAGAGATGGAACGGTTATTTTCAGACACTTTCTTACAGCGTGTCTTAACAGCGCGAGGAAGCAGCAGAACCCCACTTTATTTTAATTGTTCATTTGCATGAGAGACGATGTTTAGATTGAAAGATTTATGATGCTCCCTTTGGGTGTAAATAAGTCTGGGGGGGAAAAACAACAACAATTATACCAAATCAAAAAAGGCCTTTGTTTTGCTGACATTTCTTTTGTGACCCATAGTGGAGGTATTGTTATAATATGCTGTTAGCGGTGAAAATGTATTCGTCAAACTGCAGTTGTAGTGGAAAACTATAGAAATGAGAAGTACAGTTCATTTGGCAAATTGAGGTATGATGCATTCGTTAGTACATGGAGTGCAAATGTTTTTACTTATTTTTGTCAATCGCAGGTGACGTTTTAGCATATATCGCCGTAATGAGGAATGACATTCAACAGATAAGTGTCTGGACAGGGTGTTGTAAACATGTTGGGTAATCAGAGGACACATCAGCTTTTCTTAAAAACGCAACAAAAATAACCTGCGGTATTTCGTAAAGGTCATGTTTTACCGGTGTGGACATAACTTTACTCATTCAGAGTAGCTTAGAATGAATCTGTTTACCTAAAATTAAATTTAAAAAGGTGTTTCTAGTCCTTATGGGACACACTAAATTTGTCTGTCGCACAGATCTCAAGACACAGTTCACTTATTTTCATTGCTAGTTAAATTGTTTGCAAATGTATTTTTGTTGAGAATTGAGAAAAATGTTTCTTCTCAGCCGGAGACACAGATGATCCCCCAAGAATCACCCCCAATGCGGTCATCAATGGAAATGTAGCACTGGCTGATGGACACAATAACACTGAAGAGGACATGGAGGATGGTGAGATTGGTCTGCCTTCCCAAAACAAAAAATGTCTAAGGAACGGTGATGAGTATGCACATGGACTTGCTGGCTAGGGATCTCATTATCACGTTAGGTCATTTTAGCATTGGTAACTCTAGGTGGAGTTTTTCTTGTTGCACATGATTTGGGTGTAAAGTAGGGCTTTAATACAAAATCTATTTAGGACAAAGCAATAATAAAGTGTCACGTAAAATTTTTGTTTGGTTTTGTTTTTCCAATTTTAAAATAATTATTTGCTGTTAAATTCCACGGTGTTTGTGTGTGCTCTGCAGATACCAGTTGGCGGTCGGAGGCAACTTTCCGTTTCGTTGTGGAACGTTTCAGTAGGCTGAGCGAGTCTGTGCTTAGCCCCTCCTGCTTCGTGAGGAACTTGCCATGGAAGATTATGGTGATGCCGCGGTTCTACCCAGACAGGCCCCATCAGAAGAGCGTTGGCTTCTTCCTGCAGTGCAATGCAGAGTCTGATTCTACGTGAGTGTCTTTAAGTGCAGGGGATATTAAATATATCAAACGTTTCATTAAAACATTGTCACGAATACTCCAAGGAAAGCGGCTGATTTGTGTTTGTCTTGATCCTGATTAGAACAGAATATCGGAAACGTAAGGTTGGACACGTTTGGCAGAGTCAAAGTAGATGTTCAGATAGTTTTGTCGTGCTTTAATGTCCTAGGAACAGACCAAGTATTGACTTTGACTTGGGGGTGGAACCTTTTGGGTTTTATTTTATTTTATCTGTCTAAACTTGCAGGTCGTGGTCCTGTCATGCCCAGGCAATGCTGAAAATAATCAACTACAAAGACGACGAGAAATCGTTCAGCCGCAGGATCAGCCACCTCTTCTTCCATAAGGAAAACGACTGGGGGTTTTCAAACTTCATGTCTTGGAGCGTAAGTCTATTGTGGCGTTTTAAAACCGTCAGCTCCTCAGTTTCACGCAAGTGTTATGACGGGATCGTCTTTTGGTTCCACCGAAAAGCATTGCGCGGGATCGCTTTTAAAATCTCAGGAAAAAAAAAATCTGCGTCGGCGGTCTTACTTTGGTAAGAGTCGATTATCGGTAAGTGACGGGAGAGTTGTGTTACTGTGCCCCGTTTATTCAAAGATCTTGTTACTGAATTCAGGATGTGACAGATCCCGAGAGGGGGTTTATCGAAGACGACAAGGTCTCCTTTGAGGTCTACGTTCAAGCTGATGCCCCACACGGAGTGGCGTGAGTTTCTTTCACGTTCATTCGAGAGGAGTTCGTTTGTTTCGTTAACATGCTCCGGAAATCCCCTAATTGAGAGTAAATGCTTTTTAAAGAATTTATTTAAAAATAAACGAATGCCCTTGGTTTGCTGGTGAAAGGGTATTAATTCCCGTTGTTTGTTCCAGCTGGGATTCGAAGAAACACACTGGCTATGTTGGGTTGAAGAACCAAGGGGCTACTTGCTACATGAACAGCTTGTTGCAGACTCTATTCTTCACAAATCAGCTCCGAAGGGTGAGTGCAGCGCGACAAGGCAAAGGTGTCCGTTTTGCTAACCGCGGAATTTGTTCTACCAATCTGGGACACGTCGTTTTTTTCATGTCCTCTTTCTCAACCTCAGGCCGTCTACATGATGCCTACTGAGGGAGACGATTCCTCCAAAAGCGTTCCCCTTGCTCTGCAGAGAGTGTTTTATGAACTCCAGCACAGTGACAAGCCAGTGGGAACCAAGAAATTAACAAAGTCATTTGGGTAAGCATGTAGAAACCCCTTTTTCTTTGTCCCGTTACAAAAATCTAAAGATTTCCAATGTGTCTACGTGTAATGTAATTCAGTTCTTATAGAAAGTTGGATATGTAAATTATAAGTGTTTCACTTGGACTTTATAAATGTGTGCGTTGTTTAGTTTGGGCTCTGACTGCCACATCGATGGAAAATGAGAAAACATTACGATTCTTCCTCTGCCATGTAGAACGTTGAAGATGGTAGCGTTTTAGCAATTCTAATGCCCTTTGCGACAGCTGTCTGCTAATGCGTGAAATGGTGGAGTTTAACTGGTTAAACGTAACGACCGCAGCCAGCGGGAGATTGCAAATGCCAAACGTGTAACGACTGTTTGTTCTCATTCATCGAAGGTGGGAAACCCTAGATAGCTTCATGCAGCACGACGTGCAGGAGCTCTGCAGGGTGGTGAGTCTGTCTGTCAGTCATCAATAAAGCTGCTGGTTTCATTCAGTCCACCCCCGTCTGGTCATGTGATCCTTGCGTTACGCAAACGGGTGAGAGTATAAACGGGAGAGGATTTATTTATTTGTTTTTAAATGCGTGTGTTTTTAGCTCCTGGACAACGTGGAGAACAAGATGAAGGGAACCTGTGTGGAAGGCACCATCCCAAAACTGTTCAGGGGGAAGATGGTGGTGCGTTCACCTTTCTGTGTTTTTTCTCTTTTCTTTTTTTTTAAACTCTTTGTTCCCCAAGTTTTTGTTTCCTAAGTTGTGTGAACTTTTACTTTCTTGCAGTCCTATATCCAGTGTAAGCATGTA
This sequence comes from Hiodon tergisus, assembly GCA_025775045.1. Lineage (NCBI taxonomy): Eukaryota > Metazoa > Chordata > Actinopteri > Hiodontiformes > Hiodontidae > Hiodon > Hiodon tergisus. Next base: position 3,068,256 of record JAOVYW010000039.1, read on the forward strand.
GACTATAGATCTGAGCGAATAGAAGATTACTACGACATTCAGCTCAGTATAAAAGGAAAGAAAAACAGTAAGTACACGCGTCGCTTGTCTATCTTGGCATTTCTACCCTACTCTGTTGCTTTGACACGTTTTACACGACCCCCCCCCCCCGGTGCAGGGAATTCCGGAGGCCCATGAGGGCCAGTGCATTGTGCTGCAGGCTTCTGTTGCTACTGCGTTATTTGACCGATTTAAGGCTGGGACCAAATCAACTTTGGGAACTCGCTTATCAGTTTTTACGTAACTGTATTTAATCTATTATTCTCTGTATGAGGAGAATGAGAAGATGCAAAAAATAAATCTTTATTCTGGGCGTCGGGGCGCCTGTCTGTTGGTAATGCACTGCGCCTTCTGAGCAAACTCTGCAGCCCCCCGTAGTGTAAATACCCTGGATTGTGGGTTGGTTGAAGGAGTCCATCTGCACCGCCACATGGTTCCTATGCACCGGGGAGCCAGGACGTCAATTGAAGGGAAATTAATTGGAATAAAAAAAAAACTTTTGAAATACTGCCCGGTGTTTTTCTGGTCTTCTGCTGCCTTGTGTTTACATGAAGGAAAACGCGGTCGACCCGTATCTGTGAACGTGAGCTATCGGATATCAGAACCCCCCCCCCGATAGAATTAATGTTGTGGTGATGCTTTCACCGAATAACCACCTGCGTCCTCTGCAGTTTTTGAGTCCTTCAAAGATTACGTGGCTGTAGAACAGCTCGACGGGGACAACAAGTATGACGCTGGAGAGCACGGCTTACAGGTGGGTGTGCACCCCAGCGCAGATTTTAGTTTGAGCAGTAATCCTGCACGCAGTTTAACCGTCACCGTGCTGTGTGTCCTTACCCTGAATCTGCTTAGATTGATACCAGGTACTTGAGAATTCTGCAGCTACAGGAGTATGATGATCATTAAAATACTTGAATTATGTATTCAGTAATCCGTAAGATTTGAGTTTGCTTTGGAAAAAAAAAAAAAAAAGATTGGACCGTGTAAGAGATGCATCGGAGCGGCTGTAAAACTGGTTTTGTTTACTTCTCTTTAACAGGAGGCTGAGAAAGGGGTGAAGTTTTTGACTTTCCCCCCAATTCTACACTTGCAGCTCATGCGTTTCATGTATGACCCTCAGACAGATCAAAACATCAAGATAAACGACAGGTAGGGGAGACGACGACTTGTGTTGCCAGCTACAACCTTTGCACGGGATGAAAACGAGAAAGTAAACACGTGATGCGCTGTAAATCTAAGTGCCCTGATTGGTTGTGAGATTGGCTTTACTCCTCCCCCTCCCCACCAGGTTTGAGTTTCCTGAACAGTTGCCCCTGGATGAGTTTTTGCAGAAGCCCGATGTCAAGGACCCTGCAAACTACATCCTGCACGCGGTTCTGGTTCACAGCGGAGACAACCATGGGGGTCACTATGTCGTCTATCTCAACCCCAAAGGAGACGGCAAAGTGAGTGTCAAGGAGCCAATAGTGAGAACAACTTTTTTTTTTACTACTTTTGGGGGTGGGGATTGTGGTTACTGTTCCGCTCTGTTCTGCTCCACTACAGTTCCCTCTTGCCTGGTTCCCTTTACTGGCCTTCCACTTGCTGTTAGCGATTAGCATGGAGGAAACCTTTCCCTCGCTTGCTACTCTCTCAATGGGTTGCACTAGATTTTGGCTGAGATAAGCATCGTTTCCTTCTCCCATCTCCAGACACCTACTACCTAGAACCCTTAACCTTTTTTTCCCCTCTTTGGGTGATGTGTCTTTTTCTCCCTGCTGCATGCAAGTCGCCTTGGCCGGTGTTCACTCAAGATATTATGCTTCTTAAAACGTCAAACGCTGCTGGGGTGGGGAAATGCTAGTGTGTAACGCGCGCCAAGTCGATTTAATCGCTGCGTGCTAATGGAAAAATGAGGAACTCGATGTACGCGAAAGTCCCAGTAGGTCTGACCTGTCGCTCCGTGTTTCAGTGGTGCAAGTTCGATGACGACGTCGTGTCCCGGTGCACCAAAGAGGAGGCGATTGAACACAACTACGGCGGGCATGACGATGATCTGTCCGTGCGTCACTGCACAAATGCCTACATGTTGGTGTACATCAGAGAGTCCAAACTGAGTAAGCCAGCCTCGCTTCTGTTTTTCTCTCACGTTTTAATTAAAATTTTTCCTGCGCCTTCGTCAGTAAACCCCCCCCCCCCCCCAGAGCCAAGCATGGCATGTGTAATACGGAGACGGTGGTCTTCTCTGCAGGTGAGGTTCTACAGCCCGTCACCGACCTGGACATTCCTCAGCAGCTGGTGGAACGGCTTCAGGAGGAGAAAAGGGTGGAGGCGCAGAAGAGGAAGGAGCGTCAGGAGGCTCATCTCTACATGCAAGTGCAGGTAGGTCCATCGCCCGCAATGCCTTCGGTCGCCGCGTCACTCACCTGATCTCAGTTTTAAAATGGAAGCGTCCGTTCTAGTTGGGTCCTGGAAGTGCCGCTTGTGCCGTTGCAGATTGTAACGGAAGACCAGTTCTGTGGACACCAGGGCAACGACATGTACGATGAGGAGAAGGTGAAATACACCGTGTTCAAGGTGTTGAAGAGCTCCGCTCTGGCCGAGTTCGTCCAGAACCTTTCGCAGACCATGGTAAGCGTGGCGGGTGAAGCTGCGTTTGCGCTCTGTTGGCGTTCTCGTTTGTAATTTTGCTCCGCCTTAGCCAGTGTTGCGTCCATCTGCTGCAGGGTTTCCCGCAGGACCAGATCCGGTTGTGGCCGATGCAGGCCAGGAGTAATGGCACTAAAAGGCCTGCGATGTTGGATTACGAAGCCGATTGCAACAAGTCCGTAAGTACATTGCACACACACCACGCACGGCCTTGCGTAGGTACGGCAAGCCTGTATCGCGGCAAGCCGTCCACGCTGCCAGGGCTTGAGATCAAATTAAGAGTCATGAAAATGTCCCTCATGAATCTTCCTGGCCAGTTTGGTTGATGCCGACCTGTACCGGCGTCAGTCTGATTTTTGCTCTCGTTGATGTGTCCCAGTGCGGACTCTTAACTGCACTTTAATGTTGCATGTCGCCGTTCTCCGAACAGATGATTGACTTGAGTGACAATGAAAACCCCTGGACAATATTTCTGGAAACGGTAGATCCGGAGATGGCAGCCAGCGGCGCGACACTGCCCAAGTTTGACAAAGACCGTAAGGGTCCCTTTTTTTTTAAACTCGACCTGAGTTTACAATTCGCTGTGATCACCGGTTTTGTCTTGCATTAGCCATTTATGCAGTTGTATTATATAATACGATATCTATAATTCAAACTGGAAATGTAGTTTTACTCAATGGACAGTTAAAGTATTTGGGTTCCTGTATGCTTGGTCGAGACTCTGAAGCTGTCTGAAGTTCTGCACACTATGGAGGAATCGCGGACAATGTAGCGCATTGACGTGCATTCAATCTGAAGGTTTTTGTGAAAGAATTCAAGCAGCAAGTTAGCTCTAATGAACTTGTGTTGCTTTCAGATGATGTCATGTTGTTCCTGAAGATGTATGATCCAAAAACAAGAAGCTTAAATTATTGTGGACATATCTACACGCCTATATCCTGTAAAATACGTAAGTCGACGTCAGCGTTTTAATACAGGGTAGTGTTGAATGCTCCCGCCTTGACTGGGAGATGTTTGATTTGATTTTGATTTCTTTGAATAGGAGACTTGCTGCCGGTCATGTGTGAAAGAGCAGGCTTTCAGCAAGGAACTAGCCTTATCCTCTATGAGGTAAGCCCTTTAAATAGTACGGCGATGGGCTGGACTTATCGTTTACTGTCTGACTTCAGTGGGCGTGGAATGGAGCAAATCTGAACTGTCCTGCTTTTCTGAATGACGTCTAGACCTCTCGACTTGCACTCACCGCACAACGCCTGACCCCCTTTTTTAGGAAGTTAAGCCGAATTTAACAGAAAGAATTCAAGACTACGACGTCTCCCTGGACAAAGCTCTGGATGAGCTGATGGATGGAGATATCATAGTGTTTCAGAAGTAAGTGCGGTTCGTAAGTAAGCGTTTCGCGGCTGAACGAGGGGCCGTCGCTAATCTCCCTCCTTCTCGCCGTTTCCGTAGGGATGACCCTGAAAATGACGCGAGTGAGCTCCCCACTGCGAAAGACTACTTCAGAGACTTGTACCACCGCGTGGATGTCATCTTCTGCGACAAAACCATTCACAACGACCCCGGCTTCGTGGTGACGCTCTCAAACAGGATGAACTACTTTCAGGTGAGCGTTTCACCCCGTGGCTGATGTTGGTTCTGCTCTTTGGGTTTGTGAA
>JAOVYW010000039.1:3072680-3118724 GCA_025775045.1 Hiodon tergisus
GTTCTCTCCGCAACGCCGCTGATGTTGGTTCTGCTCTTTGGGTTTGTGAAGTTCTCTCCGCAACGCCGCTGATGTTGGTTCTGCTCTTTGGGTTTGTGAAGTTCTCTCCGCAACGCCGCTGATGTTGCTCCGTCCAAAGAGTTCCGTGTGTGTCCCCTTCGCATGCTTACGGGGACACGGGTAATGTCTGTCAAAGGTTCAGCGTAAGTCAGGCAAACGTTCTGTCATCGTGCGCGCGCGCCTTAGTGAAAGCTCTGGCTTGAGGGTGGAGTTTCCAACCCGCCGGTGTTGTGTCTGACAGTTCAGTGTGCCCCTCCGTTCTTACAAATGCTGCAATATGTTATGCTTGCAAGAGTGAGATTAAAATACTGTCGCACAGCGGTGTGAACCATGCACCGTTATGTCTGTCTTTGGTCACCTGCTGGGAGTTCGAGAAGGAAGAAGTGCGAAACTATTAAGCAGTATACGCAATGTGAGTCACAGCGAAGTACACCATTTTATCAAGAAAGACAGATGGTACAAGCTAAGAGGAAGAGGACCGGTGTCTTCATTGACTAATACATTTTGTTCAGGTGGGGGGTGCCTGGTATTTTTCACATCTCAAAATTGGCAACCCTAGTGATAAGTGAAACTTTTTCCTTTTGGGTTCGGTTTTTGTCCAGGTTGATTCTAGGATGGTTTGATTTCGAGTTCGAGGGTAAAGGTACCGGCAGAGCACCATAAGTACCTCTGTAAATTAAGCTTGGAGGCTACTTGAGTATGATGTGAAGACGTGCGGTATTGGTCGGTCTAGCATTGAGTGCGTTCGTTTCTTTATCCTGGAGTAACTTCTTCACCGATGATGCGAAACCCATCTCGTTTCTAAATAAGATGCAGAGGAAAGTTTTTGGGTTTGGGCTTTTAGTTTCAACCCAATGTGATTCTTTCAGGGGTTTTTAACCGGTTTAACTGGAATTACGTTTTTAACGTAACTATTACATTTAAACCCCCTGCCTTAGTTCTTTTCCGATTTATATTTTACGAGTTAAAACAAAATTGGTTTAGCCCAGCTTGTATGAGTTGCCCTTGGTCAGAGAGTCGAGGGGCTTTGCATTTTGAAATTATGGCGTTAAGATTCTCGAATGATTTGTAGCATCATTTTAAAATTATTGGCATTTTGAAGTTTATATTCTAAGATGGTGAAAATTAGGGTTTGAACTTTTTTCCCCTGTTACTTTGTGATGTAAATATTCAGTGTTGTATTAATTTCAGCTTGGAGTGCCAGTAAATGGGTCGCAATGTAGAAAGTGTTGGTTTGTGGAAATGGCACGTGTTTAAAGATTCACTGCTGAATCTTGGAATCTTATTTACGCTAAACTGTGCCTAATGTCGTCTCATTTTGCAGGTGGCGAAGACTGTTGCTCAGAGGTTAAACACGGATCCTATGCTCTTGCAGTTCTTTAAGTCCCAAGGGTATGTGAACTTCCCGAAGTGTCCCTGTAACTTAAACTGGCTCTCACCGCGTTTATGGGGGGTGGAATCCTCCAAACAGACATGCGTTATATTCTTTTCTGAAGAGCAATAATAAACCGTTTCCACCCTTGAGTCTGCCACGTGATCAGAGAGATTTGTCTGATTTTTATTTTATTTTTATTTTACCCCCTTTTTAAAAAAAATCTGTGTGTGTTCTTACTTTTAGGTGTACGTTTGTGAAACTTTAATGGGTGTGTGTGTGTGCGCGCGCGTCTTGCTCTGATCCAGATACAGAGATGGACCAGGCAACCCTCTCAGGCACAACTACGAAGGCACCCTCAGAGACCTGCTGCAGTTTTTCAAGCCTAGGCAACCCAAAAAGCTGTACTATCAGCAGGTGAGAAGCTCGAGCTCGTGATGGAGAACACCCAAGATGGGAAGATCTGCTTGGAGTTGGTATGGATTAAAGCCCACAGGTTGCCCGGTAATTGAAAGTTCCACTCTTCCTCCCCTCAGCTGAAGATGAAGATCACAGATTTTGAGAACAGGAGGAGTTTCAAGTCCATATGGCTTAACAGTCAGTTTAGGGAAGAGGTAAACTATTAAGTTTATTCTATTTGTTCCTTGAGTTAGACCTCTTGCCTATGGTTTGTTGCAATTTGCACAGGACAGACGCACATTTTCATTTGCGTGTGATCAAAAGGGGTAATAATCGGAGACGTTTATTTTCTTCTTCTGCAGGAAATTACACTATACCCTGACAAGCATGGTTGTGTCCGTGACCTCCTGGAGGAATGTAAAAAGGCTGTGGAGCTTTCTGACAAAGGGTCAGAGAAGCTGAGGTAAACCAGCCCTAAGATCATTAAGGAACATGTCAACTCGTAGGTAGAACTGCAGTGACGCATCTTAAACTTAACGCGAGATTGGTTTGCCTGCAGCTGTAATAGAAGGTCGTGGGGGAATGTAAAGGTGTACGTTCATTAATTTTCAATTTATCTGACAAATCTGATACAAAATCAGAAACCTTTTAAAAGTTTTTCTATTTTATATTATGTTGTTGTGGAACCTGCTTATTTTTTTCACATTAATGTCGGTCCGAAGTTGACGATTGTGTTTCTCGTCTACCCACAGGCTGCTAGAGATTGTAAGCTATAAAATAATCGGAGTTCACCAAGAAGATGAACTGCTAGAATGTTTATCCCCTGCAGCCAGTCGGACATTCAGAATAGAGGTTTGTGATTGACAATCGACCTGACGACTGCGGGTGGAGTTATGCACGTTGACGGGACTGATTGTACACAACACACTTTCCATTTTTATTTTTGTTGCTCGTCTGTTTCTGAGAATAACTTCCGTCTCTTATTTGTAGGAGATCTCTCTGGACCAGGTAGACCTTGACAAAGAAAACGAGATGTTGATTCCGGTTGCACATTTCCACAAGGAAGTCTTTGGAACTTTCGGAATCCCGTTTTTGCTGAAGATTCGTCAGGTACATCTACCCGCCTGGACAAATGATTAATGGAGATCAGTGGTGTTTTGCTTCTGTCTTGGACTAACTCTCCCTTTCCTGTTGTAGGGCGAGCCCTTCAGGGAGGTCATGAGGAGAATTCAAACTATGCTTGACATCCAGGAGAAGGAGTTTGAGAAGGTTAGTAACCTCTTTGCCCTCGTTAAGTAACGTGGCAAAGTTTGTTGCGTTAGCGAGTTGAGGGTTGTTGCGTCTGTTGGCTGCCCTTTTTATTTGGACGATTTGAAAACCTACGTCTGAGGTTTGTGTACACGATGCACTGAAGTTTGCAAGCTACGCGTGATCTAAAATATTTCTGCCACTCAAGGAATTCTTCACAATATAAATCGGTTGAATATAATTGTGTGGGCGTCAATGCCAGAGCTGGTTTTATCCCGGGAAATTTGGGGCACGGAGGCCCAGATCAGTTGGGCGTTTGATGTATTAAACCCCTGACTCTCTTCCTCATTTACAAACCACCGCCAGTTCAAGTTTGCCATTGTGATGATGGGCCGGCATCAGTACATTAATGAAGATGAATATGAAGTAAACCTGAAGGACTTCGAGCCACAGCCAGGTAATCCGCCGTCGCTTTTGTGAATGAGCGAAACCGTTCTCTTTCACAATCACCCTCCCGTGAATCAACATGAAGTAATGTTTGATCTAAAGGAATTTTAAAGACTTTTTTTTTTTTTGTAGGAAACATGTCGCACCCAAGGCCTTGGTTAGGACTTGACCATTTCAACAAAGCTCCAAAGAGAGGTCGCTATACATACCTGGAAAAAGCAATCAAGATTCACAACTGACATCTTCAACCTTACCGACTGTACTATAGACTTTAACCAAACCTTTCGCGTGCACCACTTTTAACGAGCGCAGAGTCTGGGTACACATGCACCATGTATCAAGTCCTCAGCAAACGGATTTGCTGCTGATGCTATATTTCTTTTTGAGGCTGTTCGATTGGGCTTCTCTGTAACTATTGACTGCCTATTGGGTCTGGAAGAATTAGTTGGATTTTAACACAACAAGAGGACAGTATGAACTTATAGGCGTTTATAATTTTTTTTTTTGTTTTGTTTTGTTTTTGTTTTTAAAAAATTGTTTCGGCAAGAAAACTGCTGCATGGGAGGAGATGGGAGGAGTTAGGGTTAGGGTGCTTGCCATGTGCAGAAATGTGTTCATCCCTTTGAAATCATAGCAGATGGCGTAAGCTTGCTGGTTGCCTACTGTGGTTGTCATATTTCCTGGTCCCCTAGTGCAAATTCATGTTTACACGTTTCTTTCTCACTTAGTTTGGTTGGAGGAATTCAGTTTTGTCTTTTCAAATCTTGTATAATAAAATAAAAATCCACGGCATCCATTAAAAAGAGAGAAAGCGTCTGTACTTCATCTTGCACGTTGGCACTTAATAGCAAAGATGCGTTTATCTTTGATTTTGGGTTTCGGTTCGCTTATCCCGCCCCGCCCCTCTTTTCCCGGATCTCTTCCCGTGGTTTTCCCCTCTCCCATATTGGCTTCTGTCACTTTGCTGTGGGTGTTTTACGCCGGCGGCGTCATTGGGCTTTCTGATAGCGTTGGACATTTTTACTGTACTGTGCCTGCAGCCTCTGCAGGCACATAGTTGACTGGTTTAGGATATAGAGAAGCTAGCATTATTAACGGAAGTGCATACTTTTTTTTTGTTTGTTTTTTTAAAACACAGGAATGCTCCCTAGGGTATAGTTGGCTTTGTAAAGAAAAGTTCTAATTGTATATTTAAAAAAAAACAAAAAACAAAAAAACATGTAAAATTAAACACACATATTGTTGGGTACAAAGCATTTCAGATGTTCATATTCCTTGTGTGTAGTTTTTTGGTTCCTGACTTTCCATTATATTTTATGTTTTCTTTTAACTAATTGCAACAGTGTGTAGTTTAAGTGCAGTACAAAGATGACCTGCAGATCATATCTTTATTTTAATCTTTCCGGTCTAATTCCTCCGTGTAGCAGCAGTGTACAACAACTATTCCTGTATATTGCCTTTTTGCTGGAAAATGTATGTTGAATAAAATTTTCTATAAACTCCTGTGCAGTCAGTCACCCTTCTACGATATGGCTGAGTCTCCAAATGGCAACAGAATGGGGTTCCTTTGGATTCCTTTGCTGTAGTTTTAGACACAAGGTTAGATGTGGGCCGTAAGCTAACTCGATTGTCTCTGGAAAATCCTGGTCTAGGTTTGTGTCAATTTTGGTGTTTTGTTGCGTTAGTGGTTGGGCAGACGTGAAAGGGTTAAAAAAAAAAAACGGGTCTTTAGCTATGTTTTTAGTTTATTTCCTGGACTTCTGACTAGTTGAGTTACTGGAAATACTTAGAGAGGGTGTTAGGAATTTATTCTACTGCTCAATCAGTTGATGTTTTGTCACTGCAGATGGAACACAACCGCAGGCTGTAAACGTGACTAGCTGTTAAATGATTACATCCTGTGGGTGAAGGATTTATTTCCTGGAGATTATTTTGTGATTCATTGACGAATTCTTTATGATCTTGAAGCTGCTGAATGACTTGCTTTGTGATTCTACTCTCCATTTTCCCTGGGAGTTAGGATGTCGTTCCTCGGTAATATTTATGATCTGCAGAGATTAATAGGGGTAGAACCAAATCAGAATCCTATTTAATCACTTTTTTTTTCTAAAAGGAAAAGCTATACAGTTCTGTAAAGTGTGATTAGTAGTTTGCCAGCGAGTTGTGATTCGGGTCCGGCCTAGCCTAGGTCTTGTCGATACAGTTGCCGCGTAGCTTGTTGTGACAAGTTTTCTATGTCTTCTACCAATTAATATCTTTTCACCGTATTTTATATTACAACACCGTTCTGTAGTTCAATGACACTCGTAAATATTTATACAGCAGTTTTTTTGTTTTTTAATTCATTTGGTATTTCTGTAGAACTTAAAACCAAAAGAGCAATGTCAGAATATGAAGGTAATTTTAGTAATTTTCTAATCCGATATTCTTTGTTTTTTTTAATGGGAAAAAATGTTTATTTACAGTTTACATAGTTTAATGAGAAATTTCCTATTGAATCTTAAATTAACCTGTGGCTGAGTTGTTAATGCACTTATCCTAGATCTTGAACTGTGACCGTTAATTCTGTGAATGCAAGCAGGATTGTAAAAAGCAGAGGGGCCGTTCTGCACCCGTAAAGGACAGAGGTTAACAGCAGGTCGCCTTCTCGACATGCAGGATCCGTTGGCACCGGGGGCAGGTGTGGTAGGCGTCCTTGAAGTGTTTGACGAAAAACGGAATCAAGCAGCAGCCAACCACCAGCCTGGAGACGGACGGAGAAGACGGTCAGGGTTTTGTCGCTCCTCGATGGGGCAGGAAGGGGCGGGGCACTTACCCACACAGGATGAACAACAAGCACATCAGCCAGGCGTACACGCCCACTTTGTAGGTGACCTCGGTCATGACCTGCTGCTGGCAGGAAGCACAGGTAGTCATACCAGGGCAGCGGCTCAGTTCGGTCTCGCGGCTGACAAACTTGTTCTGAGGCTGTGAGGCAGCATAGGCTGCAAGAGAAAAACCACAGGCCCAGAGTATGGATTACTTGATATAAAACAAGGTGGTCTGAGTTGGTTTTTAACTGCGCAGTTGGCGATAAGAGTACATCAGCCCCACGTTAACTGCCCAACACGATGACATTTAAAGTGATAACGCTGAAGAGAGCGTTTCTTTTTAAATACGAAACGGGACCCATCACTGAATATTATCCTCCATTAACCCCAGAATCCTAAGCAGTTACGGCGAGAGAGGTGAGTGAAGTTTTCGTGCCGCGCGTTAGCTAACCCACAAGGCTCCGTCCTCGGGAAGCTACAATTCTATCTCTTGTTTGTGTTTATGAATATTACTACTAAATACGCCTCAGTGTGCTGATTCTTTTAGCCGTCTGTACACCGCGGACACGCACTTTTGACAACTTCAGAGAATGTTTCTCTCTGCGCAGAAACGCTCCCTGACAAGGGGGTCCGGTCTCGGGGAGGCAGGCGTCATTGGGGGCACCTCTAAGGACCGTCCTCAGTCAAGAGAAGCTGCCCGTTCCATGTGCAGCTCTGCAGTGTTCTCTGGGGAGTGCTATAGGCCAGCGTGGATGCGTTCTTGGGCCCAGAGGGAAGAGGTTTTGTAAAATCTGACCCCCATGCAAAGGACGGCGACAGAGGGATTGGAGGAGCAGGAAGGAGTATCCAGGAATAGTACTGCCGCCTTCCTGAGGAACCCATGTTCCTGACACGCTGGGGCGGGAGCCATTTGGTCGTCCAGGACCAGCCCGTGGAGGAGACGGGGACTCCTCCAATGCACCGGTCATCCTGGCGTCGCCTGGCCTTGTCCCCCTACAGTAGCGCTGTCAAGCCTCCGTGAAGCAGAACAAATGGGGTCTCACTTATTTTCTACCAGTTGGCTCTGTTATGCAGGCCGTGGACAAAGGAAGCCAGCTGCCCAAACAAGCGGGGCAGGGCGGGGCCCCAGAGACGTCGCTGAAGAAGGTTCCGGAGGCAGACTGGGAGCAGACCGACTGGTAAATAAGGCTAAGTTCCTGAACACGGCCCCAGCACAAACCTGCCGGCTCCCTTCATGGCCCGCTGGCAGTAATGGCTCCCCTTGGCCAGACCGTCCGAAAAAAACAAAAACAATTACGCACAGTTGTTTGTGCCTGTCACACCAGGCCACACATTCAGCCCTGCAGTGCAAGACCAACTGAAGAGGTCTGAGGAGACGGCAGAGTTAAAACATTTATATAATTTTAAATATTTATATAACTATATTATATATCATATAATGTTTATATTTAATACAGAGGCCTGCAGCATCTCTGTCAGCTGCATTCAGGCCTGCAGCATCTCAATCCCTCCCTTGAACCGCTTTCAAGTATGCCCCCTGCAGTTGTGAATGGCAACTGCAAGCTCATATTGTCGTGTGACGATCTTATAAAATAAAAACAATTCGGAGCCACTGCGGCACAGCCTAAATGATGAATTTACAATATACGTTTATATTTCAGGGAACCATGGTTATGACGATAACCAAACTTTAGCCCAGGTGCTAAATATGTGTCCTCTTTATAAAATGACCACAAAGAAACGCTTACTTGGAGTGGATGACTGGTTCTGATATGGATTGCTTTCTCCAGTTAATTGGGGTGGGTTGAAAGGCGTGTGCACGTGGTAAACCCTCACATCTTCGTTTTTGTCCACTGTGGAAATGGAAATCGTGTTATATTTTGGAACGGTTCGGTCGTGCAGCAAAATGTGCGACCACGTCAGCGGACAGTAGCCAATGCTAATAAAAGGAATGTTCACAGTGTTGCTGTTCTGATCTATAGCTCTAAAACAGCTCTTGTATAATATCCTTACAATCGTTTGAAAGTGTGTCATTCTAAATTTTTATACTCAATGCTGCACTTTACACTGGATAGTTTCTACTCAAGGCTGACTCTAAATCTTACAACCTTGCACTGTTTTGGGTGGCATGTCTGCTGACCCTGACCCTAACCCTAAAATAAATCAAGACAATTTCTCAGGAACTTTGATTCGATAAAGCTTTTCCTCTGAAATAACCCATAAAGAAAAAGAACAACGCGTTGCAATGCCTTGCCTGGTATGATGTACGGAGGAGGGGAAGTTCCTGGATCTCCTTTCACCTGACTGCTCATTGCTTTGGGTGGAGAGGGAAGGCCTGTGAAGGTAAGTCAGAATGAAAACTTTAAATAGTCAGTGGCCCGTTCCATGCATCACTGAATACTTGAACGTGCATGCAACAATTAGCGGCCTTCTCACGTCAATCCATCAGGTCAGTGCTTAGTGTCTGTGATTGTTTACGGTAAGTACGGCAAGGTGTTTGGTCTAAACGGGTTTGGCTGCACAGACACAGAACTGTAAGAGATGATCGACTGTTGTTCTTCCCCAGATGCTGAGTCGTTTCATGTGTGGAAGCGTGTAGCACACAAGGGCGTGCTCAGCCCAAGAATGGCAGGAGAACGAGGCATTGGGGGAGGGACCAATGAAAACAGAAACCTCCCTTGTGGGGGAAATCTAAACAAAACCAACCAACCAAACCTCCTTGTCCCTAGTCTGCCCCATCATGCCCTTGAACCTGGGATTGTTGGCACCTGAGTGTGATTACCATCAGGGGAACCCCACAAAGGTGTACAACAAGGTCTAATTAGACCCCTCCCTCTCAGCATTGCTGCCTGTCTTTGTCCTGCTGGGGAGGGCGTGGCTGCCAGCTGTGTGCCACAATGTGTTTTTTTTTTAAAAATACTCTAAAATGCTAAATGGGGCAAGTGTACCTATGATGGATCAGTACATCTGAGTGTAAATTTCAGTCTTTGATGACTTTGAATACCGTTCCCCATTTTATATAGCTTCCCTGGGGGCTTAGGGTTATCTACAAAAGTAACATTAAATATTTTGTATGAGCTTGGGGACTGGGGCAAGAAAGTTCGCCAATAGCTATTGAAAAAGGAAATGAAAACTGACTTCTAATTTTTATCAAAATCTGTCGAAAAAGACATGGCGAAAGTGGCCGCACTGCCGCTACTTATTCTAACCTCAAGAAGGCGCAAGAGGCGGGGTCAATTTACGGTACTGTTACAGGCGGATAATATTCCCTGGGCAGGTTGCGGCTGTTGTAGAATTGCTTACGGGAGTCAGAGTAGCTTACACTTTTACATTTCATCCATCTATACAGCTGGAAATTTACTCGGGAGGCCGAGTATGGAGAGCAAAAAATGACATAAAATGTAGAAAGAAATAAATAGATAACTAAATTAAAAATAAATACATTTCGTAATGAGAAAGGTTATTAATGTCATTTTAAATTTATTTATGCTTTTCTACATTTCTTTATTTCTGTATTTTTACATTTATTCTTCATTTTTTGTTCTCGCGTCCCTTTTTGAATTGGATATAACTTTCAAAATAACTTTCAAAAAATAATTTTATACACAATCAACGGTCTTTTTCTCCACATTCACGATATCCCTACTATTCCGTTCACTGAACACGTTGTGGACACATTTGAGTATCTGTTGACAGGGATTTATTTATTTATTATCTGACAGCCAAATTGTTCGCACCTCGAAGCATATTGTTTTCAGCGCAAAGCAACAAAAAAACTGCGTTTGTGGTTTCTCTGCAAAATGTATTCTGGAAAATCATTCTAAGCTCCAATAATTTAATTTTTTGTTGTTGTTTGTTTGGTTTTATTTTTTTGGGCGTAGTGGTTCTACAGCAGGCCTGTCTGTATTACCAATCCTCACAAACAACGAAACAAAATCGTGAACGCTAAATTCTACCTCAAACTCTCTCCGGATAATATAATAAAAACACGCAAATTACTTTAAAAAGTCAAAGCAGGTATTGGCCCGTAATAATACACAGATATTCGTATTTAACACATATGTTTCAGATAAATTGCTCGAAAACGTTTTTTTGAACATTTTCACTGAACTGCACTGTAAATGTGTACTATGGTGTGACATAAAAAAAAATCTAGAAAAACTTGACTAATATACAAACACGAAAGCGATTCATCTTCATTGTTAGACACAATTTTTAGACATTTTCATGTACTGTTATTTATTTGATATGAAATTTTGAATAACACTTTTTTCCACATGACTTGGACTTGGACTGTTTCAATAAATGCGAGTCAGACTTTTCTGTCATCCTTTCAAAACTGTTGAAAATTATACCAATTTATGATAAGTGATGACTACATCTCACCTAATGAAATACGAAACTGTTTTTATGTTGGTAGATTGTCCTAATTTAACTAGCAAAACTCATCACGGAGTCTTTACAGGTAGACCAGGAATGTTGCTCTGCGACGTATTTTCTCGGCTGTTGTCATCTAATTATTCATGCCCTTCCACTGGTACAAAAAGTTTAAGGTTTTTTAGTACAACACAAAGAAATATAACTTATAGAATTAATATTGGGTAAGCCCCTGATTTTACGACAATTTTTGTCCGTATTTTCTCATTAAATTTGAATCCCCAATTGTGGTAATGCATCTAAGATCGTCACCACGACACCCGCCACCACACACAGAATGCTATATGCCTTCGAGCCACCCGTCTGCACAGTCCACTCCAGGTGTCCTGCGTAAGCGACGCGGCGAAAGAACCCCTTCCGATTTAACCCACCCAGTCACAATCAGCTCTAAGGGCTGTCACCGCTACAGCGAGACTCTGTGACCGACTGAGCCGCTCGGGAAGGGTTGTTTAAATATTTGCCTAATAAAAATGAATGAAGACAGTTTGGTTTCAAAAATATATTCAAGAGTTGTAATTATCTTTAAGCATTAGAAAGCCTTCAGATTTTTATAAAAATGTATATATGGGCTTACATTTTTCGAAATGAGCTTTAATTATTTTGAAATTCCAGCTGGCAATTTAGCACAGAAATTATGTCAATGGCTTGAGATGTACTATTTCTAAACTCCCAAAAAGTATTTATGGTTTTATTTTGCCCAGTTCTATTATTTGTGATTCGGGAATAAAAAAATAAAACAACCAAATTACACACATTTCTTCAAATCAAAAAATGTCATTTGTTTGTAGTCACCAGCCATTTTACAGAAACGAGAATATTAAAAAGTATTTTGTTAAATAAGTATAATAATTGAATACAACCTGGGAAATCTTACCTGGGGTCTAATGTCACTGCTCCTTAAAAAGTTAAACTAATACTGAGAACTGTAGAACCCTTTGCGTTCCCTTTTAAACTCCGCCCCCATGTGCCTGGGCTAAAATAAAAGTATTTTGCTTATAATTGATTCTGCGTTGAGCTGAATTTCGAACCAGTTGATCACCAGCTGACAGTGTATCAGCTGTATCTGTACAGTGTATTTATAACTTAGTGCTAGACTTCCTGACTGAAACTTATTAACGTAGCATCACTACTTAAATAACCAGTTTCTTTCGCAACAAACGCATTGTTTCAGGCTTTTATGGAATGTCACAGAAACCGCTTACTAACTTGATGCGGATATGAACAGATATTAAGTGTTCTTGTAATAATTGTCAGACAAAGCCATGGATTATATTATGTAGAATAAATTAATACAATCAATGTATTTGTGAGTGTGTGTGTGTGTGTGTGTGTGTGTGTGTGTGTGTGTGTGTGTGTGTGAGTGTGAGTGAGAGAGAGAGAGAGAGAGAGGTTTTGTTAAATAATTAAATATTTTGAGGATTTTAGGATATTCTGTATCTTATTTTCTTTAAGTTTTCACCTATGATTTACTACATTTACAAAACATTTACTATAGACATTTAGAATGACAAAATGTAAAATTTCCAAAGCTTCGCTTCGTGTGTTGTTCTAGGTTGGAATGCTACGTGAGGGGGTTGGACTTTTTGTTATGGGTGGTTGCAGACGAGAAGACATAACTGGGAAGGGTGGAGCAGAAACAACCCCCCCCCATGCCTGAGGTTACGCTGATGTTAAAGCGGGCGTGTGCTGGCTGCAGCGATTGACGGATCTTATTTTAGAAAGCTCTCCAAAGATTGCAGCCAGGCTAGCAGAACTGCATACTGATGCTAAACCCGTGCTCCCCCAAAACATTCCAGCAGCCAGCACCACCTTTACCTACAAAGCTACAGTGATACTCACAGCCAGTCGGCACAGCACACCTTTACCTACAAAGCTACAGTGATACTCACGGCCAGTCGGCACAGCACACCTTTACCTACAAAGCTACAGTGATACTCACGGCCAGTCGGGGGCATCTGAAGGAGATGTGGTTCACCACTTTGCAGTAATAGTTCCGATGCTGTAATGAATCACCTGTTGATTTCTAACCGGCTCCTCACCGTGGAATCATTCTTTCAGGTTTCCGAAAGCCGCAAGAACGTTTCATTTTAAGAGTCAAAGCAGGCATTGGCCCGTACTGATACACAGATGTTAGTATTTAACACATATGTCTAAGTTTAATTGTTCTAAAATGTGAACATTTTTTTCACTTCTATTTCAATAGATTTTTCTTTCTAATTTTATACTGTGACGTGAACCCCATTTTACGAGTTGGATTAAGGGGTCATGTTCTGAGACAAAAAAATAAAACAACCAGCTCAGACCGCAGAAAAGTGAAATAAAGTGTGTCCGGTCTTCTTAGCGGGGACATCTCCCTTGTCCTGAGGGAAAACAATACCGCATGGCCATGCTGTATCGGATTTAAAAAACAAAAATATATAGTGACAAGCATATGGAGCAAACAGAGACTGACGTTAGTCGCTACCAGAAAGTACTGAATGCTGTAAACGTCAGAGTGTATGAGCGCATTCAGCCAGATTATTGATAGATGTGTTGGGGAGAAATCGCCATCCTTTCATCGCTTCAGGTTCTATTAGGCCGAAAACAAAGACTCGGTTCCCTCTCGGTCCAACACGAAGCAACGCGTTGACTGACCACTCAGAGTGGCTTGCTGATGGGGTGAACCATCAGCCCCGTGTCAACTCAACCACTCCAAAAATCCTCTGCTTGACCTCAGCACTACCATGAGAAAAGAGAAATCATTCGACCGCCCCACGTGTGCCCGAGTTTGATCCCGATGAGGCAGATGCCCAGGGAGGGTAAGGTTTCTCACAGCGTTGCTGTGTGAGGTAAAGTTCAAGTGGAAGAAGATGGTAAGGACCAGCCTGCTATTCCTAACCTAGCCTCTCAAGGGTTGCGGGAGGATATACATTTCTTTGATACTCCTGAACCTCTCAGAAGGCAGCCACTAGCAAAAAGAGACACTTCTTTCTCCATCACTATCACAGTTGCCTAGAAAGCCCAGTACAATTTCACCCAAAGCAGCAACACAGCGGTCTCCACCCTCGTCATCCATAGCCAGCGGGCTCAGCCTCCATGGGTGTAGACGTCTCCATTCCAAAGAAAGCTTGTGGTCCTTAGACCTCCCATACCAGAGGGAGCAAACACTCCTGACTGAGAGGTGGGTAGTAGTACTCCACCAGCAGGGGGCACTGCTGCAGCCAGCTCGTCACCCTATGGAGCAGTGGGCATCTCTATGCCCGTCACCACTGCCAGTAAGGTAGCTGTTACCCACCCATCCGCCTTCCTGACTAAGGGAGCACTCGCTGAGAGGTGGGTAGTAGTACTCCACCAGCAGGGGGCATTGCTGCAGCCTGCTCTGCCAAGCGGTTGCTGCCTAGTGGCTGACTGTGGAATAAATTATACAAGCACAACAAAGATCTCCACACGTTGATAGATTCCATTTAGATTACAGGAAAAGTTGAGTTATAAATTGGGTTGAACGTCAAAAAAAAAACAGCCACTATAAATCGTTGGTAATTTGAGAACCAATCACAGATTTATTAGTTAAATTTATTGTTAGGTCTTTTTGTGACCTAACATGATTTATCTTTTTACTTAAATTATATTCTGAGAAGTAGCACTCTAGATGATTAACATAGGCTGGGAACAAATCGAAACTTTGAAAACCCACTAATCACATGCTTGTGCAGATCCATAGCGCACACACACATACGAATTATTACCTGCTGCGAATTAACTCAGCATGTTAGCGCTGCTTGCAGGAGCCGAAGCTCTAATACGTGGCAATAAACGCTAAGAGAACCTTTGAGCACCAACACGACAAAACAGTAAAGCAAAAAACTTAATTTTACTGTTCTTTTGCTTTTCTCGAGAAAACTGCATCTGTGCAATGCATCAGTACTTCTGACAAAACAGAAGCGTAGACAGGGAGCTGATTCTCACACGGTGGATTACAAAGTGAATTGGATCATTACAGTCCGGAATAACAACGCAGCTTTCTGCTTTTAGACTTGATCCTTATATACATTTATTTTTATCATTACATTAATAATAAATTATCAATGTTATATATCTGTCTTTGCTACCAAGTTCTTTGGAAAAGAAGACGCCTTTGGAGGGGTAAGTCAATAGAAAACAAGATTGACCAAAAAAAAAGAAGAAATTGTGGATATTCATAATACAAAATAAATGTATCAGTTCCAGTTAAGTACATTTTAAAGTACACTTGTACAGACAATAAACAAACAAACTGATTTTTGAATTGTATTAAATGTTGTGTTTTCATTTTTAAAATTTTTATATTATTAGATGTTACTTGTTCCTGGTTTCCTGTGAGGAACCTAACACCATTGTGTACGCCCATGTGTATTCTTGTTTTATTATTTCTGCATAAATATTTCTGTGTATTCCCGTGTATTTGAATCTTGTGTATAAATTCCAGTCATTCAGTTTTTATTGGTAGCGTGGGAACTGAGACCGTTCTCTGACCCATTGACCCCGAGAGACCGGTTATCACTCTGGCATCACTGCCAGCATGTAAAATACCACAGCCGCCCTATAAACATAGGTTTTGACAGGTGGAAACGGGCTAACAAAATATTCACCAATCTGGTCGTGAGTCATGAATCATTTTTGTGATTTTTAAGGGTTACACCAAAGTCGGGTGACCTGTTTGTTTGAGGACGGGCGTTTTCGTGTCTATGATGGGGATGAGTGAGAGCTGACGAAAACAGTGACATTCCCGTCTTTGATGTTGCTTCTCCGGCTTCAAAGCTTCGTTTGTATATATTCAAAAAGCATATTCGATATATTCATATACTCCTTTTTTGGCTTAAAAATAAAGTCATGTTCTGTTTAAATATATTTCTGTTCAAATAAGGGTATGCTTAACAAGCCCTACATGTAACACGGCTTGAAAGAGGAGAAAGTTCTTGTCCGAGTGAAGACATCGGAAGTCTGTTAAATCCATCTAGCAGGGGGCTGGCCTCCCTGGCTCTCTCATGCATTCTCAAGCACAGATGACTCTCATTTGTGAGACCCCGTCAACGGGAGAGCGATTCCTACTGAGGAAGCCCCTTCTGAGTGTTGTTAAATATAAACTCAGCCCGCATATCAGCCGTACACCTCTCACGGACCAAGCTTCGGAAAGGGGGCTCGGGCTCGGGATACAACATGGGCTGCTGCAGAGCTAAGTCCTGGTTCCTTCCCGTCGTGATCCTTCTCCACACCCAGACCAGCTTTGGGGAAACACTGGTGCAGACGGAGCAAAGGAAGCCTTTTTTCCAAAGACTCAGAAGACTGGATGAGCAGGTCGGTTTCCATTTGGTATTTTCTTTCTGTAATCGTACAGGGTAAAATTTCAACCAGGTGCATTTTCAGGTTTTGCCAGCTTAGTAAGTCTTATCAACACAGTTTGAATAGTGCCGTTGTTACTCTCCTCTGGAATATTGCACCATAGCATTCCAAATGTTGATCTTCATCAGATTTTTCTTGGTGTCAGCGTTGTGGCCAGCCGCAATGTTGCTCTAAATCTTAATAAATAGCAAAACGTCAAACTTGCAACCTGTTTACTCTTGCTGCCTCAATCTGTTCTAATGAACCACATATTATGTTTGCTCAAAAGTTTCAAAGATTTCAAGACATTACCCTGACGCGTCTTGGTAGCATTGCAGCCAACTACAATGTCTCCTACAACATCGATGCCCGTTTTCAAATGTTGATGGACCAGTATCAGAATCTCTCCAGTTTGCTGAACAACTTCCAGTCCACTGCGGCCAACGACCTGAACAGTCTCAAGTTCTGGACCAAGAAGCTACAGAAGAAGACCAAGAAGTTGGACATGAGGTTGATGGCCCTGGAGAAAGCCACGAATGACAAAAGCAGGGTTGCCAAAAAGGAGAGCCAGGAGCAGAGAGCGATGCTGTCCAACCTCACCCAGCAGCTCCTGGACCACAAGGCCCAGGTCAACCGCACATCGTCCGATGGGGAAGAGGTCAAAGGTGAACTTAGAATCCTCCGGGATTCCGTTACAAAACAGGAAAACAAAATCCTGCAGCTGGAGGTGCAGCTCAAGAGCTCACTACACATCCAAGCTGCTTCCTCCATGGGTTCCTTAAACCCTGGTGACATGCTCACCTCAAACCGTCCACCACAGGACCTGGCCCCCAGGGGCCAAGTGACAGATCGGGAAGGGGAGCACATGAGTCCCCCGGTGGGTGTAAAACTCCGGCGCAAACCTTCCAAGGGGAGCAAGGACGCACGGCTCCCGCCCGGGCCCACTCCGTCTCCCAGGACGACGCGTGCACCATTGCAAACAGAATCCAAGTCTACGCTCGAGCCCCAGGAGGAACCAGAGCTGCAGGTCCTCCCTCACCTTCCTCTGAGACACAAGATACCTCGACAGCAGCACCTTCCCAAGAAAACGGGATCAAGTACGTATCTCCTCAATGAGGCCTATGGGGAGAGGGCACTAGCCAATCCATATTTATGTAATAATCCATCATTGCGGTTTTGAAATAAGTGTTTATTCTATAAAAAAATATATCATACAGATATGAGCATTGCAGTAACTAGTATATTTGAATTAAGTTTATATATTTATATATATTTTTAATGTGTCTGATTTCTTATATTAACAATATTTTAACTTTTTATAAGGGAAACCGTGAAGGTAGTAATTCGATACAGCGTGCTCTCGGCTAATTATAAAGCAAAATATCTGAGCGTATTATGACTCAGCTTGAGGTAGAAAGACAAAAACCTCTGGAAAATATATTAGAAAACACTTTGCCAATGTGAGGTAAGACGGGATTCGAGAAGCATAAAACAGGATGGAAACGAAATATACTTGTTTGCTAATGGTTATAACAGGCGGATTTTTTTAAAAGAGTTTTTGTACTTTTGTAACTTCACTTGTTAAAGTGACTCATGAAACTAGTAACCAGAATCACATCTAAATAGAACAACTGGGAGAAGAATTCAATTTAAATAAAAATAAAAATAAAACCTTTCCAGTAAAGCAAGCCATAATGGCAACAGGGTAGCTGAACTAGAACACATGTAAAATTCTCTCTACATGTAAAAAAATAAACTCTACACTAGCGATTACATTATTGTAATGAATGTTTTTTACATGTTGCCTTTTGGTTTTATATTTCATAAAGAAAACGACTTTCAAGCCGATTGAATCGTCATTGGAAACCTGTCGATTATTTGACCATCAGAAGTTCTGTCAGTCTCTGGAATAGGTTAGCGTTAAGGCATTTTTCCAGTCCTCTTCTTGGACTGAAACTAGATCCAAAAAGCATAAATAAAGTTGTTCAGCCTATTGTTTATAAGCAGTCTGAGGAATGATGACTAGCATCCAGCGTGCCTCACACTGACTGGTTTGTTTTCTTCCATTTTCCTTATGCAGTATGCAATGTGAATTCCGTGCTGTGGTTCCCCTCCGCCTCCGTTCAAAACTACGTGGCCTTCAAGAAGGGCTTCTTGGCTGGCATCCATGAGCTGTCCATCTGTATCTGGCTTAAAGTGGACACGGACTACATGGGCACGTTGCTTTCCTACGCCACGGACGACAACGACAACAAGCTGGTCCTGTATGGCCGCAATTCCAGCAAGCAGGAGAACCTGGACTTTGTGATTGGCGACCCGGCATACCGCCAGCTGCCCATCAAAGGCATGCTAGACAGTCGCTGGCACCACCTCTGCGTCATCTGGTCCTCCATCGAGGGCAGATTTTGGCAGTACGTTGACCGCCGCCTCACCTCCACGGGCTCCAAGTTCCAGAAGGGCTACGAGATCCCAACGGGGGGTACCTTAATATTGGGGCAGGAGCAGGATTCTGTAGGAGGGGGTTTTGATGAGGCAGAGTCTTTCGTGGGCAGCATGGCTGGGTTTGTGGTGTGGAACCGGGCACTCAGCCCTGGCGAGGTGTCTGGGATTGCCACAGGGAAAGGGCTTCCCAGGGGAACTGTCCTCACCCTGGAAGATGTGTCCCAGCTGAATGGCTCTGTACAGTCAGTGAAGTGTGACTGCCTGGAACACTGTAGTTAATTCCAAACACCGTGGGCCCTGTTTTGTCAGAGGAAACTCTCGTTTGTATCAAGAGATATTCGAACTACAGATCCAGGAGAGTCTGGGAATTCTTAAGAGATTCATAATGGAAATGAAATTAATGTAAAGAATGATTTGGGGGCATTGCCTATTTTTAAAAAAAAAAATTATATTACTAACATCACTAGCTTGTAATGAAACTAAGCAAATTTTTATTGATAGAAATGTTCTACGTTTACTTTGTACTGTTTCATGGGAAATTACGTTTTATATACTGCAATAAGCTACATGCGATGGAGAGCGACTCCGTGATACTATATTACTGACACCTTCCTCGCATCGAATCCTGTTTGAAAGAAGTCGGGATACGTAATAGTAACATTATTGGTGTTGCTGATATTCGATGGTGTTAATCACATGGTATCTGTCACTATAGCTACAAACTGATGTGTAAACCACGGCGAGTTACTGCTTTTGCCTTTTTCTGCCTATGTGTTTTCATCTTCCTCCCAGATAGCAGAAAAAATAAACTGGCATATATTAAACATTTGTAACATAAATTACATTGGTTAGACTATATTTGAGTAAAACATTGGAAACGTGCATATTTTCACGCGGGATTTGGTTGATTCTGTCGATAATTGTCCAGCAAATTAGTGAACGCAAACTGGCGTAATTAAGTAAGTTGAACTTTAATGTGGCGGTGCAAAATAACTTTAGGTGTTGCGCTGATTGGACGTTACAATTTCTCAGATATCAGCAACCTGACACATTTCAATACAAAATATTGAGGCAACTATTACATGGGAAATTTTCCTGCGTATCATGTCTTTAACAGCAAATTTTGTCTTTATTTTTAAAAAGTTGTATTTTTAAAAGTGTTAAAATTATAATCCGTTTATATCCGAGGCGATTAAACAGTAGGAAAACCAGCTGGTAATCATAGAAACACGTTCAGGTTTTTTTTGTTTTTTTTTAACGGTGACGTCAGTTAGACGACACTGTCAAAAGTCTTAGAGAGGAATGTGAAACTGAGAGGCGCGGAGTGACTGGAATAATAATAAATTAAGTTTCTTCCTCATTCGTTTCGTTGTCATCTCTCTCCATAATAATTGTTTTGTGAAGAAACATTAAAAACATCAGACTAAAATGTGCTTTTAAAAAAGTTACATATTGTACATTGTGGATACACAAACGTCGGGTGCGGGCTATGTGAGTCCAACAGAAACAACCTGACCAACACGATTATTCCTGCACCGCTGTTTACCCTTAAATATAGTATTACTTTGTTGTCCTATTGAGCTCTCCGTAGACTTGGATTAGGGTTTGTCACGAGATCGTTGCTGATGTGAGTGTCATGGGAAACAGTGAACAAGGAAGTATAGTTAGCGTGCTAGCTACAGTAGTCGTTAAAGCAGAAACGACAACAGGTTAAACCAAGATCAATACCTTGCCATTTGGCGTAATGGCAAATATCACTAAGAAATCGTCGTGGTGTAGTCGGGGTGACGATCCGGCGCTGGGGGAGGGCACTTCGCTTCTGACCGGAACAAGTGCCAACAGACACAACAGCGAGGTAGACTACCCTGTTTCAAGTGCCTTGGTACTTCTAGATGCGAAAATAGTTTTCCGCATTTTGGGTTTGACAACTTATCAACGTGAAGTTATCTGGTTGACTAAAATACATTTGCCAACCCAACCATTCATTTGTTCAGATCCACAAAAATATCACGATCACTTTAAAAACTAGAATAATCGTTCTTATTTTTTCTTAAAAATGTCAACTAATATTATATTTCATTATTTTATGGGGGTTATTTTGTCTGAGGGTATCTTAATCACTAAGAACCTATGAGGGTGTCAACCAAACCTCGGGAAAACCACTAGACCCACCTCCCCGAGCCCTGGAATTTGACACTTCTGTTCAATGCTAAAAACTTCTGATTAATTTGTTGAAACAAATTACGTATCGTATGTGTTAACAATTCAGCAACATTTCAGAATTATGCACAAAAAAAAAAAAAAAATTTCATTCAGAAATGTATTTTTAAAAAAAACCAAAAAACGTATATAATCCCATATATTTGATACTTGGTCCATAGTTTTCCAGGGACAGTTTATTTTATTTTGGAAGAATGAAAACGGCGGATCTTGAAGAAGAGCAAACGGCAAAAGAGGTATCCTTCATTTTGTTTCTTTTCCTTTCCTCCCACGTTTTCATCTCTTGCTTTCTCTTAGTTTTTTTTTTCCCGCTTTAACCTTTCTCAGAATGTGGTTCAGACAGAACCATGACACCGCACTTTTTATTTACATGTCACAGCAAGGCGTTTTCAGATGTCATGTTTATTTTGGTGCATGGGACTGAACTAACAGTACAACGCTTGCTCGCGTGTGCCTGGAGGCTCTGCTTACTGCGCAAAGGTAAAGGTAACCCTTCAGCACCTGACCACACGGGGTGGTTCAGATCCACCTGGGCCATCCGTAGAGCCTCCCTATGGGTCACGCTCGAGGGCACAGCTGTGTTCCTTCAGGGTCAAAGGGCAAACGGCCGAGTGTAAAAATGGATTTGATCCTCAGGCAGGATCACTGCAGATTTTTGAGAGCTTCCAAGCCTGATTTTAAGTTTCTCCTTTAGTGTTAAAATCAGCTGCCATTAATGGTACGGTGGTCTTCTCTGTACGTTTTTTCCCCCCCCATACTTTATCTTTAGAAAAGACGTCGTCGAAGTGGGCTTGCACTGAAAATGGATGTGTTGAGTCTGTATGCTTAAGTTCGAGTCAGCTGTTGGCCTCGTTTTGGGTAAATCTCTGTTCTCAGTCCCTTTTTTCTTTGCCAATTTTTTTTTACAGGGCACGTCTGTCAGTCAGCCAAAAGAAATCCCTCATAATGAGAAGCTGCTTTCACTCAAATTTGAGGTAACTAGGGTAAAAAAAACAGTTGCCAATTTTTTTTTTTTTTAATTCAGTTGTCATTAAACAAAAATCTTGCCAGCAAAATTAAGATAAATTGAAGTTTGTCAAAGAATTCTTTGTCAAAAACGAACGAGTTCACGGTTTGAGAAGAATAGTCTGTAAATTGTACAGAATAACATTTAAAAATGACTCATTAGTCTCTTTGTTTCAGAGCCTGGATTATGACAACAGTGAAAATCAGCTTTTCTTGGAAGAAGAGAGGCGGATGAGCCAACTGGTAGGTCCGGCTGTTGGTTGAAGCAATTATATATTTATGTGGCACTCTCTGAAGGTTGTCTACTGTGGAAGATCAAATGAAAGAGGCCACAGAAAGGGATTTATAATGGGGATTTTACTGGTCTGGTTTGTTCACAGCTCTATCTAGTGACCAATGTGTCTACGTTTTGATGTTTTGAATGATTTGAGCGTACTGACATCATGACTGCTACAGGGCTTCAGATGTCTGGAGATCAATCGGTGGGTGGTGTGTGGGCTGATTGGGTTTTTCACCGGTCTGATCGCCCTCGTTATCGACATCACGGTGGAGTACCTGGCTGGCATCAAATATAACGTGGTGAAACGCAGTATCCTTTCCGCTAACAAGCGCGCGCCATTGGCCGTGGTCTCGCAATCTCTGACCGATCTCCCTCGGCGTTGTTTGAAGGGCTTCCTTGTGCCGGTGCGAGGAATCGCTGAGTGATTTCCTGAACCGTTCGGTTAGACATTGATTCGTTTACAGAGACTGGAGGACTCTCTATCTCCTTGATCCTGTGGGCGACGCTGAACTCTGTTTCTGTGTTGCTGGGCTCTGCGATGGTGGCCTTTATCGAGGTAATTACGAATATTGGTTCATCCATAGTTTAACATAAGACTCAAGATGTGCGTTACTATTTATCGTTCATTTATATGCGGTTGTGTTTCTCCTCCTGAGGGTCGACCTGCCTGTCGTGTGCCATCGGTCATTCAAAGCGCCATCGGTAATGAACTGTAATGAGCTTTGCTGTCATCGTTAAGTGAACCATGCGTATCTCTCTCAGCCCATTGCTGCAGGAAGTGGAATTCCTCAGATCAAATGCTACCTGAATGGAGTAAAGATCCCACGCGTGGTGCGCCTCAAGGTAGGATGAATCATCGGCAAAGGGTCTTGATGCTTAGCTCGAGCTGCAAACCAATTCAGTGGTTTTTGTTGTTGTTGTTGTTGTTGTTGTTTTTAATGCGGTGGGATTAAACGCACTGCACTGAACATGTCTTGTGCCCTCTCCAGACCCTCGTGGTGAAAGTTTTCGGCGTGATTTGCTCCGTGGTCGGCGGCCTTGCGGTTGGGAAGGTACACAGAGATGACGGGTGCTTTGCGATGCCTTCGGAGATACGTCCCTCCGTTTGCCCCCTAATCTGCTTTTCTGGTCTCCGTAGGAAGGGCCCATGATCCACTCAGGAGCTGTAGTAGCTGCGGGGGTGTCCCAGGGACGGAGCACCTCTCTGAAGAAGGACTTTAAGGCACGGATTTTAGCGGCGCCTGAGCCCGTTTGATGAGATCGTGACTGCTGATGAAAACGGAATCCGGTGGTAACTGTGGACGCTTCTGCGTTTCCGCAGATCTTTGAATACTTCCGAAGGGACACGGAGAAACGGGACTTTGTTTCGGCAGGAGCTGCTGCTGGGGTCTCCGCCGCGTTTGGGGCGCCTGTCGGTGAGACGAACGAACTAAAGCCTTTGGAAATCATCACTGGTTCTGCACCAAGGACCGGCCAAAGAATTGGTCAAACATTAGTGTCTTAGAGAGAGTCTAAGAAGCAGTGTTGGGGAGAGGAGAAATACGTTGGATCTGTTTGTCTGTCTTGTCAATGCTGAGCAGCAATGAAATCCTTTTATGTCTTTTATAAATTTGTCAGGATATATCTGAATAATATTGCCAGGTTCATATAGTTGTTCTGATCTTCTAGGTGGAGTTCTCTTCAGTTTGGAGGAAGGGGCTTCGTTCTGGAACCAGATGTTGACTTGGAGAATAGTAAGTCAAAGGGGGGAGAAATGGCGCCTGACTGTATATCAGCGCCGCTCCTCTAAAGCAGAGGTCAAAGGTTTTAACCCAGTCTCTTGTCCTTTGAAGTTCTTCGCCTCTATGATTTCAACCTTCACCCTGAATTTTTTCCTGAGCATCTACAACGGGAAGCCTGGAGACCTTTCTAACCCCGGCCTCATTAACTTTGGGCGATTCGAGGGAGATGTAAGCGTTTTATGATTTTCCGCATTCCCCGCCATATTCCACGTAAGGAATTATGAATTGTGCTTCTCTATCATTAAAGGGTAATGAAGGAATCCTGGATAACTAATTTAGGGGCAATTAATTATTTTCTATCGTCTCAAAACGCCTTTCGTGGAAAAGGTTCATGCCCGTGAAATGAAAATCAAAAATCTGCTGGCTATGTTTTTCAGAGTGTGGAGTACAACTTCTATGAGATCCCTCTCTTCATAGTCATGGGAGCTTTAGGTGAGGAGGAGTCATTTAACCCATGTGTGTTTTGATCAAACATTTCCTCATGGGTGTCGCACGTTGATAGACTGCACATTGGTACATTTTAACACTGTTTCCTCTAGGTGGGATCCTTGGAGCTTTGTTTAATGTCATAAACTACTGGCTTACAATCTTCAGAATCAGGTATGGATGTATAGTTCCAACCTTTTTTAATCTTGTATCCGCGTTATTGTATTTACCATAAGTTTTTAGTGAATACTAAATTATAATGTGTGTGTATACCATAAGTTTAGTGAATACTAAATTATAATGTGTGTATATATACAGATAATTTGATCTGGGCTTCAGTCCTGTTTTTAAACGGAGTTTCTGATCCACCCCCGCTGTGGTTGTATTGGCAGTGTGTGAGGCCGCACACCTGTTCCCTTCTGGGTTGACTTAAGACTTCATAGGCTTCTCAGTTACGGCTTTGTCCCCTTCCTTGCTTTTGTGCGAACCGCAAAGCATGTAAACATCTGAGCTCCGGGAAGGCCCAGGGCCAACTTCAGAGCCCCCGCTTATTGATTCAGTAGACGAAGGAATGATGTAATGCATTGGCGTGACCCGACGGCGTGATGATGTAATGCATTGGCGTGACACGACGGCGCGATGATGTAATGCGTTGCCGTGATCCGACGGCGTGATGATGTAATGCATTGCCGTGACACGATGTCATGTTGATGTAATGCATTGTCGTGACACGACGGGCGCGATGATGTAATGCATTGCCGTGACCCGACGTCGCGATGACGTAATGCATTGCCGTGACACGACGTCGCGTTATGGCCGCCTTTGTGGGGGAGAACCTTGAACGCCGCGACCTGTGTTTGAACTCATCCAGGTATGTCCACCGGCCCTGCCTGCAGGTGATGGAGGCTATGCTTGTAGCTATAGTGACGGCCACTGTCTCTTTCACCATGATCTACGTCTCCAACGACTGCAAGGCGCTGGAAGAGGACCATGCGGAGGTCTACCCCCTCCAGGTAGCACCTTGCCCATCTTATTTTAGCACTTAACCCTAACCTTGACGTAGCGCCATTGCTGTGATTTAGTTTTTCCTCCCATGATGAACTTCCGTAAGACAAGAAAACGTTTTCATTGTAACACTATAGAAGCGCTTCAACACAATGGTCCTCCATCAATGTTAGTTTAGTTTTTTAGAAAACAAACAAGCTAAGAAATTTTTAAGAAATCAGTCTGCAGTAGTCCATTAGTCTGCACTTCAGATACCGAAGGTGTACGCCTTTGTACACTTCCATAAAAGAAAAGCCGGCATAATTCACTACCTGTGAAGTGTAATAACCCTTTCCGCCCGAGGAAAAGCCCTGTGCTTAAGACTCCTTCTATCCTATGTGTTGCAGCTGTACTGTGCAGATGGGGAGTACAACTCAATGGCCACAGCCTTTTTCAACACGCCGGAGAGAAGCGTGCGCAGCCTGTTTCACAGCCCGCTTGGTTAGTGCACCTCCCCCTTGTTCCTCCAACACGACTTTCTTCAAGGTCGGAGGCCAGTAGCGTCAGAAAAGGGGCGTGGCACGTGGTCTGTAGGGCTGGGAGACGCTCTCTCTCTCGCCTTTGGGGTGGCCAGGAGACGCCGCGGCCGGCGTTTGATTTACAGCGACAGGAAGCGTGGAAGCTGCTGGATCACTCAGCGGTCCGCTCCTGGCCACCCGCCCCGGTTTCAGCTCCTTGTCCTCGGGTCGGGTTCGCTGATGGCTTTCCCAGGCCGCGTGCAGCCCACGCACGCATCCATCACGCGCACGCTTGCCAAGGGGCTCTCAGTGTCAGAACGGCGTGTTGTCTTTCCTGCTGGAGCCCAAGCAAAGCTGTCTGTAAGGGGCCAAAGGGCTATCGGAGAGGAAATAAACTTTTTAAACGCTGCATTTAGAATTGCGTATTCTAATGCACGCGCAGCCTTTGTGCTGATACGCCAGTGTAATCGGGTTTACCTGCTTCTTCTTCTCTCTCTCTCTCTCTCTCTCTCTTTTCTCCATCATTTTTAACCACTTCCTCTGTGTTGCCCCACCGCTTTCAGGCACCTACAACTCCCTGACCCTGGGCGTCTTCACTCTGACTTATTTTTTCCTGGCCTGCTGGACATACGGCGTGACGGTGTCTGCTGGGGTCTTCATCCCGACGCTGCTAATCGGGGCGGCGTGGGGGCGTCTCTTCGGGATCCTGCTGGCCTCCATAACCCCCGACGGCTCTGTGAGTGTGTCCCGGGCTGGACCGCGTTTCTCGGCCTTGCCACTGTCCTCGCGTGTGCGTCGTTCTCAAAGAGAGACGTCACCCAGAGATATTTCTGAAGGAAAACGTCTGTTACAAAGAATAACCAGGAAAACGGCTCGAGTAACAAACGGCATCGTTTAACAAAAACCTAATCCAATAGACAAAAACGACATTGAGTGACAAAAATCTCATTGAATAGGACACATTTTTGTGTGATTTTATTAGTTTTTCTTCCACGGTCACCTCTCATTTTAAAGCTAAAAAACTAAAATAAAAAACTAAAAAGAACCTGGCACCTCTTCATGACAGGACTGCAAGCCGTGATCAATTTGAAAGCAGGAGAAGTATTCTGTAGTCCTGTAGTTTTTTTTAGTGACCAACAGGACTTCAGTTCAGTATCTCCCGGGCTATGCTATTTTAAATGTTGGAATTTAATTAACAAGATGTTTCTTTATTCTGTTCTGTTGGTCGTCGTGTGGTAGAAATGGGCTGACCCTGGCAAGTATGCCCTGATTGGAGCAGCAGCTCAACTTGGTATGCGTGTTTGTTTTTGTTATGTTGAAAAGCACAGAAAATGTGAAACTATCCCTTTAAATGTATTGAGACCTTCTGTTTTGATTTAAAAGTTGAATGATTTTCAGGATTGGTGCCATGTTTTTTTTTTTTTCCTCAGGGGGGATTGTTAGAATGACCCTCAGCTTGACCGTTATCATGGTTGAAGCGACGGGTAATGTTACCTATGGTTTCCCCATCATGCTGGTCCTAATGACAGCCAAGATTGTGGGGGATTACTTCATAGAGGTTAGTGTGGAACAGGTGTAGGGAATACGCGTGTCCGGGCGGTGGGCGTGTCCGGGCGGTGGGCGTGTCCGGGCGGTGGGCGGATCTTGAGCTTGACGGCCGGTCTCTGTTCTTCACAGGGTCTGTATGACATCCACATCCGGCTGCAGAGTGTTCCCTTCCTGCACTGGGAGGCCCCGGCCACTTCACACTCGCTGACCGCCAGGTGTAGCTCCTCGTCCTCAGTGTCCTCCAGTCAAGGAGGCATTAAAGCTCATTGTTCTGCCTATATAGCTGCATGTGACTTTACGCCATTTAAAAACAAGCTAGTTAAACAAGCTCACTCGATTCGTGCCCTGGTCCGTCTGTGTTACTGCATGGGTTTTGTGTACTGCATGGCTTATAAGTACTGATTGGGTTAACCGCTGAACTCATGTCCGTTTCGTTGTTGTTTGCCGCTTACAGGGAGGTGATGAGTTCCCCGGTGACGAGCTTCAACAGGGTAGAGAAAGTGGGGAACATAGTCGACCTTCTCAGCGCCACGTCCACCAATCACAACGGTTTCCCAGTGGTGAACAAACCAATGAGGACTGAGAATAACAAGGTATTGCCCAATCATTGGAGATGACGGCGCAGTCAAAGCACGGCATTGTGGTCCTCTCATCCTCTCTCTCCCTTCAGCCAGGGAAAATCTGTGGACTAATCCTGCGCTCCCAGCTGATCGTGCTGCTGAAACACAAGGTAGGGCGTACGGTTTGGACTTTGACATCATATCGGGCTTTTAATTGTCCAGATAAGACGTGTCTATACACGGCTTTACCTATGGTTCGTTGCAGTGTGTGATTATGAACAGATGGAACAAACAGCTTGTCGAACGGTGGATATAATTAATTTTCAGAACGTTTATTTTCGGTAAGAGTCGGGCACGTTGATTAGTAAGTAAAGGGCCCACACTTTGCTCAGGGAGAGTAACGGAGAAGACGTTCCGGTGACCGTTTGACCGAAACCTTAAGCCATTTCTCCCGGCTCTTTAAGGTGTTTGTGGAGAGGGCGCGGTCTCGTCTCGGCCACAGTAAGCTCCTGCTGAAGGACTTCCGGGACGCCTATCCCCGATTCCCCCCCATCCAGTCCATCCACGTGTCCCAGGACGAGAGGGAGTGCATGATGGACCTGACTGAGTTCATGAACCCCACGCCCTACACCGTCCCCCAGGTAAGAGGGATGCAAACCTGAGACTACCTCGGACACGCACACCCGAGTTATCTATTGACCTGGTTATGTCTTACTATGCCAAAATTCCTGAACAACACAATTAGTGTGTTGAATTTTGTCAGATTTATAGATAAAATTTAACTGAAATGATTCGATCCCCTTTTATATGTGTCTATGAGGTTTTTTTTTTTTGGTTCTTTCGAGAACAAACTACTACTTTTTTTTTGCAGGAGACGTCTCTTCCTCGTGTCTTCAAGTTATTCAGGGCCCTTGGTCTACGGCATCTCGTTGTAGTCGATGATGAAAACCAGGTAAGTGAGGGTGAAACGGCCGGAGCCAGAAGTCTCAACTGTGAGCTTGGAACACTGGCAGGCAAAGCTGTTGCGTGCCGTATTATGCGTTCCAAGACACATTTGTCGAAAGGGTGAGCTGATGACGGGGACGGTAATTGTGGTGGTGATTGGGACGTTCTTTTATTAGTTAAATGTCCCTGTTCGAACAGAGCTACCTACCTTGTTATACAAGGTCGATGCAATTGTACTGTTTACTTGCGCGCCATCGTCTGTCTGTCTGTCTGTCTGTCTGTCTGTCTGTCTGCCGGTGCCATCGTCTGTCTGTCTGTCTGCCTCCCAGGTTGTCGGACTTGTGACGAGGAAGGATCTTGCCCGGTACCACCTGGGCAAGCACGGGCTCGAGGAGCTGCAGCTGGCCCAGACGTGACGCCCCAACGGCAGCCGGCCCCCGCGGTCGCCACAATGGACGGCCGCACCCAGAGACTTCCCGCCAAGAGAGTCCAGGTGGTCGAAGATGCCGAGCGCATCTTCCTGTATTATCCTCACTGTGAGGCCCCGCCCCCCGTGAGGCCCCGCCCCTGCGTGTTCCCTGGCTTCCTCTGGTTGTCGGGAGCAGGTTATTTTGTCAGTTTCTGTTGTTTAGTTTTGAAGTACTTTTACACAGTGCTGTCAGGTATTGGGTGGGGTGTTTGAGCTTCTCTGGAAAATAACATACTAAGGACCATTCAAATAATTGTATAATGGCATATTTATTGACATTTGTTTTACAAAGTAATTTTTTCACATTTGTATTGGTGTAATATGAATACAAATTATGGGGTAGATTTTAAAAAGCTGGTATTTGTCAAGAACTGGAACTGATTTTCTGGGCCGGTATTCCTTATAAATGACAGGACAAAGCTTGTTTATGAGGGTGAGGTTTTAATTTACTGTTGGAGTTTATGCGTTTACTAGTTTGGAGTACGTACATGTTTACATTTCAAATATGAGCACATTTGTTGGAAACTAGGTTTTTATTTTACAATGCAAATTGATAATGCTCTACGTCCTATAAGTTTCTGTAAATATTTGAAAATGAAATTAAGGAATGACAAACCTGTGATAACTATATTATAGATACCTATATTTAGTATCCATCGGTTAACGATAATTGGTGAAAAAAGGTTAATGTGGTAGCAAGTCAGTTAACTCTGAGAAAATCTATCGTTTCAGTCTTTTAACTGACAGACTTCAGGACGCCCTTTTGCCAGTTCATTCATATCGACAAGGTTTACATTTTCATTTAAAAATTAAATTTTTTAAAATCAGTTTAACTTATGATTATCAACGTATATTTGTACACGTCATATAATGATAGATTACATGTTTACTGACAAGTTTATGCAGTTAAACGCATAGATAATGAAAATCTCGTTTCAAGCAGCTATACTCAAAATTTTGACCGTTACCGAATTTATTGATAATGTGCAACTGGAGAATCACATTTTAATTTGGAAACGTGAAGTAAACATCGAGTCCCCCTAGTGGCCATTCATGTTAAAGTGGCCAAAATTATTAGTTTATCGGAATTTCACTTAGTTTACCTAACACACAAAAGGCAAATGTACAAATTAGTGAAGAAAAAAGACACGCTGAAATATTTACAACTGAAACCGTTATCGTCCGTTTGAACTTTTATGTTTCTATGGCGTAATTCTCCTCATGCACAGACAGCATAAATGACGAGTAAAGCCAGACGATTTGTGTTAACAAATACTGAATGAGCATTACTGTAAATATAAAAATCGTGATATTTTAATGTCATTATCTATGGTAAAATAATTAATATAATAATGTTATTCACTGTTAAATGAGCACTGTGAGCAGTCCTACACTGGGCCTGTTATGCAATATTCCAAAATTATTCATGTCTCTGTGTGTTGTTACGGGGGTCTCCTCCAGAACAGGGGTTCTCAAACTTTTTTTGTTGACGGACCCCCTACTGAGAAACTAACTGACAAAAGTGTATAAAATGTACTTAGTTTGCGGACCCCTTAGGCGGTCTCCAAGGACCCCAGTTTGAGAACCTCTGCTCTAAAGTAAGGGGCAATGAGTGATGCATTCACCTTTCTTCGAGTGAAAATGATGCCTTATCAGTTTATTAGGTCTATTTGTTCCAGGAAAGCGTTCTTTTGAGACAATTTTAACCTTTTATAGTTCAACTTTGCTGCCTCTGTTCAGTGAGAGTTCTTGGCGCCAGTTGGGTTTCTGTTTATTGATACTTATATTTTGATGTTTTCACGGATGTTGGTGAATTACTATTCAAGATTATTAATTTTGTTACTGAACCAGTTGACATTTGTTTTTAGCTTACTAATAAAGCCATACATTATTAATATTAAACTGTAGACATTTTATTTTGATAGGATCCAATGTTTTGATGTCACCCTTGGATTTGGGCTGTGTTCAGCGTCACTGACAGCGGTCTGGGGCTCCCTACCTAGGGCTGATATGTAGCAACCAGAATTCTCAGCATTGTGGTTTTCGCTTCGATATTGAATTAACGTTTTACCAATTCGTTTTTTTCTATCCTCTTATCTGCACTGATCAGCTGACCAGAGGTATGTCCAACTATATAGCCTTTGCTCAGGAACCGGACACCTCGACTCCTCCCGAGTCGGAAGGAACCATTTTTTCTGTCTGAAGGTTCAGCCTGCGTTTAATCTGTCATTTGTGGATATGGAAAATGGTTAGCGGAGCTCCTTTGGGTATGCCTCGGTAAATCGAATCAAGCTTCAGCTGTTTATGTGTCGTCTCGCAAACGTGATTTCTCTGGTCACACAGGTTTTTTTTTGTGGTTTTTTTTAAATAACAGTCTGAGAGAGAATAAATTGACCCGATGCATACTGCAGTGATTTCTGAACTCGGGGATCAACTGGCACTTTTGTATTAGTTTTTTTTGTTTTTTGAGAAAATGATTTTCCAGCCAGCATGTTATAGAAACCCCAATCAGAATTTTTTTAAACCCTATAAGATGGGATACCTTTTAACTTTCTCGTGTCGTAGTCGCTTTGCACCCGGTGCGAATTGATATAAATCTGTGAGCAATGTAAGTAGCCCCAGATACTGTCGACAGCCGAAAACCTACATGACGTAAAACAAAGTGAAAGATAATAGTCCACTTTCAAATACTAAATATGTACCATTTACTTTAAGAACACCGTAGTTCTGTGCAGTTGTGCCAAAATCACTGGAGAGCAAGTCACGGGGATGCAGTATAAATTGAGTCCGCCTTGGCCGAGCTGTCCGGTTCTCTTCCCGAAACCGAGCTGAGCGCTGAAAGGCAGATCAACTTGTTAAGTACGTTTACCTCGAAACAACGTTTGTCGACGCGTTTCTGCGTTTCTCGCAACGCAATTGCAGCGTTAGAATGTGTACATACTTAATGAAAAATATTCTGTTAAAATCTGTTTGCAAAAATTCACAAATGTAGCCTACTGTAGTTTCACTCTCATGACTGGGTTATTTATAAAGCAATGTAATAAATGGTGACATTACCTCCCGCTGTACTCTAGGCGGCTTTGTGTGGCTGATCCACTCCGTAAGTCTCCTAATAATCTCCTCGAAAGCATTTTTTTTTTAGGTCAGCGACATGTCCCACTTAGCCCATGTAAACACTTGCAAAGTTTTCTCCTCCCCAATAATTTAACTCCAAGAACGGTTTCTTAGAGTTAAATTATTACAAATTGTCGATTGTCATACCCCAGACATTTCTTGATTTTAGTTTAGCAACGTATGGCGCTAACAACATTAACATATACGGGGAATTAATAGGACTGGATATCTGAGTGGCAATTTGAGAAGCGCCCCTCTTCTGAGTAAAATTATCAAAGTAATTGCCTACGTATGTCAAATGCAGACACTTTCATATTCCATTGTGTGTATATATATATACACTCGGCACGTTCATATTCTCCATTAACACCCCCCATCTCCGACAAACCTTTAGTGGCAGTAGATATCGGTCAAAAAAAAAAAATGACAAAAAGGCCAGCAATTAAAAATAACCATTTTTGAGAATTGGTTTTCTCTGGCATCTATGATGACCACTTGCTCAGCTAATCATTCTCTGGCCACAATTTTATTGGCGATACCGATGTCCTCCTTGAAAGCTTCTCGGTGCTCCTAGTAAAAGCACCTTGGTTCGAGGGTTCTAATGTATTCCTGGTTCTGCCAGCAAGCGAATCCAGCTGTTCTCAACATGCTCCTATCGTGACACAAAAACGGTTTTGGTTCAAGTTTAATTTAAGGGCGATTCCCTCACCAGGCGATTTTGGAATGCAAAAAAAAGGCATTTGTTTTCACTGGCTCCATGTCCTTGCAAGGACCTCCGGTGCCACACAAATACGCATCATGTTTTACTACGTTCTGCCATTCAGCAAAGAGGAAAAAAAACAGCCAGGCAATTTCTAGTACAAGACACTTTATTGTAAAATCAAAGTAGTGACAAGCAACTAACTGCTAGTACAGCAATACAATACTTGGGAGAGACTGCCGACGTGATCTACCCCACGGAAGTTGTTTGGACATGAGGGATTAACCAGAGCAACTAGACACTACCAATGCTTAAAAACGATCAATAAAGCCCGTCATCAGCCCTGGAAAGAATACTACATAGAGAAACGAACGTTTCGTCGGTCTGAGCCACTTAGCAGAGTCTGCTGCAGGGTACCTCAGCTTTGCCCGACAGGTGCGTTTCTCTGCCTTGCACGCTTACGTCGGCCGTTCTTGAGAGAGGCAGAGGCGCGCTACGGTGCGGACGCGCGCAAAGAGCAGGTAGGCGTCGGCAGCCGAAGATGAGTGGCGGCTGGGGTCGGGCTCAGATGATGCCGAACTGGGCCAGTTCGTGCAGCTCCAGGTGGCTGAAGGCCTCCCAGGGGCAGACAATGGCGATATCTATGGGACGGGAAGGCCCAGAGGATGAGACACTAGCCATTAGGAATAATTAGCAACTCCAAGGTTCTGTCTGGATGTGGCATTTTGTGCTCCATTAGTTTATCTTTAAAAATGTGTATGATTATTCGTTGGACAGCCTTGATCTCACCAGTTCCCATTCCTTCCATTCCAGGGATGTCATCACCGAATCTGTGGAAGGGTAGGCAAGAATTATGCAATCCCGACGGTTAAATTTCTGCATGGGATTTCCTCCGTTAGTAATAAATTCCTGTCAATTGCTTAAATTATGAGTGTGCATTTGCATCTGTCAAATTTGGATAACGAAATAGAGTAAGAAACATCCATTCTCAAGCGTTGAAGCTTAGCGTTTTTCGGGCGGCCCCGTGTAACGACGTACCCCTTGCATCCCTTCTTTGGTGGCTTGCTCTTAAACTGCCTGGTCATTCTTTGCTTGAATTTGGGGGGCCCCTTCCTGGGGGTAGTTGGTCCCCCCACCACCCGAGTAGGGTTGTTGGGGAGGTCACTGAGGCCGTCACTGCCGTTGCTCCCAGGATTCATCGCCTGAGGTTCCTCAGAGGGAAGGGAGTCTTAGTCACACCTGCCACTCAAGCTAAAGCCAGGCCAATAGAAGACAGGAACGCGTTTTGGCAGTGTGCCCGTACGGTTTGTGCATTGCCTCTGCAGTCCCATTGTGGCATTTTTTTTAAACAATGTGCCATCGTGCAGAATCGGCTCTGCCTCCGGATGACATTTTAATATTTAGAGTGCGTTTCAAGACTCTCTGCCAGTCTGCATTGTATGCTTCTTATAAAATATTTGTTGTCTACGCTTTTCCAACTGAAAACTGAGCCATACGCAGCCATCCAGAACAAAATTCACATTCACCAGATCACTGTGCATCAATAATAGCCATTTTCACACTTTTTCCCATCCAATCAAATTCCACTTGCTGCCTCAGAAAACGGGTATAAAATTGTGCTCACTTGATTTACCCCGTAATCACCATGATGACTTTAAATTCAACAAATCAGAGGTAAACCTGAGAATACTCACCCGTGATAACCGCGGACCAGGCCGTCCTGCCGAAATGCTTGACCCGTGGCTTGCGAATGGCAGACAGAGGAGCAGGTTTAAATATGCACCTTAAGCGTGCTCAGGGATCCGCGAAATGATGCTGATGAGAGTGAACGATTGATTGGGCAAGACAATGCGATCTAATCCGATGTAACCCTTACAGGTCTCTGAGACTCTGATCCCCTTTTCCATCCGTCTCTCCTCCAGCTGGGTTATTTATCCAGCGCTCTCATTTGGTTGCAAGCACTTGAATTTCAGAGCCAGAATTCAGCATCGGTCTAAAAATTCTGATTAAGGGAAAACTAAGCAAGTCAAGTTTAGAGCCAAAATAGTGATGCATGTGATACTTGTATGTTTAAGTGGTCCTTTCAGGTAACATACCTCTCAGTTGAGCTAGGGATTTAATAAGGTAAGGATTTAATTGAACTAATAATTAGTTTAATTTGACTTATATTTTATCTAGAAATGGCCATTTGTTTCAAATAATTGAAAACCCCTGATTTGGCGCATCCGTTTAATTAAGTTTTCAATTAAGTAATGAGGTGCATGACTCGTCTGGCTCCTTAGGTCCCCAAAATAACTCATTAATATCATTGATAACTGATGATTTTCTTTTCTTTTTGAGGGTGTACACAAGCCGATTGCTCAAGAACAAATTGTGAGGCACATGGTGGGAAATACAACTTGGGTGATTTATTATGACACTATTTATTTATTTATTTATTTATTGTAGGTCAACACGTTTAGCATGCTTGAGCAAAGAATCCCTGCGTCAGATGGGCCCGGTTCACTGCACTGAACTAAAGGTCTGCCTGCAGAATAACCAGCAAGTAAATACATCCCCCGAGCACCCCCGTTTTTTAAACGGTTCGAGGAAGACTTCGATTAAACAGGGTTCTACTAAACAGCTTGACTCTACATCACTAACGTCCTCGGAGCAGACCCTCTGTTCACATTCATTAGTCTAATGAGACAAATCAGATTACAATTAATCCATTACATCAGGACCACATAAAATGATCCATGCTTTTCTTCTAAAGGATGATTGCAAGGGCACTCTGTATACCCTAATGCAAAAAATAATAATAATAATAATTTAAAAAAAGAAAAAGAATAATAATAATAATTATGCCCGTAGCTGGTTATTGTAGTTTTGTATCTGAACTCTGCAGTTTATATATTAGTTGATATATAACAAAAACATGTTTTTGAAAGTGTAGCACTGCTTTTCTGAAAGATGATACTTTAGATTTTAATACCTACCTGAACACTTAATGTAATTATGAAATAGCACTTTGAATATGACTCTTTCGTTTTTATAATTAGTTTTACATCAAAATTTAACATTTATATTAACATGATATCAGTGCATAATTCTGTAAATTATTAAACTGTAGCTATATTGCAGTAATTCATTTAGAATCGATTAGGTAGAATTAACGATTACACAACATTATTCAATCATCTTGAAACTGAAAATTAAAAAGTGTGAATATTTCTGGAATGTTCTTATCTCCTAGTAAACGACGGTTCCATTATTAAAAGGACAAATATGATTAAATTTTGATTTAACCCAAACAAAACCAGTTGGCGAGGAATGGTCTACCGATAACTTTCTATCGGCCATTTTTTATTTTATTTTTTTTTCCAACTTAATGAGCTCCTGTAGTAGGCTTTTGACACAGGTCGGTTTCTGGCAGTTGTGGAAATGAGGCAAAATAAAGGCACCTACGGGAGGTACCCTCTACAGAACGTTCTTTACTGGAAAAAAGTTTATCTTAGTATGCGCTGATTGGTTCCTTGAGAGTGAAAGGGATTGTTGAATATTTAATCAAAATGCCAGAAAAAATCGATAAGGTGACTTGCTCTGGCTTGTTACCTTAAATGTCAGTTCAAGACCCAGTGTGTAAATCAGTGCAGTATCCCTTGGCAAAAGACTTGGCAAAGATCATGCAGAAAACAATTGAATCCCGATTGAAAGACTCCTAAATGTGGAGAAATGCTGGCGGAAGGAACATACTGGAATATGAATGGTAGGGTTATATTTTATAATCACAATTCAATAAGCAAATACACTGTAAAACAAATAGTAATAGCACCAGTACTTTTGAGGTTCTGAAGTTTATTTCTTGCTAATTTCCATAGCCATTATGCTTACACTTATCAGAGCACGTTGTAATAGAGTTAAGACAGTGAAAAAGTGTGACTTTAGCCACTCTAATGACGCAGGAAAACCGCTCGCGACATCACATTCTCCCCCGAGGTTTGCCCTACGCCTGCCAACACTTAGCCCCGAGAAAAAGGTCTCGTTAGCATTTTCGTCCCGTTCAGCAGAGCTGCCCAGAAATGAGCAGGGTTTGATGGGGGGTGTTGGCACTTCAGGGAGGCGTGTCAGACAGGAGAAACATGCTGCACCGACACCACCCAGAATACCCCGCAAAGGAACCACAACCCATGGTTTATACTGCTTTGTAAGCTTTTAAAAATGGATCCCAGCTATTAAGTAGGGTGGGTGCAGTTTGGAGACGGTGTGCTCTTCAGTATGTCGTTGTTTGTGTTAGGTTTCCCTTTTGAAATTAATCCGTCTATAATGCTGTCGATTTCACAAAGCCAAAATGACTCAGCGTCTTTTATAATAAATTCCAAATCGGGTACCAGGGCCTTTGATGAGAAGTAAAAATGTTTAGTAATTAACTTCCCCGTAACATAGTCATACAATACATTCGGTTCCGATGTCTCTCGTTGAAATGTGTATAGTTTCTATTTCTTGTCCTCTGAATGGTAACAAGAGGCAAGACAGAATGCGATTGGCAGTGGCCGGGAGACAACCATTGAAAACCGTGCCGCTGCTTGACATGTTAAGGTAAGAGCACGGTCTGAAAAAGGGGGGTTGTTTCTTGTCAAGGCTGTAGTGGGTGCTATCAGAAGATGTATTGTAAGCGAGTGTTCTCTGTGTAAAAAGGCAGTCTTTACCCTCGACATAACCTCCTTTTCTCGGAGACACTGTTTATAATGAATTCTTTCCCGTGCTTTCTCATGCAAGGCGGAGGATGCTGATGTCTGTTCTGTTTTGCTGATGGCTCCGGGACGAGGCTGTGTCTGGTTGAGGTCAAAGACTGCATTGAACGTTCTTCACGCTGAATGGAAACAAACGGGAACGAACAGGCTGAGCAATCTCTGTAATCGATGGACAAATTGTGCTTCGTAAAGTATTACTTTATTGTTACGACATGAACAAAGAGTTAAAGTTGACATACCTTTCATCAGCCCATTGTAAAATTTTAACAGAGACAAATCTTGTGAAGAACAAGTTAGATTGTCAGAGCTGCTCAGCAGTGGTATATTGCAAACAACACCGCAAAGGCCGTATTGTAAAATGAAGGATATGCAGCAAAACAGACTGAGATGAAAGACAGGAGGCAGGAAACAATACAATCATTGTTTTCCAGGTAGAACTATTAGCAACATGCCTTTCGAAACGATTAATTATTGAAAGCAGTTGTTTCAGTGAAATGTATTGTACTCATATTAGTTTCGCATAATTAGTTTTATACAGTGGTATGGAAACATGTACCGATGCATGCTGGGATATTCAAACCAAGGTTATTTGGGGTCGATGATATGCAACTGCTGAGCAAAAAAAGTCTAGCAAAACATTTTCAGCTAAAATAATGAGGGGGGAGAAAGTGGACGTACCAATGCATGCTGGGAACTTTAAACCATGCTGGTCTAATTTCTTGGGGTCGATTATATGTAACTGCTGAGTTAAAAAGTCTTTGCGAAAATGTATAATAATTTGAAGTTGCATTTCAATAATGTCTGAATTAGTGTTAATAAATACTTACTGAGCGCCGTTAAGTCTG
Organism: Hiodon tergisus; assembly: GCA_025775045.1. NCBI lineage: Eukaryota > Metazoa > Chordata > Actinopteri > Hiodontiformes > Hiodontidae > Hiodon > Hiodon tergisus. The sequence continues at coordinate 3,111,361 of JAOVYW010000039.1, forward strand.
TGACAAAAATCTTGACCTAGTCCTAATGACATGCAATTGACACACACCTGGATAAGGCCTGTGTTGGGTAGTTAGTCACGCAGAGAACACCAGTACATCCAAACAAAAATTCTAAAGTAGAGAACACATTCATGCCCTACACAAATTTAATTTTCTTATGAGAATTATCAAAAAATATGTGGGAGAAAATGGCAAGACGATTTGGAATTTACAGTACGTAAATATCTGCCCTATTATCTAGCTGATATTATGCGTTATTATAAGTGCAGCCTGGTGGCTCAGCGGTTAGCGTTGGTATCCCGCGGTGCCTGGGTTTCCACGTTGGTTCAGCCGGATGCCCTGCTTTTCTTCCCTAGAGACTTGAGAGTTAATTGGATTTGCCCTGTGCGATCTTGTGTGGCTATGTGCGTTAGTCTGTCTCCTGCTCTGCGATGGTCTGGCGTCTGGTCCTGGGGGTACGCTGTACGCATGCCCTGCATCTGATGGGTTTGGCTCTGGTTCACACCACAACCCTGAATTAATCAACTATAGTTTAAATCAGGGGTAGACCAAATCAGGAGAGCCAAAGTTACCCCTGGTTTTCATTCCACTCAAATTCTTGATCGCTAAGTGTGATTGTTAAGCAAACAGAAAACCCAACGTTTCCCTACGTTGGTGTATTCCCAATTGATTTATTCCCTATTTGAAAATCTGTGGGGGCACTCCAGGGGTGAGGCTGCCCACACTTGGCAATCTTTTTATATATTCGAGTTCACTTTGGTTTGTGTTACCGGTGTAAATCCCACCCAACAGAGGAGAGTTTCCAGCAAAGGGAGATGACAAATGTTTGTAGCAATTGGCTTTGATCATTCCTGTTGCGTTGTGTGTTCAACTCCTGAACCGAATATCAGTAGCAATTAACTGATTTGCCGTGTCAACCCAAGTATGTGGTCGGATCATCCTGTAAAAAATGTTCGTTGGGAATCTGGCGAATATGCCGCTGAATTAAACGCATACAGATCCTTTGTGTGCTTAAAACTTCCCCCGTGGTGCTAAACAAAATAACCAGACTACCATATTAAACAAAATGGCTTTGCATTCAGGCAGACTGAGCAGAGAGGCTTTTCTCCCGCACACCGCGATCAGCCGGCGCGCATGCTTTTAGACTCTGGCAGCAGTCTGAGTTTTGGACGTTGCTGCAGTTCCCAGAGGCCCTGGGGCCTTCGCCTTCCCGTTGTCCTCCACAGACTGGAACGCCAGGGCTGGGTTGGGGCTGGAGTGTCGCTGGCGTCTCAGGAAAGGGATAACACTGGTACAAGCAGAGGCAGAAGCGGAGGCATGTCACCTGTTAACCTTTAACCCCAACCGTCAATTCTCTCCGGTTACAGAGCGCTGTATCCGACCGTCATTGGACTACAACAGCCAACCTCGTCAAAGAAAATAGACTGCTGGCAACTGTTTATCATTTAATTATTCTCACTAATTCCTAGCAACACAGAGATCTACATCCATCACAGACACAGTTAGTGAGATTTTCTTTCTAAAGAAATGTACTGTATCAAAATATCAATCTTACCTTTTCTTGGTTTCCTGTGGCACTGTGGCTTTGGCCAGCAAGTTTTTGTACTGATCAGACTTTAAGTATCTCATATAGGAGTCCTGTGCATAAGAGAAGAAGATGAAAGCACTGAAGCTGAAAAGTGACTAATAACCCCTCTTCAGTGACTGACGGAGACTTGGCAGCAGCCAGGCAACAGGGACCTGTCCTGATTGGTCAAGCTTGGACCCGCTGAGTTTTTTTTTCTTCTCGCCAGCAAATGAATGCGCACTCACCTTTTTCATCAGGAAGTAGATATGCATCTGGGCGTCGTCCATGACGAAGCGATGTGGATTCTGAATGCCCTCTAGTGTCTTCGCCATGGTCTTGCTATCTATGTTGACCCACTTGCTGGCCCCGGGTGCGAGAAACTGCCTGCGGAGCAGAATCCGGACAGGCTGGACCTTTTGAATGCTCCGGTCAACCTCGAATCACGTGTATTTTTTTATTTTTATGTCATGTTTAAAAAAAGCATGCACCGAAGAGATGATCAACACAAACTGATACCCAGTGTACTGTGGGGAAGGTCGAGGCCTCAGTCCATACTCACTTGTAGACGTTCTGCACTTTCTCCAGGATTTTGGAGCTCTCTCCATGCCTGATGTCCTCACATGCTTCCCAAAAGCAGAGGTTCTCCGCTAGTAAAAATGCATGCACCTGTGTCAATAATTAATGTGCAGAAACCGCTCCTAGCAGAAATGTAGCCAAGATCTTTCTGCAAGCCTGCTATGAAAAGCCAGCCAAGGAAATGTGGGTGTCCCAGGTGAAGAGCACTTCTGGTCACATTTCATGGGGGCGGGGCGGGGCGGGGCTTGTGGTTTTTTTACCATCACAGAAGGGAATTTTTGCCAGGCCTAGATCACACTCACCGCTAAACTCCTTCTCCAGGTACTCCATGAATTTCCTCCTCCCCAGGGGGTCGTTGAGGAGCTCCATGAAGCGAAAGCTCCAGCGCGCCACCCTGAGCTTGGTCGGAGTTCCTGTCCTGCACATCCAGCATGAGCGAAAGTGCCGCCACACCCCGGTGGAACGCGTGAAGCGGAGATGAGTAATACTCACATGTCTGCATGCAGAGCCCAGAGCATGGTGTCATCCGTTATCCAGGGGTTGCTGGGAGGGCATCCTTGCAGCAGGGGGTCATGGGCTAGGTACTGCTCGCTGTACTTAATGAAGCTGAACAGGACGGCAACAGCAGGTTCTCATTAAACATTGTTATGTACAATTAAACCCAATGTTCTCAGGGAAGAGGATGGACAAACATCTTTCCCCCATGCATTTTAGTAGCAATATTTAACTAATGATTCTAACTGGGGGTTTTTTTTTTCTCTTTATGGCGAGCGTTTTGATTTTCCATCGAGAAGAGAAAGGTCAAGTACATTTTTCAATTAAAGTATACAATTTCCCAGACACGGACAACTGTTATGAGGAGTGTGTCTATCCAGAATCAATAATAATTTTAAAACTGGGATGCATTCACAATTTTTCAAGATATATTATCAGGACATGAGGAACTTAATGCGTAAAGAAAACATCTAAATGCTTTTAAAATTAAGACATTTAAAAATTCCTTTCAGGTTTTACAAACATTGGACGTGAAAGGCAGCCATAAAATAAACAGACCCGATGCTTTGCAGTGAAACACATCAGCAAAATAAAGCTAAAAGAAAACCCCCCTTTGTCGGGAAGTCAATGGAACTGAAAGTATGCTTGCTGGGAGGATTAAAATGCCGAAGCAGCTGTCTGGGGTGAGGAATGGACGCAGCCTGCAGGGTGTATTTTGGCATTGTGTATGCAATGCATTAGCGGCAGACGTACAGAAACACAACAGAAAGGGAGACCGCAGTACGGTCCTTCGAATGAAAGCAGTACCGCGCAGGAGGCCGTGTCAGAGCAGCCTCGGAGTTACAATAGCGGCGGAGTAGGCCCCTCGGGGAACAGACGTACCCTTCCAGGCAGACTGAAGACTTGACCCGGGACCGTCCGAGGGCCCTTTTGATGTGCTCGATCTGCATCCCGCCGCCATGCAGTGTACACAGGGAAGATAAAAACTGACAAAGCAACTGTGTACAGTACCCATGTCCGATCACTGTGAGGTACTGAACGCCCCACTATCCCTGAGTTTAGCATCCCAAAATGTCTGAAGGTCAACATTATTTTTCATAATTTTACTCTTCCACTATGGTTATTAGATTGCTTAGCCTACATTTATTGAATTGCATTCAATTGTAGCTCTCTGTTAAAGCTAGCTAAATAAATATAATTCTTTGATGTTCCCTTAAAAATTATTAGATAAAGGTTAAATATATATTTTTGCAATGTAATCCTTAAGCACAGGTGGAAAATTCAATTATAGATTAACTGCATGCAAACAAGGTTATTAATTCTTTCTTAAATGTAAAGGTTATGGTTTCCCAGAATTCCCAATTAATACTTTATTTGTAATAGCTAATAAGGGAAGTCATTAATAGACTGGAAGTTAATTTGCCAGAGTAGTTTTTTCTCCCTATTGCTCGCATTCTGAAGTGATGCATAGTTCATTTATTTACATGATAGCGATCCATGCTAAACGTCCCGGGCATTTGAGTGACGGCAGTAATTGCCCTGGGGGTTTGCATTTCACCAGGACATGAAGTCTCGTTGGCGCGTGAGTTGAGTGTCGGTGCACCGAGAGAGAAGACGTGTGAATCAGGCTACAGGACGTGGCTGTAAGTACCAGGAAGTGGGTATGGTAGTAGCCCAGGGGCCTTTCTCAGGGGCTGATCATCTAAATGATTCATTTAGTCTGAAACGGGACGTCTGGTTCAAGTCTCACTGTGCACTAGTCCCCCTTTGGAACCTTAAAACACCTACTTAAAATGCCACATTTGCAGACACTGCAGTGGCAATAAATTTGAAAATTGCTGTGAATTTTAAATTGAATTCCGGTGGGTAGAGTAAAAAATGAAAACGAGAAGAACAATTGGGGTGTGTACAGAAGGTAATTAAAAGATTAAGAGACTGCACACAGAATAGTTTAATCATTAGGTGAACAAAGTGACTCAGATTCTCACCAAATTGATGTGATAATTTAATAATAATAATAATAACAACATGTTTTACACTGGCTCAAATGCACATTCTGAAATTCCTATTACCCGTTCATCCTAACCTTTGAATAAACTTTTCCTTCACAGATCAATCAGGTCTATCAGAGCAGGACTACAGTGTTGGTCTTAGATTTCATTATTTCAGGATTCACAAAAGGGAGACACGTTAAAAAAATGCTAATTAACGGTATTTGTTACCTCACATACACATGCACCCAAAAGTTAAGAAATTGTAGCTTACCTCTTTCCTGTAGTATTCTGCATTCTATTTCTGGAAAAAAATATGTATGTATACAACCCTTAGTGAAGACTTTCACACAAACGAACACAATAATGGTTATCGTATTTTTGCTGAATGTATACTTACATTAGAATGGAATGGGATGTGAAGGGAGAGAGGGAAATTAAACTTAGTAGCCTGGCTGACTTTTAAATGTCAAAGTTTACAAAAACGAACACAAATTTATTATTTTTTTTGCATGGCTGTTGTCTGATTTATTTAATCAAATATAAAAAAAAATTAAAATGGAGTAAATGTAATGGCACTATTCAAAGTGTACTGCAACACACTTTAAAGGTGCGAAATCCAGATTATGGGGGTTGTTCTGCATTTAAGCGAGCGCCTTTACCAACAGCCATTAGGGGAAGCCAACGCAGTACATTTTTAAATAATGGTTTCACTATGAATAGTAAATAAAGTCATTGTTCAGACCAATTGGACTCGAGAGATGTGTCGGTTTCTGCGCTCTGGACCGTGTCCTCGGACGTCGAACGCGCCGGTCTGTAGAAAACCAGAGGACCGCTTTAGTACAACGCAACCGTAAATCGTATAACCGGAATTTTGTTATTTATTAAGCTGACAACATGACGGATTATGTAAAATCTTGATTACATTAAAATATGTACAGGTCATTCTGTAGAGGTATAAGGTTTAAGTCACTACTTATTATTCAATGATGTAATTACCTTGGTTCATACAGCTTTATGCTAACACATCAAAAAAAATCACTTACTAACTTATTTTTTCCCCCATGGCATTTCGGCCAATATTAAACTTTGTATTTTTATTTGTATTATTTTTTTTTGTATGTTGTTACAAGCAGTAGCGGTACCGCCAGTTTCATGTGATCCTGTTGCATATCAAGATACAAGTAATTTCTTAATATTCATCAGCATTGTATAATTAGCCAGTATTCCCCAGTGCTGTGCCCACTGAGACTTTAGTTGGCCTGCTCAGGGGAGCCCAAACTGAAATGAACAGCGGACGTCACTATGTGATCGTGATTTATCGAAGAGATTACTAAATGTCTCCGGTCACAGAAGTCCACAGAACCAACAGAAAAATCAGATGTTCTGGACCTCATTTTTATTACCCATGGAACGTGCAATGGAGAAATACATTAGAAGTGTGAGACAATGCAGTCCTTTATTAATCAATATTGTTGGGGGGGGGGGGGTAGCAGGGCTGTTGCAAGACCTTTTCCTTCCCCCTATGAAAGAAGGGGGAGAAGCGTATTGATTTGGTCCAATAAATATCTCGCTTTCACATCTGTCGGAGACAACAGATGTTTGCAGGGTGGGCTGTCGGACAGCGCCGCTGAGCCTGAACTCAACATGGCATCAGAGGCGGGAGAGCGGGAGAGGAAGCATGCGCTCGGACGGGAGTGACTGTTCTGGGCACGCTTGCGTGCTCGTGTGCAAGCTGCCCCCCAAGCCAAGATTTCACCCATCTCAGCATTCCACTCTACTTCCCCTGCCTTTTCATTTAACACAATCCTCTTCCGTTATTCATGAACTGAAATTACCGGAGGGCAGTACAGTTACCCCCCCCCCCCCCCAACCGTACCCCTGCTTCTGAATTACTCCCTTCTGCAGTCATGTTTAAGGCTTTCAACTGACAAGCTGAATATTTCATGATCATGACGAAAACGCAGCCCACAAAATTGTGGTGCCGTGTCTGTTCCGTGTTAAATCCTCCTCCCTTTGTGGAGGTTCGCATATCAACATTAAAGATAAGGAGAACCGCAGTTATTGCGGGGATGACAATAAGAGTAAGGAAAAATAACACCGCAGGAGAGATGGAAGGCAGAACCCCACAAAGCTTTTTCCTCTGCACTGATTTAGGCCTGTCTCCATGAACGGATTCAGTGACCTGGGCAGGGAAATGCAGAAAGGCACCCACCCGTACACAGGGTAAACCGGGGAAAAAGGACTGAGTGCCCGGGAACAGAGAAGCGCTTGCCCTGCTCACACTCGCACAGCCAACCAGGTGCTTTATTTGATTTATTTATTTTATTAGCTTTTTAGGCTAAACACTCTCTCTCTCTCCTCCCGTCACCGCTGCCCTTCTGCGAGAGGATGACTTCAAATAAATCATTTGAAATGAACGCATTTCGGAAGATTTCGCCTCGAAAACAAATGAGTGGTGAAACGGGCTACCTGTATCCGTTAAAGTTCTTGCCTCACTTAGTCAAACACAAGGCCAACCTCGTACCTGCTCCTCACTTAGTCAAACACAAGGCCAACCTCGAACTTGCTGCTCACTTAGTCAAACACAAGGCCAACCTCGTACCTGCTCCTCACTTAGTCAAACACAAGGCCAACCTCGAACTTGCTGCTCACTTGGTCAAACACAAGGCCAACCTCGAACCTGCTGCATGGTCATTTTGTTCTTGTTTAGAGAGCAAAATTCTTGTTAGCAA
>JAOVYW010000039.1:3134128-3144541 GCA_025775045.1 Hiodon tergisus
ACCCCCTGTAAATGCCCCCTGTAAATGCCCCCTGCACCTGCCCCCTGTAAATGCCCCCTGCAAATGCCCCCTGTAAATGCCCCCTGCAAATGCCCCCTGCAAATCATGAGTTTGGTTGCTCGCACCTTGAAAGGGTCATTGCCAATAGTGACTGATTGCATTTTTTTAGATTGTATGGGTAAGAGTTTTCCTCTGGTTTGTGGGTGAGCACAAACCTTTTGTTCTTGGCATTTTCCGTTTGAGAGGTGTGTGTGGTGCTGACCTAATGGACTACGCAGCAAGAGGCCAATTTCTGAAGTTTACAGGTTCAGTTGTCAGAAGCCAGGATCTGAGATGGTAAGAAAACCGTTAATGACTTAAACCGTAATAACTTAATTAAATTAAATTAAATTAAAACTGTGCTTATTTTTGAGGGGCTTAAATGAAAGAAATTTGCAGACAGAATCCACATTGGTTCTCTGAGATATCGTTCCTAAGATACTCGGATGTCGGATTTAGGTCACAATGGTCTTGAACTTCTGTAGCTTACGCAGCTTGCAATCATCAGAACCCATTAAGTTATACTACATCCATGCAGAGTGGGTTTACTGCAAAAGCTGAGGACTTATTTCTAAGTTGCACCTTGAGGTGACTATAAAACGGGCCTCCTGGTTGTTTGATTTGTCTCTTGCATGATGCATATTTGCGATTGAAATGTGCATCCTTTGTCTTTTTTGTTCAACTCTAAAAATGTAACGCTACCTTACAGGTCAATCAGGTACGCCGACCCAGGCAGTTTTAACACTATCCGATTACGCGACAGCGTTAAACGTCGCGTAATCTTTTTGTTAATCTTAACGTCCAATGATTGCGTAGAGTCGGAGTCAACCTTTGGGTTCGACCCGTTGAATACAATGTGGTTGCTAAGAGAAACTCAATATGCGCCAGGACGCTTGGCGTTTTGTGTAAGAGAGAAGCGCAATGACACCGGATATTGCGGTGCGGTTTACCCATCGACGCTGATGTAATTTGCCACTGAGATACCTCAAATACTATACAGTTACTGTGCGATCATTTATTTATTTGCATCTGCTAATTTTCTTTGAAAGCGCGCATCTTTTCTCGTCTCTGACTGCAGCGCATGGGTCTCGGAGTCACTAGGACCTACGTACCACTCACTACGCCTTCGTATTTGGCTTGGTTTGGCGTAGTGTGACAGTGTCTGAGACGTCGTTTGGCGTAGTGTGAGTGTCTGAGACTTATTTTACACAATGTCCACTTGAACGACGATTATAACCCTATATATATATATATATATATATATATAGCATACAGGACTTTAAGTCACAAATGTCGCTTAATCATACTGATTAAAAAAACAGGACATAATCTATATTCGCGGTAGGCTAACTGTTTTAAATTGCATAATAAATTGTAACACATTCAATTTCTACGAACTCGGAAATAATAATAAAAAAAAGTTAAATAAAACTGCCCGTTTTCTTCGGATTGTATTTAGAAAACTACTAACTTCGTTCAATGCAGATCAATTGGGCAATATTTTAATTCTTACATTCGAACCAATGTAATTGTACTATAAACGTAATGGGCTTACATTTACTACATTTACTACAAACTGATATCCCCAAATGTCCCCCAAAGCGTATTTTATTGTATTTTATTAACAATGTCTTGTGGATCTTGTAGAGGTATTAAGAATTAAAGTAGCGTAACATCTCAACGCCTGTAGTTTTGTGGCAGTTCAGGGACGTGTTTCTGCATATTCTACTTTCCTACCTCTCGGCTATTACAGTAGTTAGGAACAAATATCGTCGTAGTACACCGACGGTTAATTTGGGGGGTTTTAAATGGTATTTCTGCAAAATCGTGCCCATTTGATTGCGCGCATTTGACAGTTTAATGAGCAATGTGCAGTAGGCGTGCACATTTGATTATGTGTCAAGTGCACAGCCACGTATGTACTTTATCGTCGCTAAGCATGGAGATTCGGATACTTTATTACACCCCCCTCTAGTGGCTGTAGAACGTCAATTCAGTTATTTCTACGATGCGTCTTTCGTCAAGGAGAGTCAACTTAACTTCGGCGTAATAATTAAACCAGAGGAAAATATACTTTTAATCTTAATAAGTAACAGTGCCAATCGTAAACTAAAAAGACGGTGGTGTAGCAAATACATCAGAACACTGAACTAGAAAATGAAGCAAAATTATGTTATTCATTGTCTCAAACTTCCCCTTTACCTGGTTCATTAGCAAGAATGAATAATATCAGTCCTTTAATAGATAGATAGATCCTAGATAACCTGCAGATCTTTCATTTAGTCACTTGCTTAGCTAGTGGGGTAGTGGTTAATGTGACAGACTTGTAACTTAAAGGTTCCGAGTCCCTCCTCAGAAGTTGTGTTCTTGAGCAAGTTACTTGACCTGAATTGCTTCAGTAAATATCCAGATGTACAAGTGGATGGATGTAGGAATTGTAAGCTGGCCCTGGATAAAAGTGTCTGCTAAGAAATTAAGTTGAATTGTAAGTTGTTGACATGTCGGACATACACGCAGGCGGTTCAGGTACAATGTAGGGAAGATAATGAACATAATAAGCAGAGATAGATAAAAAAAACCAAGTGTGAGTGAGGAGAGGGGGTTGTAGCCGTGTAAACATGATGCGTCTGGACAGACTGGGAATCGAACCACAGGGTGCAAGAACTGCCTGACAATAGACACAGTTTGCCAGTTAAAGTCACAAGTCCCTGAGGACCAATCAAACCCCTGCCTTGGGATTACATCACCTTTTGCAGCAGTCTTGTGCTCAGTGAGCTCCACCAGCAATATTCATGAGGCCCTGGAGCAGCTGTGGGTGGAGCTTGGTGGAAAGTGGGAGGAGTCCAGTATTTTTGTAGGATGTTATACATCCATACAATTTTTTACCACCCCTAAGGAGTAAACAGACACACACGTTAATATCTGTCTGCCAGCTCGTCCAGGGAATTTACTGCCTATAAGGTCAAAAACTGGGCAATAGATATGTGCTGCTCATGGGTGATCACAAAGACTTAGAAGGGCACTGTTAGCTTTGGCTACTGTGAGTTTAGCTGACAGTGAAAAATGGTTAAGGCCTTTCACTTCAGCTCCCATTAAAGGCTAAAGCTACATACTGTGCAATATATATTGTTTTGTGTTATTAAACAGAGATCAATCTAGGTATAGCAAGAGATGTCAGTGGCCATTTTTTACGTTGACACAGCAAGTGTACATTTCAGGGAATAACTGAACAATAATTGAAACACATTTTCCAGTTTCTGCTACTCAGGATTTAAAGTAATCTTTCTGTAAATAAATTAATAAATGTAAATTAGTGAGGTGGAAACGTTAGAGTCTTATGAGGATTAAGGAAAGATGAAGCAAGACATTCTGTTGCAAAAGAATATTTATTCTTTTCTTATCTTTCGTTCCCGAAAAGTGCATCATAGATTTTACAGTTAGCAAAATTCATATTTTAAGACACGAAACATAACCGCATTTACAATCATCACTTTGGACAGAGTGCTACATGGGAGAAAGGTCTGCAGGCATGTCATAAGCAAATGTATAAAAATTATTTATATTCAGATGAAAAGGGGAGGTCTTGGGCAGAGTTGTTCCTTCAGAGCGATAGTTGTTGGTCTGCGATTTATGACTTAACCATGGCAGCAAACTCTGCAAGATCAAAAACAAGAAAAACGTTGATCAGTAAATTTTAAATGCGCTACAGTCGATATATAATTTGTGAAATAAATAAAACACATAACAAGATGACTCCTATCTAATTCCAGAAGGATACCAGAAGGTTATTTACATTTAGTAGCAGCTAACTTTTCAGCTCAATTTGTTGTTGTTTATTTCGTTGCTGTTTTTAGCTGTCGCTAAATGCATTCAGGTAACGATTAGCGGCTTCCTCCTTCGATTGCAAGTTGACTTACCATCAACTCCAATCTTGCCATCACCGTCAGAGTCTCCAGCTTTAAGGAAGGTCTTGGTCTCGGCGTCAGTCAACGCTCTGGCACCAGCAGAGAAGTTCTGCAGGAACAGTCTGTCCAGAGGTAAAGAGACACGGCTTTTTTACAGTGAAAATTGATAAGGAAGGTGTGGGTAACATTTATAAAGAAGTGATTTGATGGTGAGGTTTTTTTTAAAGAATGATTTCTGCACATTAAATGCCAGACGTTTTCTGTTTTAAACGATTGACAAAAGAGGACTGAAGGTTTTAAAATGGTTTCTGTTTTTGATTTATCGCCCCAAATCAGCAAGTGTAGCTTACTTCAGCTCATCCTCCTCAATAAAGCCGCTCTTGTCCTGATCAATGATGGCGAAAGCCTTCTTGACGTCATCAGCTGACTTGCTTGCCATACCAACCTTGGCGAAGAAGGCTTTATGGTTGAAAGAGTCGGCAGCTGTAAAAAATAATGTATTGTCATTATTTACTCATATTTCCCTTTACACTATTTTCTACACTTTATCAGTGTTTATCAGCAATATTTATAAAATTATATATATTTTTTTGTACTAGCGAACGACGTCGAAATGTTAAGTTGTTTCCTGACAGGTCTGGGTTTGGCTGCGTTACCTTTGCATGCCTCCAGGGCTGCAGTGATGTCAGCTTCTTTCAGCACACCGGCGAATGCCATTCTTAGCTATGGGACAAACAGAAGAAGTAAGTATAAAAAAAAAAAAAAATCTATGTCGTTAAAGATTGCATGATCTCACGCTTCACTACAAAACACCCTGTGCACGTTTAGTGATACATCTGAATCTAAGTCTGATTCATGTGTATGATTTAAACACATATTGACTTTAGATATAAAATTAACTATAGCGGTTAGTTGCAGACAGCTCCTCCAATAATATTTTAAAATATGAATTAGTCTGCTTTGCCTTTGTATTAAAAAAATAATCATATATCTAATGGATCCCGAACCAGTCTTATCTCGAGGAGGCTCAATTCCAGGTTTTTTTTTTTTTTGTGCAAAATAAATAATAATCATATTTTTTCCCCCGTTGTCAGCGGAGGCAAAGTTTGAGCGACTGTCCATCCTTTTCCTTGAACGTCCAAAGCCAATACGCAGTGAAAAGGTGACCATATCTTTGTTGTAAGTATCTTAGATGACCCGTAGTTCCATTAAAAGTAGAAAGTAACGAGGATTAAATCAGAGCGAAGGCGAAAAGTCGGAGATTCATTTTCAGGGTTGACTCCTCCTCCAGAAAACTCACCTCGGTTGTCTTTGGGGCTATAGAGTGGATTCAGATCAGACGAGTCACTGCAGTGATCTTTCAATCCGCGCTCTCGACCTTATATACTTTCTCTCACACGAAATCTGAGGCAAAATGTAATGGACACCAGATGCAGGGGGGTTGGGTAGATGTGTCCAGTAGTCGGACTGTTCTATTTTTACCGTTATAAATGAAGTTGCTTAAAAGGTGCGTGTTTTAAAAAAGTCCTTAGGATCCGCAATGCTAATAATACATGCTGCTGATATAGATGAAACGCCAGTTGCTGGCAAAACATATTCTGACCATGCATAACGGAGAAGTTCATCTATGGCTGGCTATTTGGTCATCTTAATCGACGGTACATTTAAGGAGCTGACACGGAGCCACGTAGCTCACACAATGTTTTTCTTGCCTCGTTATTAGTCATTTGTATCGGACGGTAAATATTTTGTCAGGGTTGTTTTTTTTATTCACTCTTCCTCTAAATCCAAATGTTAATATCGTGAGATGGTATTTTTTGGTTTTGGAAACTAATTTCTTTCACATTGTGAATACACATGTGCGAATGCTATCGATTTATACGCGTAGCTTTGGAAATAATTACATTAAATAATTAAATATCGTGAATTTGGGGTTGGGAGGTGCGGGTGGCGTTGATTCTTCTCCATTTGTTGTCTCTCCTCTTTTATTCATTTATATGCGACTTTGCCTTAACGAGGTCTTTAAAAAAACCCAGAGTTACATGTCGCAAATATCATAGTCGAAGTTGTTCAGACTCACAATGACAACTCGATTTGTGTATTAAATTATTATTAATTTAAAAACAAATTCCGTACGTGACTTCGTTGAACATTTATTTGCTCTTTTCCAAATGTTTCAAGTTTTTTTTTTTGACTGTATATTTACAAGCAGGCAATTTCAGTTATACTGATTGAGTTTCGGGCTTCTCTCAGCACAGCTGGCAAATTGTTTCATTCAAGAAAAGCGTAACTTGAAAGTATTAAAAAATGTAATGAAATGGTTTGAGTGTTTAGAACAAGCTGTGTTAACTGTGTGACGCCCTCGCTGGTGTGTATGTAATTTTATTGATTGATTGATTTGCTTATTTAGTTTAACTTTTATCTAATTGGTAATTACGTACAGACATAATTATTAATTATATGTAAATGTATATACTAATAGTGTATTTTTTAAACACAACGCTAGATTCAAAATTTGAAAATCCCATTTTCCATTATTGCAAGTACTCTGGGTTCTCCGTGACTAATTTGACTCTTTAAAGTTTTTCAACTGCTGCTGTTATTTATGTATGTATGTATTTAAATAAAATAATCAATGGAGATTTACAGTTCTAATGTAGATTCAAGAAACCTGATATATTAAAAAAAAAAAAACTGTTAAAAAGGCTTTTGGCAGCAGGTGGCAGTATTGCCCTGTCCAATTTTTCCAAGTGAAAATGCCTTATGTTTTCGAAACGTTATTAGCATTTTCGAAACACGCTATATGATGTGCAATAGCGCCATTTTTCATTTGTCAGTTCGACATGAATATGTTTTTATACAATTTGTGAGGTGTTTTGCCTCAGCTCGTTACTTATGCTATCGTGGCAACTTTACTGCGGCATTAATTTAGAAAGTGAATACGCGTGGACAGGTGGATTCTTGCCGGTATTATTAGCGGTTCATAACGTCTTACATTATAAAGAACTGCTTAGATTTTTAAACCAATTATTTTAATTACACTTTTTTCCACTGAAAATTTACTTTTGGTTGAAACTTCTGAAAATCTTAAACGAAATAAAAAATAAGAAAATGTCTTCTTTATAATAATGCTAATGCTAAAACGCATAGTATTCTCATTTCCATGCCAGTTTCGCTGTTTCCATCGCCTTGTAATTTCAGGAATTGCCACTTATTTGTGATTCAGACATTTCTGCCCAGAAGTTCCATTAGTTTAAAAAACTAATTTTAAGTATATTTCTGCAATAATTTGACAGAATTCTATTTCAATAGAAATGTGTGTAGTATAAACATAGTAATTTATAATAGCTTGAATCAACAGCTTCTCAACAAAATGAAAACATCCGCGCGCACACATTGCTTATCAACCAAAGGTCTATGTTTAGCTAACATCAGTTTAACGCATTTGTACTCGCCCTGAAATATTAAATCAAAGTTATTTTGATTCTAAAATAAACTGAAAAACGAAATGGTGTTTCAATGCTTTTTGAATATCCAGGCATCTTCTACGCCGTAAGAAGTTCTCGATGTCTTATTATGTGCCGAATTACTATCCCCGGTATTCTGAGAGGAAACACGATCTTTATCAGAGCAAGTGCAACTTATCCCTGACGAATTCCTAGGAATGTTTCCCAGTCGAGCTCCGAGCCTCTCGGTTCCAATGTCGGTTTCTTTCTTATTAGAACCTGCGCTCATTTGGGCACATTTTAAAAACGATTTAATCGTTCTCGTATTGTTATCATACGGTAACGCATTAGGGATCTTATGCTTTAGGGATTTTAATAGTTCGGAGGATCCCGCTGGAGTATTAGATATCTTAAAATTGTGTCTGCTAATCACTTTCTCAAGTGTATTTGAGGATTTCAGTTTATTCTTAACGTTGACATATAATTCTGTTTATTTTAAAGATTGTTACCGAAGTCGAAATCAAACTTCGGTTTAAAGGTTTGATATTTCAAGTTATTGTCTGTCATCGATGGCATTAAAAGTCACTGATATAGCTAAAAGTTTACCTCAAGACATTAATTGATTCCAAAATAATATTTATTCCTTAGTTTTTTTTTAACCGTCTCTCAAAAGTGCATAACAGAATTTTAATTTGCACAAATCTTGTTCAGAACACAAAGCACATCTGAAGAACAGTTACCATACACTATAAGGACATTATGCTTCAGGACGTGAAAGAGTACACTGCCCGTTCATAAATAAAATATAAAAATATCTATAGGTCAGGTGAGAGAGCTAGGGGGTCTTGTTAGGAGTTCTGGTTCCGGTCTTGGTCAGTTGATAATTACGCCTTCACAAGTAAAGCAAACTCTGTGAAAAGGGCAAATGGAATAGATAGAGCTACCATTAGTGATAAAGGATCCAAAAGAGATGTAAAAATCCTTGAATTTTGTTTCCTAAACCTTGGTTGGAACAATATTAGGAATATCCAGGATCCAGCTTGAACCATTAATGGTGAATACTGATGCCAAAATGATTGTGTGACTTAGTAGAGTCAAATTGGAAAAGTAATTTCTTTTAGGGTGCCAATTGTACGGAAAAGACGTTACGAACATCTTAAACAACTTACATTATGTTAAATAGCTTCTTCTCATATCCAAGTACAACGGATACAAAAATATAGGAAGCCAATCAAAAGCCCAGTGATAGAAGTTGTCTATATTTTATATGTTTAATTAATTGTGACCTTGCAATCATAAACAAGTGAAATTAACCCTTTTTTCTCATATTTTCGACGTCTGAATATCTGAATTCACTTTAATTTTGAATCCTACTTTTTTTTTCTCTGTTGGCAACTGGCAAACAATAGGGATAATTAATTTTTACCATCAACTCCAATCTTGCCATCACCATCACTGTCCCCAGCTTTAAGGAAGGCCGTGGTCTCTGCTTCTGTCAGGACTCTGGCACCAGCATAGAAGTTCTGCAGGAACAATCTGGATATGCAGGATGGGCAAGGGAGGGGGAAAAGGGGGAATTAGATTTGTGTGCTGCCAAGTAAGCTATAAATATCCGGTAACGTTCTAAACATTTTTATTAAAATGTCCCTTACTTCAGCTCATCCTTTTCAATGAAGCCACTGTTGTCCTGGTCAATGATGCCAAAGGCCTTTTTGATCTCATCAGGGGTCTTGGCGCTCAGGCCGACTTTGGCGAAGAAGGTCTTGTAGTTGAAGCACCAAATAAACGGCTCTCCAAATCAGCTTCTTCTCCTGAGGAATTTTAATTTACCATGGGCCGCAATTTTTATGATCGAGAATTGCCCTCAACTCCTTTACATGTGTCACCGTTTCATCGCATGTTAATTTCATCATTTTAAATACACTGCAGTTTTGTGTGACTGAGTAGGCATGGTGTGGAAAAAGCTGCAGTTGCCTGATACCTCCACTTCTTACACCGGCAAGCCTGTAGAGCAGCAGAGACATCGTTATCACCAAGAACACCAGCGAAGGCCATTCCCTCCTTTTTTATAGCTGGAAAAAAATAAATGCGTTGTAAACAATCACAAATGATATCTGTTTGTTTTGTGTGGAATTTGGCAGTTTTATAACAGGTTCCCAGTATCAACATGCTGTTTAGGTCTGGTAGTGTAGTGTTCTTAGTGATAGTAATAAGAAGATAAACATTCTACCATGACATCCATGCAATCGCGCGCAACCGTGTCTTATTATAATAAAATAATTATATTAATATGATATAATCCGCACAAATTATTATTTTCACCCCAAGGTGAATGATCTAGGCAAGTAGCATCATGCAATCATCACCGAGTATAGATTTACAGTTGAGTATAGATATAGTAAAGCTGAGTATAGATATAGTGCAGTTGAGTATAGATATAGTAAAGCTGAGTATAGCTTGGGCACGCATCCCTCGGTTTACGGATCACCCTGAGTCACCAACAAGACTAAAGAAATGATTAAGTCTCATTAAACTGACCCTACGTGGAAGCCCCCCTTCATTAACAGCCCAAGAAACGTCATTATTTTGTCAAAGAGACCCCTGTTCATCATAAATAATCTTTCAAACTTAAAAATTAATTTAACTGGAACTTTTTAGGTGTTTCAATGCATAGCCTGCCAGTCTTACATCAAAACCATGTCAGAAACCTGCATCTTGACTAAAATGAACTAAACCAGCTAAGACAATTCTGACATATACCCTTTGTTCATTGGAAATATTTACTTCAATGACTGACTCCTGGGTAAAGAGGCGCCTCCACCATCTTTCATGATTCATTTCTTTATTTTGTGGGTGATCAACTGTCTGTTAAGCCCATCTCTGTCATTGGTCGTAATAGATTTGCCATTCCGTTGCACTGGCCAGCTGTAAAATGAGAATTCATTGTTCACCAGCAGCACATATTCCAGCCAGAGATCTTCTCATCTATTGTACAGAACTGCTTTTTCATTTCCCCCATACCC
>JAOVYW010000039.1:3236763-3248106 GCA_025775045.1 Hiodon tergisus
TAAATCGCCCCCCCCCCCCCCCGACTCGATCTGTATGTGTCACACGCATCTCCTGAGCAATCTTTCACTGCCGTGCGAACAGGTCAGGAGGGAGGGAGAGAGGGAGGATCCAAAAACCACAACTCGCCATTTTAATCACAGCGCCTCCAAGTGCTGATCCACCACAGCCCTGTGCACCACAGCCAAGTTCTGGCGATCCGTGGTGTGGGGAATTTCTCCTTCTGCAAAAGTGACATTGTTTCGTTTTCCTCAGTTTACTGTGTTTGTGGTTTTATCAGTTTACAACACGGGTTTCTCTTAAAAAATATAATTGAACAGACCTCAGATAATACTCGGTGCCGGTCCTGGCCTGAACGACGCCATGGCGTTGCATCAAGAGTCTTGACACAGGGCAGCTATTGAAGCTGATCTCGTAGCATGTCAGTCTGTCTCTTTCTACTACTGCTTATGGTTTCCATGCCGGTGCAGGTATACCCTCCTGCTACACTCTCATGGAAAAAACCCCCCACAGAGAAGTGAAACCTCTACGCTACCTAAGGCAACGCTGGTTTTTGGCTACCGCTGCTTGTTAAAAGAAACCTGTATGACAGAAAAGAATAAGAACAAAACCGAAAAAGTAACAGGCAGAGAGAGAACGCACCACGACAACAGTTCATTTATAGACTGAACAATTCAAACTGCAGAGGTAGCCGCTCAAGGGAAAATTTGGCTTTTATTACAACACCTGCAAGAACATTTATAATACTCGGATTACTCCATAAACAGCAATACACAATAACTATGATGAAAATAATATTCTTTATAAAATACTTCAAAGGAAAGTATCCACCTAGGCTGGGACCAAATCAAAACCTTTGATCACATTTAATGAAACTGTGTTTAATAGCTGTTTTTCTTTGTTTCTGTATCTTATTTCCTCTACTCATGAAAATAAATTTAAATAAAAAAACAGGTTGCTAAAGTTTTGATTTGGTCCAAGCCCTAGTTATATATGCTCATTGAATCCAGCGTTTGCAAATCCTTATTCCGACAAAGTCCTGACAAACTCATTAGTAAACGGATTTTAAAGAGACAATACCAATTAAAACATTTTAAAAGAATTAATCCACTGTTGAGCACAACATTAGGAAAGCTGATGAAATGCATATAGTACCAAGCAGTTAAAAGGTGCTTTGTCGTTGAGTAATTTAAACCAGGGGTTCTCAGTCTTTGTCTTGGAGGTTCTTGTACCAACCAAACACTGTTTTGTTCAGTATAGATTGAAAAGAATTTCCTCAGCATTCTAGCGGCAGTCACTGTAGAAATTCCGTAATGGAATACACTGAAATGAAACTAAAGAAGACAACAAAAAAAAAGGAAACACTTAACAGATGTTTTGGGGAAGTATTTTTAAAAAAACACCTGTTCTTTAAACATAAATATGTTTGCTTTTTAAAATACTCTTTTTGATATAATATTATACATATATTACCATGTAATATGGGTGTCATAAGGAATACATTATGTACAAAGCCAAGGAATCTGAGAGGCCTACCGAGTCTGGGGGCACTTCTATTTCTATTTCACCCTTCATCAATATTCTGCTTGGAAGTTAAAGATAAATGTTTGGTATTAAAAGACTAGACTATTAGGTTAAATGCAGGGGATTCAAGCCCACTGAGTGAAATATGGTGGGATTGTATCATTGTATTGCGTTTTGCAGTTGTTTTGGGTCATGAACCATGAAATGTGTAAGGATATTTTTTACAAAAACACGGTTAAATAAGCTCAGACTTGGTAAGTGTCTAGGAATAAAAGCATAAAGTTAATTCCGATTACGATTAAAATACTGACTTTAAGATTAATATTATTTGTTTTAGATGGTATTTCTGAGAAGAAATAATTATCCAATATGTATTTATCTTCGTACGTGAGTATGGTTACTCTGCGTGTTTGCCTGTGTGTATGTTTGGGGGGGGAAATATAAAGGGATATAACAATCCCTTTAACTTATAATTAAAAGACAGCATTTTATATAAATATTTAACAATGTTAAAACAATATACAGGAAAAATAAAACATTATAAGTGCTTTTTCATTCAGTTATATATTCTCAAAGATTAAGTAATTATGTAATTTATCACTTAAGACTTCTCTGACAACTTCAAACGAGTACGTTTTTTCAGATATTATGAGAAAATTTGGCACTATCAACATTTAAAGGTCATATTATTTGAGTATGAAATCAGGAAGTGAAACCTGCTTACAGGATATAAAGCAATGCTTCCCTCAAAGGCACGATGGTCGCTGAAAGGGAGATCCGGTTTAGTGCATAAAATACCGTCATTCAGCATGGCCTATTTTTTGCCGCTTTGGGTACGCCAAGGTATTTCTCATCCACTGAACGTTTACATGATGAATGCCAGAATGTGCCACTGCCTACCAAAGGAAATGAAATGAACAACGCATTTCGGCAAAGACGCGAAGACGTTCAGAGGTTCAAATATTTTTTTGCTGCAGTATCACTCAGCTTCAGAAGTAAAAAGTCAGAACTGATAAAGCATTCCGTGATATAAACACAGTTAATTATCGTAATTATTTTATGTAGATATATATATATATATAAATATTAAAATGAATACCAAAAAAACCGCAACAAAAATAGTTATCTGATAGGTATGTCACATTATGGCTCTCTTTATTTTTACAATTAATGCTCTGAAAAAGTACGGAAAAAATAAAAAGTATACCTACTATTTGTACATACTTAATGATTGAGCTTAGGCAATAGCATAATATACATTTTACCATGTATTTGCATAATGATTTTAGTATCATATTCAACACATAAAAATACAAAATACTTGATTAACTCCTACAGTTTCCTAGATGACTCTCAATTATCCAAAAATACTGTGATGATCTGAACCACAATACAAAAATATAGATAAAATGTAGAGATGGGTTCAGCTGAATTCACATGAATGTAAACATTGCATGACTCCATCCTCAGACTACAAGCATGACTACAAGTATTTGCCACAGCAGTTTAGACGAGTCATTGCCTTTAGCCGTTTTCAACTTCATGTTGAAACATAAAAACAAACAGGCCGTGTGAGAGGGGAAAAAACTACAAAGAGGTAGCGTTGGTTTATATGTTTCGTTCTGGGACAACGGGACGACGCGTTGTTTTGGATCAGAGCTGAAAGGGAGCAGCACGCATTGAAAAGAATGAACATAATCACGGATGCGACTGCTTCCCAGATTCCCAATCTGTTTAAACAAATGAGACCGTTTTTTAAAGAAATTATCTGACTGATGTTACTTTAAAGACCTTAATTAACTCCTACGTGACATACCATGACTAATTATCATATACGTCAGTAATGCCATTTAAACCTAAAAGTTTGTTTGTAAAGTAAATCTGACAGCAATAAAACAAAACTACGGGGAAGACCTGGATTTTTCATTTATAACAGTTTACTAGATCCAACCAGTCTAAATGCTATCCTTTAAAGTTATTTATTGCCTATCAGTGATACTTTCTCTCTACCGATATTGCTTACAGTGAAAACACATCTGAAATGTTCACAGCAAGGCTTTTTTCCACCTTTTGTGCGCCCCAAAAGCTAGGGTTTCAGGACATTTAAAACATAGAAACACTGTCTGGATTGAAATTTCAAATTTCTTGCTTACAGCTACCAATTTGTCCTGCGAGTCAGCAAATAAATTGCTTACCAAGCCAATTTTAGCTTGAGTTCAGTTTGTTTTTCTTAACCAAGTATCCTGCAGAAAAAGAAAGAGTCTCATTAACCACCACCTGACTCAAACACTAAAAAACTTTTCATTCCAACCAGGCAAAACACCTGAAAAGTTGCCAAATAAAAGCAAAAACCGGTGCGGCCATCAACAAATTATCTTGCAAAGAATGCAATTAAAGAAAATGAAACCTGGCTACCAAGGCGTAATTACTTTTAAAATATTTGGACATTCCATATTCCTTAAACGAGACGCAGCGACGCTTCACTATCTCTACCCATGCCCGTGCTTCATCCTCCAACTCTGAGAGAGGCTGGCAGTCTCAGGAAGTACGCTGGCATCCCATCTTTCCATACAGGGAGACTTTGTCGCTCTGTTTCAGGAGCTGCCTTGTTAGACTACAGACTCCCTCACGTTGGCCCTGGACGTAGAAGTTTTTGCAACCGAGGACGGGGCCGAGTGTAAGATCACTTCACTCAATACTTCAACTGGGCTCAAAAGGGACTTCACTTCTGAAGGGGCTCCCAGGGGTTGCGTTTCCACGGTATCCATTTCGGCCGGTGCAGCAGCATGGACCTGGGTAGGCTGGACCTCTGCTGCAGTCAGGTCCTCCTCTGGAACCGGGCTTCCGTAGAGCATGCCCATGTTGTTAAAGATCAATCCCTCTGTCTCTGGTGCCTCCTCACTCCCTTTGTTCTGGTCTGCTTTTGTACGGAACTTGTAGGAGGCATGTTTGACTGTCCGCCTCAGCAAGTGTTTCCGATAGGCTCTCTGGATGACCGTGGCTGCCACCTCCTCCTGCTTCCGCTTTAGGGTGGTGCTAATGGGTTCGTAAGCCACCTTTGAGGGATTGCTCATCATGAACTTTTCCTCCATGCTTGCCTTCAGGGCGTCCATCTCCCCAGAATCTCCCAACACCTCCGCTGTGAGGGCCAGCAGGATGTCAAGGCAGTGTATTTTGTCCCCAGTAACTATCGGCAGATCCAAGGTGATAAGTTTAACTGCGTTGGGCTTGGGAATCCGTAGGGGATCTTTCAAAGTGTCGCAAAAGTCAGACAGCATGCTATAGTCCACAAACTGTGAGGCGTCAGGGTCAAACTTCTCCCACGTCTCGTAAAACATCTCAAAGTCGTCCTCACAGAGGGGTTCACTGCTCTCCTCGGTGGCCACATTGAAGTTCTCCAAGATTATGGCGATGTACATGTTGACCACCACAAGGAAAGACATGATGATGTAGCTGCAGAAGAATATAATGCCCACCAATGGGTTGCCACAGTCCCCTTTCACGTCGCTGCCTGGGTTCTCAATAGTTGGGTCACAGTCTGGGGGCCCATTGTTCATTATTGGGAGTAGCAGCCCGTCCCAGCCAGCCGAGGTGGTGATCTGGAATAGGCAGATTATGCTGTTGCCAAATGTTTCAAAGTTAAAGGTGTCATCGACGCCAGCCATTTTCCTGACGTAAGCGAAGTTAGACATCCCAAATATGGAGAAAATGAACATGATCAGGAAGAGAAGCAGGCCTATGTTGAAGAGGGCAGGTAGTGACATCATCAATGCAAACAGCAGTGTCCGGATGCCTTTAGCTCCACGGATGAGACGCAGCACACGACCAATCCTGGCTAGTCTGATGACCCGAAAAAGGGTAGGTGACACAAAGTACTTCTCGATGATGTCTGCTAACATGATACCTAGAATAGAACATCCATCATGAAAAACACAGCAGGAGCATAGCAGTCCCCGCTACTTTTTTCAAGAAGCTTTTATGCACTTATCTCATATTGAGTTCTGTATTAATAACTGATGTTTACAGCATGCAATAAAACTTTTTAAACTTTCCACAGGTACAAGATATGCCTGCTTACCTACTATGGAAAGAATTACCACAACAAAATCAAAAATGTTCCATCCAACGGTGAAGTAGTAATGTCTGAGAGCAATCAGTTTGAGGACACACTCAAGGGTGAAGATAAAAATGAAGACCAAGTTGATATAGAACAACATTGTCTCCATCTCCAGGCTTTGGTCGTCTGTCTCCACCATCATGGTGACCATGTTGAGACATATCAACACCATGATGAAAATGTCGAAGAATTGCTTAGTGACCAAGTCAAACACGAGGCCTTGGACCAGGTTCTTCAGAGCCCAAATATAACAAAGGCAAGGAGAAAGAAGACAGACAGAAGGAGAGGAGAAAAAAGTTATCGTTTGGGTTTTGGTTTCTAGGCTTGTAATTATCTAACAAAATTTTCCTTTTAGTGCCAATTAGTGCTCTGGCAATATAAATTATTCACTTTAATGTGGGAATTATCATTAATCAACAACAATATCGAATTGCTATGAATGTTTCCATTAATCACTAAGTTTTTACAGTGTGTGTGAACAGTCAGTTTGATTTAGCTCAAGCGGTACATCTCTAACTTTAATGTTGTAAGAATGTACTCAATTTACTCACAGTAAATGGCTAATAAGATGACAAAGCTTTAAGCTGCTTTTTTTAAAGAGTTTTCGGCATTCAGTGACAACAGCCCAAGATCACCCAGACAGTAGGGTGTACAGGATGTGCATTAGCCCGACGCAATTCTTCACTGTGATTACGCACCGTGGGTCGAGGAATCGGCTTCTGCGGCTTCTTGGACCCAAGCTTCTTCATAGCATTGTAGTATTTCTTCTGCTCTTCTGTCATAAAGAGGTCCTTCCCTCCTAGGTATAGAGCCAGGAAACAATTATTCCTCAGGATTCTGCTTCGGGCCCCCAGAGCATCTATATTTCTAGACCTGATACTTTCCTTCTATGTCTATGAACATAATAAGTATAAAACATTGATTCAAAAAATCATTTAAATTAAAAGAACAATTTCACCCTTCCCAGATTTAGTTCTGAGTACTTAATAACTGATACACAACTTATAAATGAGGATCTTGGTATTGTATATTAGAACAGGGTTGGCCTTACTGCTGAACAAATCCAAAATCATCCTGCTCATCCAAAATCACCGGATTGCTTAACTAATATTAATAGCATTAACATGATTCTGCCATCGATGCAATTCCATTTTTCTGTGGTTATTTACTGATGTAAACAGCGTCTTTGATCTGCTGATACTTATCTTTGATTTTTGCTGGTTGAAGTTGTCTATAATGACGCCGATGAAAAGATTGAGGGTGAAGAAGGACCCAAAGATGATGAAGATGACAAAGTACATGTACATGTAGAGGTTGCTCTCGTAATCTGGCTGCTCTTCCACCTGGGTGGAGAGTAAGGTCGCAGAAGATCTCACATGAGAACATTACACGTTTGTGGGAGAACTGTATCAAAGGGGGAAATTTAAAATGTAAAATGTTTTAAACTAATTAAAAGTAATCACAAATGGCAATGGGACATACCGCCATGACACAGAAAACCCCCGCAAAGATTCACTTAACAGTACGGGTATGCTGTTTGTAATTAACCAGAAAAAAACATAACGTTTCGCTACCTTATCATACATATATTGTTTGCTTTATTTTCATTCTAGACTTCTCTCTGGCGTTAAAATTTGTTTGACTACGTCACAGCAGTTATAACCCTTTACCTGTAACAGGTCAGATTTTAGGACAACAAATGCATTCATGTATGTTTGTTTAGTGGGCACGCTGTTTATGATATAAAGCTAATCTTCAAAAGAGAAATCTGTACCTTACGCGAATCCACAGCTGAGTACATGATATCCATCCAGCCTTTAAATGTTGCCTGCACAGACAAATGTAATAAGAAATAATGATACTTCCAATAGGCCATTAAAAATTCAATAAACGATACTTGTGCGTATCAAAGTGAAGTTTGATGTAAAATCTCCCATTGTTTTATTTTAAACAAATTTTTCATTTAGTTACGGTTAAGAGATTAACAGAAATAAAATTCATTCAAACCTTTTAACATGGGGATGTGTTATTAAGATTTTTAAGAGAATAGATTTTTATACGTATAAAAACTAAAAACTAAAACTAATTAAAAACTAAAAACTTAATACAGTCCTCCCACGATTGGTTGCTAACATGGAACTCACCACTTGCAATAGGGACAGGTAACCCATGCCCACGTTGTCAAAGTTGACCTTAGGGTTGACCCAGCGTGTATCGTTGGATATCTCTCCCTGTAGATAGCACTCGGTCTTGTTGTTGATGTCCTCCACTAAGAAGAGTTCTTCGGAGGTGATGTTGAGGCAGTAGTAGAACTTCCCAGCGAACAGGTTGACCCCCATGATGCTGAAGATGAGCCAGAAGATAAGGCACACCAGGAGCACGTTGAAGATGGAGGGAATGGCCCCCACTAGGGCGTTCACCACCACCTGGGCCAGGGAGAGAAAAAGGAGGGTGTTCTGTCAAGGGTGCCTGCGGGGGGCGGAGGTCGCAAAGAGGCGAGCCGGAGTTGTGTTTAAATCATGTATACCACCATGTTCACTGGTAGGGCATTCCTGAGCAGTCAGGCATACATCCCAACCAGGCGGACTATCTTTCACCATCTCTTAAAACTTGATATACTTTTGACACAAGTAATTTAGGTTAAGCAACACTAAGCCCCTCCCATATGGGTACGAGCAGTAGCACCCCCTCTCTGGACCCGGCAATGCTCTGGTCACAGGTCAAGGACTTACAGGCCTTTGTTTTTATTTCACATGTTTAACGTACAGCAAGCATGCTAAACAAACATCTTCGCACCACTGAGCAGCTCTGTGCGTGGTGGACTACAACACTGGTTTCCCCCGGAACTAAATGCGCCAACAAGGAGGAGCCTGTCTCTTTTCTCTGTCCGCAGCTCAGCGTTAGTGTACCACTATGAAACACACTATGTGCACACTATTAAAGCGTCACTCACCCTCATTCCCTCGAACCTGGAGAGGGCCCTCAATGGCCTCAGGGCCCTTAGCGTTCTCAAAGATTTGATGGGGCCCAGCTCAGAGTAGCCTAATATGTTGGCTGTCAAGCTGATTAAAGAAACCTACAATGAGATTTGGGGGTCTTGTTAATAACAACATCATTGTAATGCTTTCTTGACTATATATTTCTTGACTATATTTTGAAGGCGGTCAATAAAACTTGACCGTAATCTTAAAATGGTGTAGAAAAAGCATTGATTTAACATGAGTCTTGCGTACTGGTAGCAATTTAACAAAACAAAAAAAACTTCAATTAAGAAACACAGAAAAAAAACAATAAGGTAAATGTTGGAAAATTGATCCCAAAGACTTACGTCCACAATGAGGAAATCCAGCCAGCACCAAGCATTAGTGAAGTACGTTTTGAAGCCGTACGCCACCCATTTTAGGAGCATTTCAATCACAAACACGTAAGTGAAGACTTGATCAGCATATTCCAGGATGATTTTTATGGTTCTGCGCTGTTCAAGATATATGTCTTCAAAAGCCTGTCAAAACAAGAGCATCAGTGCGGACAAAATGAGCTCGAAATGTGCCTGGCCCTCTTTGCCCTTCCCACATTCACACATTAAACTGAAAACTGAACCCAGTGGGTGCCGTGCTTTTGAATACCGATGGTGGGACGGTCGGTCTAAGAAAGGCACGGTGTGCGCTCTCCCCTCACCAAAGCACCGCTGCTTAGCAGGATCATTAAGATGATGAAGGTCTCAAAGTAGTTGTGCTCGACGATGGTGTAGCAGGTTCTCCTGAGGTTCCACCAGGACTTCCCTTTGCCCTGAGTGATGTCCACCATGAGGCAAGGGCAGCGGCGGAAACAGTCTGCGGGGAAAGCCAGAGTGCTTTTGATGAAGCTCCCTCGAGATGGCCAGGAAACAGGCTATTTGGCTCATATAGCTGGACAGGATCTGGGCATGCACGCTATGTGAACACAAAAGCCCAATCGAAAACTTCAGAGCCTAGTAAGGGGACAACCATGACTTCTCTTTTGGCCTTGCTCATTACCGTCAGTGAAACAAGCCTCAGGGTCAATGGAATCTGGCTCCTCCTCTTCTGCAGCCTCAGCCTCCAGCGGGAGTTTGCTGTCCAGGGCGCCGCACGTGTCTGCCACATCGCCTAACTGGAGGGAGAATAAAGCACAACTGCATCACTAAGGATCAATGGGGCCTAAAATCAAGCTGTATTTTCCTCGACTTGCACATTTCACTGAATACCTCGACTGCTAGCTTGAGTCAAATACCAGCCCTGTAATGCTAGCAAAACTCTTCTTCAAGGTCACTGTCAAAGTTACCTTGTCAGGCCACCTACCACTTACCCTAGCTTGCTGCCTTCAGCCGATTCCATTTATTTATTCATTTCAAAATTTCAGCCGCCAGTGTCAGCTTATTGATATTTATTAAGACTTGCTATTAACATAATCTTCTGCTTTCTTATGATAAGGAACATTTACAAACTACTGGGTCCAAAGCAACTGCAAGTTTTAAATACTGCACTGCAAACAAAGACTGAACATTTTATCAAATTGCTAATTAAATACAATTAAACAAATCTTTCTGGGACGTAAAATAATTCACCGTCCCTCCAAAAGTGTGGGTCTGGAATATGCAGAATATACACATGCTTTGACTCTCAGCTGTAACTATACACGTCCTTGGTGGAGAAGTTTGATCAATTTATCCTTCTTCTGTTCATACCTGTTCTTCTTGAACATGGTGACCGTGACCACATGGACACATATATAACACTTCTGCGTGTTACTCAACAATAATATCTTCGGTGTTACGTCTGTTTCGCTTCACTCAAGTAAGGCATTTCTCAGGTCAGAGTTGAAATGCCATGCGGTTTCATGTAAAAGCAGCGACCGTGTGAAACCTGTCACCTGATGCCTCTCAAGGCATGTCCAGGATCAATGGTACTCAATCATTGGAGGTTTAGCTCCAGAACGACACAAATGGCACGTAATTATAGTTGCGTAACATTCATATCTGGGAAGGGGAATATCTGAAGGTGCACAATGGACGACGAATGCGCATTAATACGGGCTATGTTTTATCGCCGTGGAGTCGGAGTGCTGAAGTGTTATAGTGCTGGTACATTCTGCTGTGCTAGTCCCGCTTCCCACGAACCCTGAGCAGTCACATGATGTCTCTTTTGCCACCAGCCCATTTCCCAATCGCAGATTGCCTCTGCAGATGCTGCAGATTCGTGAGCGCTCACCTCGTTCCTAGGCTGCTGACGCCAGCGAATCGGTGAAAACCTATCCTGGCCATAATATCAACCCTGTCTTAGCGTTTCACACCTAGATACACATACATCTCAGTGTTAGCTGAACGTTTTTGCACGAGTTAGATAGAAAAGTGAATCGCAGACTCAAACTGATTAAAGTACTGTCGATGCCACTGGCTGAATGTTTGATATCGGCCCGCTGATCAAGAACTAGTGGTATGTTTCCAGTGAGGTGGGACAGGGTGAGATGGGACATGCTGAGGTGGGACAGGGTGAGGTGGGACAGGGTGAGATGGGACTGGGTGAGATGGGACATGCTGAGGTGGGACAGGGTGAGGTGGGACAGGGTGAGATGGGACATGCTGAGGTGGGACAGGGTGAGATGGGACAGGGTGAGATGGGACATGCTGAGGTGGGACAGGGTGAGGTGGGACAGGGTGAGATGGGACATGCTGAGGTGGGACAGG
>JAOVYW010000039.1:3248206-3259143 GCA_025775045.1 Hiodon tergisus
GTGAGATGGGACAGGGTGAGGTGGGACAGGGTGAGGTGGGACAGGGTGAGATGGGACAGGGTGAGGTGGGACAGGGTGAGGTGGGACATGCTGAGGTGGGACAGGGTGCTGGGTCTTTTCGGCTGCCGTCACTGGGGCGGAGCTGTTGTATTGCAAGACCGCAGGCTCTCTGGTTTCAACCTGTCCCTACAGAAAATTCCAGAATGCTGGTTCCTGTCACAGTCTGGGAAGGAAGAAAATGGCTGAGCCTGTGCACAAATAACTAAGTCCAAATATAGTGCGGTTGAGTGGTGGATCTATAAATCAGATTTACTTATGACTCTGGAAAACATTTGAGCTCTGCATTTGGCACTAGGCTATTTAATCTAAAAACTGAAAAATCAAATTCTGTGATTCTGACAAGCTTAATTGGACACTGACATCTGCCAAATTCAATGCACCCATAGGTCAGAGGCATTTGCAGAGCCTATCCTGCAGTCGGCAATGAACCTCTGGTACGAGAACGTGTGCCCTACAATATGTTAAGTACCAACAAAAGGTACAGAGGAACAACCTGAACCTCCTAGTGGACTCTTGGTTGATGCAATTTGTTCAGACTAGCCCACACTAAATAGACAATTAGCATTTTCAAACGAAAGCAAAAACTAAATTTAAATAATAACAATTACATTCTTGTCTTCAGCAGTTTCCATTTCATCCTCTGAGGTCATGTCATCGTCGTCATCTGATTCTGATTCTCCCTTGGCAATCGGCACACGAATGCTCACGGAGGAGTTTGCCATGAATTCCACGGGCAGTTGCTCATCCACCGTGCAGGATGCGCCGTGCACCATTTTCAATGCTTTCTTGGGGTCCTGGTCAGGATCCATGTGGATCATCGCAAAGTTCTCCTTCTTGGGGCTGCCGTCCACCCTGCCCCCGTCGCCGTTATCAACGCATTTGGCCTTCTTCCCCAGCATCTTTCTGATGCGCTCGGCAACGTAGGCCTTAACCCAGTCAATGCCTCGGGTGATCCTACCAATGGCAATCTGAAGGTTGTTCATCTCCCCATCCTCGTCGGACGAGGACAGGTTGTCCCCGCTGAAGGAGCTCAGCAAGAGGGCCAGGAACAGATTCAGTACCTGCGGAGAGAAGACCACGTGGCGCGTGAATCTGTTGAGCACTTAGCTTATGGTTCATCGGTTACACATGTTTTCGCCTTTTGGTTCCCTCTAGAAAAAAAAGTGCCTTGTGACTTGTAGCTTACGAAAAATACAATACATAGCATCAAATTTGATTGAATGATTGCTAATCACTCACAGCTCCACGCTGACCTTTGTCGATTAAAGGGTCCAACTCATCCACAATGCAGCAGCATCTCATCTTGAGCTAACGGCTACATAATATGGCTTAGATTAGCTTCAAAACACTGGTACTGACCTACTGCAATATACCACTCTCAGAACCCTTTTCAGCTAGTTTTCCTTTAACCTCAGATTTTAGAGGGGGAAATAGCTTCCAGAGCTACAGTTAGAACAGCTAAATCATTAATCGTATTCCAGTGTACGCAATATTCCATTCTTTTCTTAAATGTGATTCTATTTGTAATGTTAGCCTTAGCATTTTTCTCATGTTTTTGCCTCAATAGCCATGTAAGTGGCTGTGAATTCAACTTCTGATAAGCAGTTAAATTTAATCCCAATTGATGTAATCGACAACATCGGGAAAAAGAAGGAAGAAAGAAAGGAGAACAGAGGTGTTCTCTGCAGTAAACCAGGACACCAGAGAAGTCTCGGTTGCACTTAGAGCTAAAAATCTCAGTCATCAGCTATCATAAGGGAGACAGCAAACCATCAATGTTTGTTGACTTTTGTATGGGTGTAAAAAAACAAAGCTTTTAAACAAAGTATTATATAGCTGAGATATCTAATAATGTAAATATGGTGGAGGATATACAGTATTTATGTATAAATCCGGATATGATGATAAATATGTACAATTCTATTCTACTCATAAGCAGTTCGTGTCAGTGTATGGTAGATTATTCACGAAGTAACAGTGGCATAGAGATATTTTAGTAAGTATCATAGCTAAGTATTTTAAGAATCTTTTTTCTATTTCAAAAATACCCAAATTAAAATTTTATTTATTTATTTCAGCCTAGGATGATCATACTGACAGGATATGGCTTTTTACTCTTCAAATACATATTAAGATTTTTTTTTAGTTAAACGTCGATTAAAGATTTCAAGCAACACGTGTGCCTCATTCCTTAATGTGAACTATGCCCTCAGAGAACCTCAGATCTAACAACTGTTTACTCTTGACTACGTTACTAATAACTTATATTACGTTGAATTATGTCTACGTGACGGCCATGGTAACATAAACAACTAAATTTTCCTTGCATTGGAGAGCTTTCTGGAACAATATGAGCAGTAAAATGTCATTAACAATACTTGGCCAGAGGACAGAATAAAAAAGAAATTATTCTAGCAAAATCAGTTGGCTTTCATGTGGATGGGGATAAAACAAACAAACGATTTTTAGATCTGAAACTGTCAGATGTTATTACTGTTATACATGAGTATAAGAGGGGAGAAAAATACTGGTGTGTAGCATCACTGCTCTCAGATCAGTTGCCCGTGTTCATACCATCTGTGCCAGAGGTTTACTTGAGATGGGCCTTACCACATGCCTCAAGGTCAGAACCACTGTTTGTTGGCACAAGTCATACGATTTAAATAGAACAGTTGAATAAATAGCTTATCTCCTGTCTAGTGTTGATTTTAGTCTTTGGGGCAGAATGTGTAATCATTGGTTGGGGGGGGGGAGGAGAAGATTGTAATCAGGATGCAAATAATGCTGTAAATAATTATATAATTCGCTGGCTACCACCACGCCTGCATGACCTGCACTCTAAATGTAATGTCCCAGACATATCTGTCTTCCGAAACATCCAAAATTATTTTTGTCCCCGGCAACTTGAATGCATAAAAGTAATTCAGTAACCACAAAACAGTTCCAAGAGCATGAGGCAAGACACCGTACATATTTATCTGACAATATTTACCAGATCATGTAACTTGGAAAGCCTTTTACTGGAGACCGTGACATTATAACCTGGAAAGCGCTGGAAGCGACAACATGCTAGCAAAATTTGCTTGTTGTGGCGAGATACACTAATATGAATTGTACAGTGCAGGGCTTCTCAGCATTAGCTATCAGGAGACGTGCTAATTGTGCTAAACAGAGGAACGCAACACTGATCTCTGAACATTGCAGTCTTGTAGTCCTTCGGTTATGGTTAGGGCACTCGGACTCGCTGCCTTTGTTACTGTATACTTTCCATGACCATAAGAATTCACTGACAGGACTACTGACCAGCTCTCTAATGGTGTTTTGATTGGGTGGGGGGGGGGGGGGATTAATCTACTCACCACTAGATTACCAATGACCATGACCATCATGAAAACAGTGAGACACATGGCCTGGCCGGCCACCTCCATGCAATCCCACATGGTCTCGATCCACTCCCCGCACAGGATGCGAAAGATAATGAGGAAGGAGTGGAAGAAGTCGGTCATGTGCCAGCGGGGAAGCTCGCAGTCCAGGGAAATCTTGCACACGCAGTCCCTATAGCTGCTGCCGAAAAGCTGCATTCCCACCACGGCGAAGATGAAGACGATGATGGCCAGGACCAGGGTCAAATTGCCCAAGGCGCCCACGGAGTTCCCAATGATCTTGATCAGCATGTTGAGGGTGGGCCAGGATTTAGCCAGTTTGAAGACTCTGAGCTGTGGTCATCATATGGTTGAGTCAGCAAGTCTTGTCATTCATTTCACCATGTAGTTATATCTCATGGACTTTATGAGTATTCCCATAAGTAACAATTAATCCCACAATTAAGGAAACAGCCGGGGATAGGTCATACAGACTTTTTTATAGATTGATGTGTAACATGCAAAGGGCAAAGGCAATCAACAGGGCATTCTGAGCAGGAACAATGGGAAAATATATATTTTTTTTTATCAATTAGAAAAGTTGATTATTTTGTTTAAGAATAGAGAAACAATGGGGTGCAACATCTAGCTTGTCACGGTCGGAGACGGGTCCTCACCAGGCGAAAGGACCTCAGCACGGACAGACCCTCCACATCAGCCAACCCAAGCTCCACCAGGCTCAGCGTGACAATGATACTGTCGAAAATGTTCCATCCCACCTGGAAGTAATAATACGGATCCATGGCCATCAGTTTGAAGACCATCTCGGCAGCGAAGATTCCAGTGAAAACCTAGCGGTGGGAAAAAAAAGAGAGGATCAGCTGGAAACATAGGAAAATCCATGGGAAAAGTCAGGTACAGATGAAATGCATGAATTGGAGGAGGGAGATTTGGGCCATATGTGGTAAAAAGGGTAATATCAGTTTTTAAAGGATCATTATTACAATCAACCCTGCACGGATACCATGATGGAGTGGCCAGTGACTCACCAGGTTCCCCGTACTCAATGTATTTTCAAATTCGGCAGTCATTGGGTAGTGCTCCATGGCCATGAAAAGGGTGTTCAGCACTATGCAGATGGTGATGCCCAGGTCCACGAAAGGGTCCATCACCACAAAGTACATCCACTTCTTGAAGATGATCCATGGCCCGCAGCAGTCCCACTTCAGGAAGATGTTGGCGAACTTGTACCAGCCCGGCGGGCACGGCCTCTGGATGTCATCCAGATCTGTCAGAAAGAAGCGTATGGCACGGGATTGTAGTCACATGCCGTGATCATGTCGTGGGTGCGCGGAAGAGGCGGAGTTACGGTGAATTCACTTACAAATACTCACTTTTCATACTCAAGTTCACAAGACTTTGGGCCTACCTAAGATACTCTCCTCAGAAACAGTCCTACTTCCTTCCGCGGCTCCATGACGACCACCGCAGAAAGAACACCCATAATGAGCTGCTTATGGCTTAGGCATGGAAGGCAAGGTTCATATTTTACCGAGCCCAGACACCAGAGAGGGTCTCGGATTCAGCAATGTGCTCTATACAGGGCTTGTGAGCACCTGGGGTCAGCTTGAAAACTCAGAGTCTGCTGAGAGGTGCGGACGAGCTACTGTAATAGCTCAGGCTTAGCACTACACGAGGGTGTGCTTTTCAGTGTGAGCAGGTTAACTCTGCACACAGCTGCAAGCTGCCTTTCTCCCAAACCAGACACTGCGACACCACTTCCTTAAGTGTTGCATGGTTTTCTTCACTAGGTAATCTAGAAAATAAACATCACATTGTTGTTGTTGCGCCGCACTTCTAATCTGTTACACTGTGTAATTACACAAATACTGTGTTTGGGACACATGAAAAAGAGATAAACCATGAGTTGTCCTTACTGTATAATGATTTAGAGTGTATGGGTAAGGTCTATGCTATAGGTAAGGCCTAAGCTACAGTTTGTTGCTGAACCGATCCAATCCTTTCAGAATGTGCTAGATCAAATGATAAAATTCTGACTGTTTCCCTCTGGTCATGTTTCCCTGGATCAAGGGCAGCTGCTAAGCAAATGGATGGATATGTAAGCTGATGTGGATCTAAATCAGCATGAAAGTCTGAGAAAAGATTTATTTGGAATAATACCTTTTGAAGTATAAATATGTCCTCTGATTAACTCAAAGTGCAGCAGCAAAGTTTGTATATTTGCACATTGCTTTCTCTGTATTACATTTTTGTTAACAGTTTATATACTTTACCATCCATGGCACTGTCAATGACGCTGACAACGCTGCCTTTCCTCTCCTGAAGGCCTGTTCCCCCCTCAGCAGCAGACTACAGAGCCACAGCAGAAATAAAAAACCAGTGAGAGTTTTGCGCTGCACTTCTGGGGTGTGACATCAGGCTAACTCAGACTCACCTTCTCATCGATGGGCGCGATCTTCTTGCGGCGGCCCTCTGCCATGCCACCATTCTCCCCGAGGCTGGGCTCGTCGTCAGAAAACTCGTCACCTGACAAGTCCTCCGTCAACTTTCCTTCCTTCTTACTGTCCTGTGATGCCTGGCTAGCAGTGGTTGCGGCTAACTTGCGCTTCTGTCAACCAAGGGATCATCAAATGAATGAGCTGAGATCCACCCTTGTATTTGTTTATTTTTGTCGACCATTAGGTAGTCCTGTAGTCCATGTATTAAATCCCTTATAGCATAATGAGAGTTTTACTTGTATACAGTACTTAAAATTTTACTTAATCATTAAATGTCCAGCAGAAAACAATCAAACAGTCCTCTAAAGTCAGCTGACCTGGGCCTCCTGTTTCTTCATCTGCTCCAAGATCTTCTGGTACTCCTCCTCCTTCTCTTTGGCCTCAGCTATGGTGGCTTCATTCTGCTCTGCATAGGCCATGGCCACCACGGCCAGGATAAGATTGATGAGGTAGAAGGAGCCCAGGAAGATGATGACAACGAAGAAGATCATGTAGGTCTTCCCCGCTGCACGGAGTGTCTGGGGGAGGGGGGGGGGCAGAAAGTAGGAACCAATCAGGACAGAGGGGAGCTGTGCAGCAGAAGCTCTCGAAAGTCCTCCTCAGCAAAGACCAAGGGAGTTTGTGCTCAGAAACTGAGAGGACAAAGGCAGAGGAATCAAACTGTGGAAACCCGAATGAACACTCCTTCAACCAATCCGTCCACTCAGATGGTACTGAGTGTACCTCAGGTCCAACCCAGTCACTATTCACTTGGGTCCAATTCGTTTCAAGGCCTCAAGACAGACTGACCAGCTGACTGCATGTAATGCTATGTGACATGAGTGGACCTGTAAGTACCAGCTGGAACAGGTTCTCCCAGAAGTCTTGCGTCATGAGGCGAAACAGGGCCAGGAAGGCCCAGCCGAAGGTGTCGTAGCTGGTGTAGCCATAGTTGGGGTTTCGGCCAGCCTTCATGCACAGGTATCCCTCTGGGCACTGTCTGTCAAAAGGAGAGCAATGAAGTATCAGTGGCATTCTCCCCTGCCTATAAAACCTCCAAAGCCAAGGAAAGAGACGAAAACACCTTAAAAAAAAGGCTGTTTTGATTTATAAAGCCCGTTAGCTTTGTTTGAAACAGTTAAGTATTTACTTGGGTGAATCTCAAAGCAGGTCAAATTAACAAACATTTGTAGCATTGCTAGCAAAGACACAAGACAGGAACAAAAGTTAATTGAACCTACCCAGCATCAGAGCTGTTTCCACAAAGAAGGGGATCAATTTGGCCGGGGTAGAAGTAATAGTTTTCTAGGAAATAAGAAACAGTCCAAAATTTTCAAGTAGTGTGAAATTTGAAACCTGAAGCAACATAGCATTATTAGTCCCTTGACAAATTTTAGCAAGTTACTGCAGTGGACTGAAGTCCATACCCGGATTGTTTATGTACTCGTGGAAGTCAAAGAAGTTGGTGTTGTTGGCCGTGTTGTTGAAGGGATTGGTGGAGTTTAATACGTAGAAATCACTGCCGTTGGTACCGATGGGCCAGCGAACACATTTTTGTCGCAGGTTGCCCATGAACAGTTGCAGACCAATGAGGGCGAACACGGCAAGGCAGAACACAGTCAGGATCATCACGTCAGACAGCTTCTTCACAGACTGGATCAGGGCTCCCACGATGGTCTTCAAACCTGGGCAAGGCAGAGAGCAGAGAGCAGAGCCTGGTAAAATGCCTGCCCCAGACATCAAGAAGATCATATGCTAAATAACCTTTGATAAAACTGGGATAGGGAGCAACAGATGTAAATCCTGCTTAAAATATAGAAACGTTGTTGCAAATTGCTAATCTTTTTAAGAATTTGGGTAGCTTTGTTACAAGGTATTGATCATGTTATGGAGGCAACAAGACATACGCATGCAGATAGGTGTGTTACTGAACAGGACAGGCACAGAGAACCGGCAGTGGGTCGGTTTGAGTGACACGTACCAGGAATTACGGTGATCGTTTTAAGAGCTCGAAGCACACGGAACGTCCTGAGGGCCGACACGTTGCCCAGATCAACAAACTCTGTGACGTACCTGTTGATGGGACAAAACCGATGAACAGACAACCATCAAATCAAGCATTATTCACAGATTTTCTTTCACTAGTCATGTTACCAATCCGCGACGACTCGCGTCACAGACATTTGCAGAGTGCTTCAATTGCAAACTGATCTAAACTGTATTTAAGCATGCACCTCACTTTCTCCCCTAATTTTAAAGTCAGTAGAGATATGTTTTTTGTTGTTGTTTTTTTTTTAAATTGAAAATATCACTTCATTTGAAATCATCACCATAAAATCTTCCATGTATGATTAGAGTTGCTCAGTGACGGTGACAGCGTAGGACATCAGCACTGAGCTGGAATCAGCACTGAGCTGGAATCAGCCAGGAAATGAAGGTGAACGGAATGGATGGAAACAGGACGGGGGCTATAGATAGGTCAGATACACGAACCCCCATTTGCAAAGTTGACAAACATTTTAATTTGGGCCAGCATCGTTGGAATGAACAGTTAACAGAACACATGAGGTCCATGGGTGAGGGGTGTGTTTGTGTGGGTTGTAGGGGGTTTTGGGGGGGGGGGTTGATGAGGAGAGGTGAGAAAGCCAACAAGGCGTCAGAGATCACAAAGTTGTAACTATCCTTAGCTTGTGGACCCCCCTCCACTTCTGTGTCTGACCGACCCCCTCTGCTGAGGTCGCCGCAGGCCCGTTTACGTGGAAACTGACTATCCTCTTACGCCTCCGGATACTCACGCCATGGTGATCACCATGAAATCAAGCCAGTTCCATGGATCTCGAAGGAATGTGAAAGATCCAATACAGAAGCCTCTCGACAAGACTTTAATTGTTGCCTCAAAGGTATAAATACCCGTAAAAACATACCTGTGAGGAGAAGAGGGGTTCAAAGATCAACAATGTTGTCATGGTTCTTGAAACAATAAATAACGAAATAAGAGTACTAAAAAGGTATATCAGTTTTATTATTTGTCACTGGCTATTAAATCCATCTCCTAATATTAATACGAGTTATACTGCTAGACTAGACTAGAAACACGTCTCAAAAGCACTTGAAATAAAATGAAATAAAACTTACTCTACGGTTTTACTCCATTCCGGAGGGTCGCTCATCGTCATGAACACACAGTTTGCTAGAATGGTTAGCATAATGAACATGCTGAACAATTTGATACAGAGTCAAGGAAAACGTACAGGTAAAACATGTAAGATAATTTTATACGTGTGTATTTTGATGCTTTCTTCTGAGTACAATTGTATCCTTTATCCTAGCGCACAAATGCTTACACAAACAGAACTGGCAGACACTCATACTGCACAGATCGTCATAAGGAGTCCATTGTCAAACAAAGGATTGTGGCTTATACTACAATCTTGGGATCTTTGTTTTGATGAAGGATATGAATGTATGAGAATCCTGATGGCTCCTCTCCGGATAAGACTAAAAGGACTCAAGATGTAGCAGGCAGGCTCTGCATTAAACCTGTAGATTGTATTCCCTTTGGTGATGACAATATAGGTCTGTAAATCAAGGGGCGTGGAATAAAAAAAGTCATCTGTTAAAACCAGTCATCAAAAATATATAAAGCATATCTGGCATATCCAGAAAATATCATGAGTTGTTGATGTTATTGTAAAATATAACTGACATCAAATTAATGGCGTTGGAAATACTGATATAGTGTTATAAATGCTATACATTTACAATATACAGACAGCAATAAAAAATAAAAAAAATGATACTGTTTGCGTCTTAGTTAATGTTTACACTTGCCAATAAACTTTATTCTCCATATAGGCACCATTTCATTTTAACTAAAAAGATTTCTTAAGTTACTGTGAGCCATTTCGTAATGGGTACTAGTAAGGGCAATGTTTGCAATCCTTCATAGACACTGAAACAGGATGTTAGCCAAAATCTGGAATCTGTGCCGTTAATTCATATCAGAACTAATCTGAGCCAATGATTCGCCACAGAAAGTCCACCAATCACCATAGTTCTATAGATTTGCACATATTATTTCATAGCCTTTTGACCGATACACTTGTTCTGATGCAGGGTGTCTTACTACTGAAGGCCAGTGACAAGCAACTGATCATTGACGAGGACAGTGAAAGTAAAAAAGGTTAATTGATTTATTGTGCATTGCTCATATAAAATATGAAAATATGTTGTGTTGGACCCTCAGTAAACATCTAAACGCTGATTTTTCTGTGATACTGCTGATACTATAGCTGTAGTTTAGTACTTTAGCATTACGCAATTGTTGAACATTTAAAACCTTGTCATTTGTTTTGGATGCTAGATAAATGAATGTCAATGTAAATTACTAAAATCAAATAGCAGTTAATCACTGAAGCTATATTTTTGCTTTTTGTACTATTGTGATCACCTCCATGTGATAATATAAGACCAAATTGTCTAGCTGCTATCTGTAAAAGGAGCTCAAATATTAAAATGGATAGAAAGAGATGATTTGGAGGGTGGCTCTGCCTCTAAATCACCCAAGGCAAGGTCCTTTTGGGACATTGGTAGCATCAGGATGTGCATGGTGATTGTGACCCCTTTCCCACGGATCCCCTTGTCTTGGGACTGACTTTCTGCGCTTTGTAGAAGGGATCCAACTCCTCGAGGGGCACGTTAAGCATTTCGGGCGGCGGGTCCCCGTAGATGAAGGGCAGGGACTTGCCGGCCTCCAGATCGCTGCTGGGTTTTGGCAGGTCCTCCTCCGCCACCTCTACCTTCTTCCTGCGCTCCTGCCTGGCCTTCTCCTCGGACATGCGCCTCTCGATCTCCGCCAGCGACTCCCGGGTGAAGCGCCGGAACACATCGGTGCCTGCGGGGGGGAGGAGGCTCGCCATCTTCGCATTCTGCAGGGCGAGAGATTCTGCCACGCCCGGTTCTCTTAGCAATGGGCTGTCGTGTCGTGGGGAGGGGCGGGGGGGGGGGGGGGGGAGAA
>JAOVYW010000039.1:3296695-3318631 GCA_025775045.1 Hiodon tergisus
CTGTTGGTATGGTGTTTTTAGGGTGATGTGCAGTGCCATTTCTCCTTGAAACATGGTGTGTATTATGGCATCCAAACAGTTACATTTCGCTCTCATCTGACCACACTATATTCTTCCAGTATTTCACTGGCTTTTCCAAATGTTGCGCAGCAAATTTTAAATGAGCTTCAACATGCTTTTTTTCAGCAATTGAGTCTTGCGCGGTGAGCGTGCATACAGGCCATGGCGGTGGAGTCCATTACTTACTGTTTTCTTTGAGACAACAGTTCCTACTAATTGCAGGTCTTTTTGAAGCTCTCCACAACTGGTCCTTAGCTCTTGGACAACTCTTCTGATTATTCTTTTCACTCCTCATTTCACATTATTACACATAACTTAATTTGCTGAGCTCATTTGTTCGTGGTTTCTTTGTATTTATGGATTACTTGGGTTGTTACCAACATCTGGTGAAAATTTCATGTCAATAGCACCTTTGGAAATATATTTACTGAGAAAAATGGTGACGTGTTCAATACTTATTTCACCCGCTGTATATACAGTGGCAAGAAAAAGTATGTGAACCTTTTGGAATTTCATGGTTTTCTGCATAAATTTGTCATAAAATGTGATCTGATCTTCATCTATGTCAAGGGTATTGACAAATATAATGTGTCTAAAATAATAACACAAAATAGATTCTGATCCCTCATGTCTTTATTGAACATGTCTTTATTCAACATTCAAAATGGCAGTGGAAAAAGTAAGTGAGCCCTTGAGTTAATGACCTCAAAAAAGCAAATTATCAGGTTTTAGCACATCTGGAGTCTCGTTAAGAAAATGAGTTTGGAGGTGTGGACTACAGCTTTTTTGACTGATAAAAACTCCTCAAACGTTTGGAGTTTGTTCTGCACAAGAAGCACATGCTTATGTGAGTAATGCCTCACCAAAAAGAGCTTTCAGAGGATCTACGATCAAGAATTGTTGATTTACATAAAGCTGGCAAAGGATACACAGTGATTTCAAAGACTTTTGAAATTCACCAGTCTACAGTTAGGCAAACACTCTACAAATGGAGACACTTTGGGACTGTTGCTACTCTACCAAGAAGTGGGCGCCCAGTCAAAATGACATCAAGAGCACAACAAAGACTCATCAATGAGGAAAGAAACAACCCCGAATGACAGCCAAAGATTTGAAGGCATCATTGGAACTGGTTTCAAGAATGGCTAAAATTCCTCCTGAACGATGTGCAGGTCTGATCCACAGTTACAGGAAACAGGTTGAGGTTATTGCTGCCAAGGGGGGGTCAACCAGTTATTAATTATATGGGTTCACTTACTTTTCCACTGTCATTTTGAATGTTGAATGAATGTGTTCAATAAAGACATGATGGATTAGAATTTATTTTGAGTTATTATTTTAGACACATTATGTTTGTCAATACCCTTGACTTAGATGAAGATCAGATCACATTTTATGACAAATTTGTTCAGAAAACCATGAAATTCCAAAAGGTTAACATACTTTTTCTTGCCACTGTGTGTATATATGTATGTATATATATATATATATATATATATATATATATATACATACATACATAATAATGTGTAAATGATAAAATGCGTGCATCAGCCAGCTTTGTTTATTAACGTTGCAGTGGTTGCACATCATTGTGCCAAGTTGAATCTGCGACACAATCTCTTCTGTCCCCAACCAGCTATGCCAGAATGTTCAGCAATAAGCTCACTCTAGCAATTTAAATACCATATTGTAACCAGTAGGTTGCACATTTAGTCCAAGGAGGAGCATTGCTGACTTGAGCTAGCTAGTTAACCTGAACCAAAACCACAATATGAATAGCAATAGAAACTCTTTTCGGGCATGAAACTAAACCTTTAAACTAAACCTCTGGGTGTTCCTGTTTCGGAGGCAGGTAATCGAAATGTCATATGCTGTCATGGAATTGGGGCTGATTAACATTTCATACAATGAACGGAAGGACAATCCAGTTGCTGAAATACTGAAAGAAAAACTATTATGGTATCTTTAATATTTACAGTATATTGATCTGCTTCTTCTGCTTAGAAGAGTTTGACTATTGAGGATATTTAAAGAAAGAAACAGCACGATGAGTTTTCTGTACCTGAATAAAAGTGTGGCTTCCTGGTTAATTTAGCAGAAAGAAATTGCAATGACATTTAGGTGTTCCCTTGGACAATTTTTAAACATTATACAATGATTGCCATTATCTTCAGGGCTGCTTCACAAGGAAATCATTCAGTGGAGGCTTGCTTATAAATTCATTACCAAAGTAAAGTGAAACTCAAATTTTCATATGCATATGGGGTTTCATTGGTACGTTCTTATTTCTTTCTTTCTAATATGTAAGTGACTGTGAAATGAACTGTAGTTTTGTATTTTATGAACATCGGATCTGTGAGTTGGAGTGCGAAGTAAAATAGACAATGAGAAAATGAATGTCAGCTTTTTACAGGTAAAACAGTATTTTTATGAGTCAATTCCTATCATTCCAGTACTGAAATGAGGGCAATACATTTTATTCAATAGTTCAGTTGGGATTTTACTATTCAATTACTAAAATAGGATTTGCCCATTTAAATGACAAAAAACAATATTGGGATAGTTTAAAAGAGAACTTTTATAAGAATTGAACGTTTATAAGATAAAATTTCTGCTTTTGATAATCTTAATAGCATTCTCTTACATAATGTGTTTCTAGTAAATGGAAAAAAACCCTGTGTTGTAGACATACAAGTTTAGATTAGATTTCTGATCTCTTGCCAAGCCTTTTAATACCACTTAAGAGTTACATTTCATGATTTAGTTTTTTAATGACAAATAGATTTTTTTCTACAGTGCCTCACAAGAACAATGATTACTACTTAACCCTTAGAGGATCCCTGCCACATTGTCCTAGAATGCGTACATTACATCTATGGAGGGTTGAGAAACTGCTGGGGGATGTAACTCTATAGGGAACCCATTAAAAATGTCAGAAAAGATTACAGCTAAGGAGAATAAAATTGGAGTGATTGACCCAGAAGGGTGCACTGCTGACAAAGAGGACAGCACCCGCAGGGCAACTCGCTGTCAAGAGTCCATATGCAGCCTAAAGATACCATAAAATGATTGCACACATTTTGATTGTGTGACTTCCTTAATGTTACTTAGCTACTATCTGGCAAGGGTCAAGTAAATTACTCGGCTACGCGGAAATTAACGCCTAACAGGCAGAACAACAAAATGGTAAATAAATACTGCTAATGAAACGGCATGTTGTATTGTTGCCTGAAAATTGTACATCTTAATAGGAGAAAATATTAACATTTAAAGCGTTCAGCTTCAATGTCTTCAAAAGTCACCAACCCCTGAAACCATGTTGCAAATATATGGACATTAAATGTGTTATGCTTTTCTATATTTTTTTTAGAAGGTAAGTACAATTCCAATCTTAGAATTGAGCCCTGTTCTTAGTACAACTCTGTGCACTCTGATGATGCTCATGGTGTCTCAGGCCCTTTCCTTGCTGCAGTAACTTGCCTAAAGGCTGGCTTCAGTGTTCACTGTTCTATAGATGGATTTTTTTTGTTTACCCTGACCAGTACTGTTGTTTTAGTTAGAGGCTATCCCACGTTCTGGGGTGTAGTTACCCGTTTGTAAAGGCAGGAGACCACATCAGGGGGGAGATAAAAGGAGGGGAGGGGGGCGTGACTTGAGTGTGGAGAGTAGGAGATAACCTGGAGGAGAGTTTGTGAGCGATTACGAAAAGAGAAAGAGTGTAGAAAGTCTAGAACAAGTGCATAGGAACAGCTTAGGGAGGAGAGAGAGAGGAGTTAGTCGTGGGGGAGCAGAGTGAGTTAGAAGGGTTTATTTTTTTGATGTGGCCACCGCCCATAGGGATCGTGTGTGTACCCCGAAGAAGAAATAATCATTCAAAGACACGGTCAAAAGTGTTTCCGAATGTTATTCCAATGCACCCACCCCAAAGAAAAGCTAGAAAATTCTTCGGGACTTAACGGGAACGCTACAATATATTTGTTCATTTAAATGAACAAACATGAACAACCACCTCTCCATGTTCGATCAATCACTGATAAATTGTACACAATTTCAAAACATTTTCCCAGTTGTGGAAGTATTTAGATCCTTTACTTACATGAAAGTCACAATACCACAGCGTAACGATGTTCTATTACAAGAAAAAGTCCTAGTACACACATCAGAAGTATTAACATCAGAATTTACACAAAGTACCTACATGTAGTCATTATGCAAAATGCTAGGTATCTAATAGCACAATAGTTTCATTTGTTGATCTTTACTTTATTATAATATTCTATTAATATAATCTAAATCTGTAAAATACTACTGTTCCATGTACTGTTGATGCTCTGAGCAGCCATTTTGGATTCTGATGTCGGGGTTGTTGCAGTTCCTGAGTTTGTTGTTGAGTTTCTGAATGCTTGTTTAAGTTAAAAATTCATTGAGATGTTTGAATTCTATGTTTATTTTGGTTTATGAGGTGTAATTGGATTTATTTCTTTTTGTAGAGGATTTTTTTGTTTCATTCCTTAAGTCCTGTGTTACCTTTGGCCACACCTTGGGTTTTCTTTCGTCCTTGGTGCATCATTGCAACTGCCTAAAGACTGTTGGAAAAGGGAATACAAGGCCTACACAAAGCGTGACATCTAGATTCCACCATTACCATGTCCACAGATAAGACTGTTTCCATTTGATTTCACGACCTCCATGCTGCATTCATTGATCCATTA
Source organism: Hiodon tergisus (assembly GCA_025775045.1). Classification (NCBI taxonomy): domain Eukaryota; kingdom Metazoa; phylum Chordata; class Actinopteri; order Hiodontiformes; family Hiodontidae; genus Hiodon; species Hiodon tergisus. The sequence goes on from JAOVYW010000039.1 coordinate 3,301,471, forward strand.
CATGCTGTACATTCATACCACCTACTCATACCATATCCTATTCTGTTTATCATGAGTTTTGTGAATATGTTTTCCATTTGTTGAATACATTTACGAAAATAATTCTTGGTTGCCACTGGTTAATTTGTTTTACTTTATTTACCCCTGATGAACACTACATATCGTCTGGATACCTGCAGAAGTGATCCCCCTTTTATTTCAGCAGCCCCAGTTCAAAGTAGTCGGGATGGTTATAACCTGATAATTACTAATAACTAATTTGTGGTGTGCAGTTGATAAACATCGACAAAGTGAGAATTAATGTGAAAGTTACGCAATTAGTAATTATAATAAGTAATTATACAAAATTATATATATAAATAATTATAATTACATTAATTACATTTAGCCAAAGGACATGTATTTAAACCCTACCCAGGTGGCCAATGCTTAATTGCATTGTTACTTTTTTTGTTTTCTCTTGCACACTCAATATGCTTACAAAATTGTATGGACCCCTTTGCTTGGTGAGGGCTGCCTAAGGAGAGAATCAATACCCTGCAATTTTGTACATGAGAAAATCCACATTCTATGTTTAGAACACAATTATAAATTAACTATGCTGTGATATTTCTCAGCCTTCACACCCTTTAGGGGGTGACACCCTGCCAGGGATGAAGATTTGTTTTCTTCTTGGATATGCAGGATCAAGGAATTACATTGAGTTTTTGACAAATACAGGTAAAGCAAAGAGATCATGGTCGTTTTTCTTAATTAAGTTAAATTTGCTGCTTTTCTGTTATAACAACCAACTTTTATGTTTGGTCCTTATAAGGTTAACTATTACTTAGATTTACTTAGACAAAATCTGTCTCTGCCAGCAAGAGAAAGTTAAGGAATGGTTGTTTTGAAAACCAAGACTAGGGGACAGTAATGATGACATAACTTCTCGGTGCTGGTAAAGCAGATGTAGTTCAGATGGACTGTGTGTAGCATGCCCACTTGGCTCGCGAATAATCGGCGGAAAAAACTGGGTTTCTCCAGCTTTTTCGCTGTATTTTATTTTCCGCTCAAACAAACAAACTTAATACGTGCTTCAGGGATCCCCCTCATGGGTTCACCCCAAACAAAAGGAAGAACCAAAATTAACAAAAAGGCGGCACTCATAATGCTGGCACTCCATTAGCCACCAGAACGACCCCAGGGCTCATTCGGCAAACAACACAACCCTTATAGTCAACTTCCCCCTGTGTCGTGTGACCTCAAAGGGCCCTTGCCACTGCACTAACAATTTTGAGGTGGATGTAGGGGGTAAGACCTTATCGCCAGGGTTGAGCCCCCCGTTGTATGCCGCACTCTGCCTTGGGCCATGATCAAATTTTCTCGTGCTAGTTGCCCCAAAGAGTGCAGTTTTGCTCGGAAGTCAATGACATATAGCACTACATTCTTACTAGGGGTTGGACCTCCTCCCAAGTATCCTTAATGAGCTCCAACATACCCCGCAGCCACCTGCAACAGCAACAGCAACTCAAAGGGGGGAAAACCCTGTGGAGCCTGGGGAACCTCCCGCACCACGAACAACAGGGGGTAAATAATTCTGTCCCAATTCCACTTATAATCCTGTATAATCTTCGCATTTTTCAATGTGCGATTAAACTGTTCCAACAACCCATTCGTCTGCGGGTGGTAGATGCTGGTTTTAATCGGCTGTATCCTGCAAAGCTTATTCAATTCCCTCAATGTCCATGACATAAATGCTGTGCCCTGGTCTGTGAGAATTTATTTTTGAAACCTGTTCGGATGAACATCGACAATAAGGCATCCGCAACACTCTTGGCATTTGCGTTGCGGATGGGAAAGCCGTCCGGATAATCAACTATGACTAACACGAATCGATGCCCCCATGTATTTTTGTCAAATGGACTGACGAGATCCATGCTAATGCAGGCGAAGGGGATCTCGATTAGGGGTAACGGGCACAGTGAAATTTGGTATGGCGGGTGGATTAATTTTCAAACATTCAGGAAATGCCCAGCACCATTTCCGGGCGTTGTTTCGAAGGCCAGGCTAAGTCAAGAAAATCGCTCTGTCTTGTCCACTCCCAAGTGGCTGGCCATCGGGCTACAATAAGCCGCCCCGAACACCATTTTCATATGGCGCTTAGGAACCAGCAATTGCCAACGCACTTCTTGACCCACCCGGGTGAAAGATGGGAAGGTGTGTCAGGTCCATTCCCCAACAAGCAGGAGTCACACGTGCCTCGTGGCCAGGGTCAACCCTACCCCATGAGGAAAGACCCTCTCCTAGATCGTCCTCCGGCTCCCTGTCGCTGACCACAAGCTCCCTCAGCTTCACCTCTGCTTTCCCCATGCTCTACCCGCATGGACCTCCCGCAAAAGTGCACCAAAGCCCACCCAATAATGACCTAAAACCAGTGGGTTGGGGGTGCCGGGACTTACCCCGGCCACCAGGCTATGCTTTTGACCCCTCAAAACAAAAGACACACACCGGATCCCCACCTCCTTGCCCTGATGCACCAGGGAGCAATAACACTCCAAAAGTCCAAAAGCGCCTGGACCATATCCCCCTGTACACTCACCAGTACCACCATACTCGTCTTTCATGTCGGGGAAAGAGAGACAGGAAGAGGATGCCGGGCCTGAGGGTTGACCTCCATGTGGGGACACTACCGCTTGAAGTGGCCCGGCTGTCCACACTTCCAGCAACTGTCCCCCGGCGTCCTGGCCGTAGACTCCACAGTGGGCTTGCCCACCTCGACCAAATAAAGGGAGCGGAACTGCTTCCGGTCGACCCGACTCATGACCGCTTAGTGAACCGCATCGTAGTCAGTGGCTGTCTCAGCCGGGAACTTCCTGAGTGGCTTGCAGTGTCTCCCCAAACAACAGGGCACCCAGGCACAGAGCCAACTCTTGCCATAGCCACTGGCAGGCGGTGGCGGTTCGCTCAAACATGCCCAGGATGGTTTCCGGGTTGTCATCGGGGAACCTGAGGCATACTTTTATAGGGTTACACATTTTATGTGGAATGGTTTTGTAGAAAATGAAAAAAAAAATGCTCTTACAACCAGCTATAAAATCCCATTTTAATGCACCAGTTTATTAAGCACTATTTCATACAGCTCTTGAATAATTTCTGACTTTGGTTTTGTCTTTTATTTTTTAAATGAGTATTTCTGTATTTTTTTTTTTACAAAGCATGTACAATATTTCACTTTATCTAACATAAAGAACAGAACATATCAAAACATGACTTTCAATAAATATGTAACATTATCTTGAAATACTGCAAAGATAAATGAAAAACCTTTTAAAAAGTCTATATCTTTCTAATCATACTCTTCACAAGGAGACACATTCTGGATTAATTTAAATTATTACATTTTTTGTGTAATTCTAGGTGACCCTTTGTATTTTATGGAATATTTTGTTGGCAAATGCATGAAAAATTTAGCTTCCTGTGTGTTTTAAATAAATACCACAATGTTTTATATTACATATGCACAATAATTCACAAATACAAGAGAAATGGCTAAAAAATAACAATAATTGACAATGATGACTGGAAATAAGCCTGCAAGTTTAACTTGTTTTTTTATGACATATGTGGACAAATAAATGGATCTTTAACATTGGAAAATACATCATTTACTGCATTATTCTGAATGGTATTGCCTTTACTCCAACAAAACACCTGCAAAGAACTGAGAACACTGAAACACCCTCTTTAAGGTAATTGGTTTGAATGTTAATATTTATTCTCTATGGTCATTTGTAACCTGAGTCACTCATAAAAAGTACTTAAATGCTGTCTTTCAAAAGATGCCATAAAATTAAATCTCACTTCTACATTTGATCTGACCCTGAAGTTTGCTTATGAAGTTTGCCTAACAGAGACTTCTTGAAGAAATAACTGTTGAGGAAAGATGTTCCTAAATTGTATATATTTAAATGTCCCCCTTCCAAATGACTCTAACAACAATTAAGTAACCAATTGATAGCATGGTTTAAAGTAACTGTAATAAATCACACAGATTCTCCTAATATTATAAACAGATCTAATAACATGAAACTTTTGAAATAACAAAAAATGAAAGGTTACAGGTTGTATTTAATCTCAGAAAACAACATCAAATAATACTGATATTTAGAATTTAAATTATAAAATAAAAATAAACAAATATGTTCTAGCATTTAAAAAGTTACAAACAAAAAGTACAGTGTTGGTCAGAGCCGCAGAGGGAAAGAACATTTAATTTCAGAGAATATAGGACTTTTTTCATTCATAGCTAAAAATCCAAACATGTGTTAAAAAATTAGTAATATCATATAACAACGTCAGTTCATTATACAGTGTATATTGACACCTGCTTTTTTATTTGGTTTAACAGAGAGGTTTCTGACAGTAGTTAATGAATCATTTTAGTCACCTGTTACTTCATGGTAAGTAAACAGACGGTAATGGAAACAGAGCTAGGTTTCAACAACTGAAAAATCCTTCCTCGTACAGGTTTTTTCAAATTTCTTCATGATGAATAGATTGATGAATTCAACAGTGATAATTGAATTATTGTAATAATGTAAAATAATTCAATTGCTGCCAGTAGTGAAGTGGTAAATGTGACAGGCTTGTAACTGAAAAGTTGCTGGTTTGAGTCCCATGCCAGCTGTTGTACCCTTGGGCTAGGTAGTTGGATTGAAGTGGATGAATGCAGAAATTGTCAGTTGTATTAGCTGTTCGGATAAAAGCGTCTAACACAGAAACTAAATTGTTATAAATTGTTGAGTCTACCAATAAATTATTTAAAAAAAACAAAGATACCAAACCTGCAAACCTGCTCAGTTCTATTGATCTACACAATTGCTGTCAGCCGTCATATTTAAATCATACATTATATTTAATAAATATACTTTACTATGCTTACATTTACCAACTAACAGTTTTTTTTTTTTTTTTTTACAGTATACTAATTACAGGATTACGTACTGAATTTATGTCAAGTTTAGAGTTGAGTTTGGAGATCAATTAAGGCTGGGGTTTGGATAGTGCTGGGATTATTGTCTAAACTGCAAATTAGTCACTGAATGGACACATTTGACTTACATAGGTAAACTGTCTTTGGTGTGTAATAGTTTCTCTACTTAGGCTGGGACAAAATTGTTTAATTAAATTTTTTTAAATACATTTAGAATCTCCCGTTTTTTTTCTTTCAGTTCCCTCACACCCAATTTGGAATCGCTAATTGTGTCAATACATCTTGTCTAGTTTACAGCCACCACATGTAGGGAGGGTGAGGAAGGACAACTAGGCTCCTCCAACTCTAGCTGCCTTCTCTTTTCCACGCTGTTGGTAACACAGTGCACACCAGAGATTCAACACCATGGACTTGAGAGGCACATCCCTCTTGACTGTACTGCAAGCCTGGGAAGGCATAGCCCTATTGATTTATCCCAGCGCAGGGGTCTTTACCAACTGAGCAACTCGGAAGGCAGACTGGAACCAAATCTTATCTTTGACAAACCACTAATCACATTTAATTAAATTGGATTTAATAGAATTTTTCATGTCTTAATCCACTCAAAAAACCAAGAGCAGTAAATACAATAGCAAATATTCAATGATAATTAGCTATATATCATTTACTATAAAATAACAACATGCCTTATGTTTGTTACTCCAAAAACAAAAAACAAATTAAGCCTGGAAATGTATTCAATAAATTACTATAAGCAGAAATTTAAAGAATTTGTAAAAGCCATTGTTTGAAATCCATAAGGTCCCTTTATTATACTTTTCCGCCTTTGAAGATAAACAAGTCCAAATACATACGTTTAAAAAAAATGTATATTTCAATCATACTGACCTGCGGCACAAATAATCAATATCAGAAGCTTTTAAGCTGTTGATCTTTAAAGATTACAGAATGTTATTGTGTTAGCCATGATTGGTAGGAATACAATTGATTGGTGGTATGATTTGACAATTAGATCTAGGACTGGACCATATCAAAAGCCATCGCACTGTGACAGGGATCGCAAATAGTTTCCTAGAAGTAAAACAAAAGAAATATTTCTAGAGAATTAAAGCGAGTGACTTTTATACACTTCAGAAAATTCTTATTGAGTAAGGAGATGAGGAGGGGGCTATAATTGCTTGACCAAATCTTAAGATTACTAGCGATATCCCATATTGCGAGCCGCTGGGCTTGTTTGTAGCATCAACTTTGAAGTAATTGAAAAGCCATCGCACATTTAACAAAATGTTAAAAGCAAAATAACCGATAAGATGCATGAAAATAAGCCCTTAGGGTGTCAAATTGACCACAAATAACAGAAACCTACACATAATTCTAAGTAAAAAAATCTCTAACTGTACGTCACAAAGAGCAATAGAGTGACATCTCATTCAGAATGTTATATTTGTATGTTCCAATATGTATAGTTTTCACTTGCTCTCTTTGATACGTCCTATTATATTTTGACGTTAATTCCAAATTTCCCCGCATGGACCCCCAGCGCGAGTTATTTTTGCACATGAGCTCAGAGAAGGCTTAAGGCCCGTTCACATGATATGCAGATTTGACCAACCGCGATGCAAGGTCTGAAGGCAGTTTGCTCACCTCGCGGTAAATGTGCAGATAAGTGCAGGTGCAAAGATTTTAGAATTGTTTGTATGTTATCAGCTTAAGCACATTGTGTTTGTCTATTGTTTTGACTAAGATGAGGATCAGATCACATTTAATGGCAAATTACTGCAGAAAACCAGTAAATTACAAGGGTTTCTTGCCACAGTATAGTTCACAAAAAAGCTATACTAAATCAAATCTGATTGATTTACCGAACTACTGAAATGCTTAATGTCACTCATCGGCAATTCAATTAATCCGGCGTCTGGGAAGGGCTTGATGTCAGCCGATGATTACCAACTGAGAAGCAACTGAGTTTTTGCCCCTACTAGTAGTACTATCATTGTATTGTCAAATAAAACAAAGGGTAAGAATAGGTCATAGCTAATAAGTTCGAACAAAAACATGGTCACCTAATATGGTTAAACCTTAATTTGAGTTTTTAACAAAGAAGCGTTTGTGAAATGTCGGTAATTTGATCTACAAGAGGTAGCCGAGAGAAGGCGTATGCTAGCAGTTATAAGGAGCTAGAAAAAATATACAAATGATTGCCGTTTACATTTTTTATCAGGTAAATTAATTTGCAGGCTGATATATCACCATGCAACGGCTAAAAAACTAGTTGGTTTATAACTGGCATTAAAATAATAGTCAGTGGCTGTTCCAAACGCGATTGTAAGGTCATTTTTTCTAGGCATTCTATTGCAGTGTTTCAATCACAGATATGTGATGGTACGCTGCAGGAACCACTATCGAACGATCACATATATGTGTGGTATGCGTTAAAGGGTTAAGGCACAGTGCTCCATTACAATAAACCTGACAGACGAACTCAAGTGTAAAGAATGTAAACAAACAGGATTAATAAGACAGAACGCATGAAAGTTATGACCACTTTGTGGCAAACAGTTGTCTCTTGGACACCTGTTGCTGGGATAGGGATCCGCTGTGCAGAAATCAAGGAATGCAGGTACGCTCCCAAACAAATAACCAAATTGAAGCAGGGGTAACCCAGTCTGATCCTGATATCATCTCACAAAATAAGAATTACAGAAGGTAAGCAAACATTTGTCAACCAAACAAGGTACACATATATAAATTATTTTAATTATTAATGGCAGTAGTATTTTTCTTGCTGGCACATGAGGCTGTGTTTTGCTTGCATGTATTTCATTCGCTGTTGTTCTTCCTGAGTTAAGTTTAGCTAAAATTATATTTGTCTCATTAATAAATATTGTAGAGTACTACATGGATATCACATATAACTACGAACCAAACGTAACACCAGTAAACAATGACGTACAAAAAACATATAAACAAATCACAAGCACTTTACATGCACGCAGAATAAATAAGACTACCAATAATTACAATAATAACTTGTATGTGCTTGCAAGTAAAATTTTCTTGCAGTGTATTGAAACTTTGACTTATCTTATTAGGTGATCATATTCTTTTTTTATTTCCAACTAATATTTTAACCTTTTTCTGCATGTGGTAGTATGCAGCTGATTAGTTTCACCGTTGGCTAGTCTACCCACAGTCAGATTTAGCTTTTAAAACTCCAGCTATTGTTCCTTTGTTTTGTTAGGGACTTCTGTTGCTGTATTTGTTTACACTGTACAAAGACCCACTTTGTTTTAAAATTATCAGATTTTCTTTCTTGTACAATGGATCCGTGGAGAAAAATTACACCTTTCACCTAATTAATGATACTAAAATGAAAAAAAGTGGCCCAACAAAACCTCAAATAAACGAGATGTCTAATGAATGCCCGTGGTCCTTCTGGCAAACACTTTTGCATTTGTTGATTCAGTACGGTTTGAAACTATCCTATACAAAAACAAAAACAAAAATGGCCCAACAAAACCTTCTTTAAATAAATGAGATGTCTAATGAATGCCCGTGGTCCTTCTGGCAGACACTTTTGCATTTGTTGATTCAGTACGGTTTGAAACTATCCTATACAAAAACAAATCATGAAACGGACTAGCATTGTGCACTGTGTTTGCTAATTCACACATATCTGCTCCCTTGTTTTCTCTGTCATGGATAACACTTTACTCAAATTAATTTCCCAGATCAAAGCCCACATCATTATTGTTAGGGTAAACTGGGTAATAAATTGTTTGAACTCTGATTCTCATTGTCTAAATGCAACTCTGATCAATGTGAGGAAAATCAAAAGATGAAAGGAAAAAATATATGTATTAAGCCAATGAATAAAAAGCAAGAATGAGAAGCTATCTAACTTTACCCCCCCCCCCTTAACTGTATATTTGGTTGTCTCAAGTCTGTAATTTTTTTTAATTCAAGCTCATTCTTTCCTTAACAGAATGCTGTTTCCATTCAGCCATTTTCCAGTCACTGCATCGCAACACCATTTGTTTACCCTGTTGGACCATTAGACTGTTCCCTGGTTGACTTGAGGAGATGGATTTGGGTGGCTAACGGCACCCAGGTGCCTGGGCGGCTCCTGTCCTCACACCGCTGTGGACTGCTTGATGCTGTGAAAGCTGACCCGTGTGGGCGAGGTGGGAATGGACATGGCCCTTGCAACCCTGGCGCGTATTGAATGCTTGTCCTGCCAGCGGTGCCAGCGCTTCCGTACAGCAGAGCGAACCTGTGAACAGGATGAGAGGATTAGCACAGCCACTACATTGTCCTCCATTGCACTTGCCCACTATTCACCAGACCAATTGACACGTTCACCCCATGGCTGAGATTATAGGAGATAAAAATATGTTTATTATTAAGTTTATCCTTACACTTTATCCTTACTTTCTCTTAAATTATGATTTCTAGCCGTCTACTGTAACATTCTCTGCAACTAAGAACTAATTTGTTTGATATCTCTGACAATTAAAGACATGAAAAACAGATCAATGAGTTTCGTGAGGGCCAAAGGTTCTGAGTATTGTTTGCTGCGAGAGTCTAAGTGTGCAACGTGAACAGACCTTAGGGGACAGAATTCCCACAAATCTAAATATAATTATAGCTCTGGGGTAATTTTACAACATTGTCTGGAAACACACATTCGTTCAAGATTAAGACTTTGAAAGCTTTGAAACGCCCACCATGATCAGTTCATTAAAATGATATCCCTACAGCAACACAACACATCATAGGAGCACACCGTACGCATGTAATTATGTAGTGAATACTACCGTGCCTAAAGAATTCAGATCCCAGTAGTAAACCTTTCAGTCTTGACAACATAGTATTTCTTATTTCTTAAGGGGCATGAATGTGAGACTGATTAGCTCAAAGTTGAACTATTTTTCACAACCGGCAATCCTGCACTCTAAAAACAATACTTGTCTTAATTAAGGACAGTTACAATCATTTTGACATTTTTGGGTCAGTTTCAAATGAAAGGCATGGGCATGGTTACAAAAAGCCTTATTAGGGTGAGTAAAGGACACTTAGTGGAAGCAATTATCTGCTTACCTCACTGTTCAGGAAGCAATAAAACACAGACACGAAGAAGCCCTGGAGGGAGAGAAAGAAAAAGAACATGCCATTGTCATTTTTAGCTCACTCAACAGCCTAACCTTTGCTCTCATTTCTCCTTTTGATAGATGCCTCAGAACAGTATCACAAAAGGATCAGTGCAGTGTTAACCCACCTGTTACTTACAATCATAAATAAAATACCTCAGTCTACAGCAATAGTCACCACTAAATAAATACTAGCTGCACTACTGCGCAGACAAGTCTTCCTTTAAATGTTAAAACTGGAGTTGGACATGGGATTATCTTAAAGCAGCGTAATAACTAAGTTTTAAAGATACCTGAAATGACTCCAGAAATGAGTTGAAATATATAAATACAATCTGTGAGATTTCGTCCTCTCCAGGATTAACGAAGAACAACATGTATGTAATTCCAAGAAGAGGCAATAGGACCAAGGTGGCTTTCACAGCTTTTCTGAAAAGAGAGAGCATTTAAAATGAACTGAGCATTCAGATAGCAGCAGTCTATCAGAATGATATTTAAAATGTAATTCTGAAACTCTAAAGAATTTGATACGGATAATCCAAACAATCGTCTGAAACCAAATTTGACATTTTGTGCCAGTGTTTTCACCCAGTTGAGTATGACACTGCTTTCAATGCACACAACATTGAACGAATTGAAACATTTGACAAATTGATAAAACAGCACATGAAAAGTTATATCACATACTGTATATAACGCTCAACACTATCCTGAACCAAGGTCAGAAAAGATAAAAATATGAGAACTGTCATTGTTAACACTATCAGTAAAGCTAAGAGTGAACCCTATTGCCACCACCCCACTGAGTGTGGTACCTGTACTGTATGGTCTCAGATGTGGTGGATGCTCTGAGCTTTGTCATGAGAATTCGGACGATGTTGAAGAGGAAGATGAAGTTGATCTGAAGGAAAATAAAATTATTTAAATTATTATTTAAGTCAAAGTTGTAGATTTTTTCCAATATTTTTGTCAAAAAAACTAAACATTTTAATAGAGCACACTATTTACTATGAGAAATTCATAATGAGAGTATTTTCCGTCACAAAATCTTAAATTCACTTGTTAATTTGTCGTATACTCATGTTTGTATAATGGTAGAAGATTTTAATAAGTCTAAGTAGCGGTGACTAAGGCAAAATCGGAAGGAAAGAAATAAATTAGGTCTAAAAACTCTCATTCTCTTCCTTACCAGTAGAACTAGAATCATAGGCCCCTGGTAGATGTAGTCTGTGTATACCCCTGCTCGTTTCCCAAACCAGCACCTAAGATATTAGACAATGGAGTCAGTCGTCTCCATTTCTTTTTGACCTATTTTAAAGGTTACATATATATTCACAGGTTTGGCAGAAGAACAAATTAGGGCCACAAAAGCAAGCTACTTATTGGTTTGCTGCAAACAAAAAGACCCAAAAATAACTGATACAGGGTCAACAGTATGAAGGCTATGTCATGTCAAAACAAAATAAACAAATAATATATTTATTTTAAATTGTATAAAACATTTTTGTCATTTATTTATTTATTTATTTCAGCTTACATTTATTTATTGAATCATTAACTTAATTTTGACCTGAAATATCATCTAGACAACAGTAGCGTCATGGTTAAAATTGGATTCACAGATCATAATCAGTAACAGCAGTTGCAGAGTGTAGAGGTCTTAGTGGGGCTTAGGGTCAGATTACTGATCGTAAATCTTTGATTCATGGAAAAATTGCATCACGGTTTTGAACCTAATGCGTGCTAGGTAATTTAATGAAACAAAGTCCTTTTTCTACATTTCTTCTAAAGGAAGCATCATATGAATCTCTCCATTTTATATTTATAAAATAATTTCTTTTGTAGGCTAAAATACCCGAATTTCCTTAACTCTAAATAATTCATCCATTCAGCACTTTGTGTCCCCCATAACAGGAACACTGCCAGAATTTTCAAGGTTTTAGTGGGTAGATTGCTTTCTTTTTTTTAAAAAGTATTTTTTATTTTTAATATTCATAATATTCAGTGCTGTGCAATCACCCCTGCGAAGGGATGGCTTCTCATAAAAAAACAATAACCTTACTCATATTTAATATTAATATTAAGCATATAAAGATTCAAAACAACCATTGAACCCATCTAAACAGTAATTAAACCAATAGTATCTATTTTCATTATGAAAGGGTTAACTTTCAATGACTGCATGTAAAATAGCCTTCTCACAGAGCAGCTAACTTGCCATGTCTCTTCTGCAACTTCTGCACCTTTTCTGAAGAGTCTTGAAACTGTATTGGCCGAGTGACAGTTAGATCCTCCTATCAGAATTTACCCAGGATTTCTGAACTAGGGGTCTACTCTTTTTGTGTGAGAAAAAGGTGCATGATTTTCAAATATTGCAGTCACATGATCCTGCAAACAATGCCCTTTCAGAAACTCTGATGAATATATTTTTTAGTCTAATTAAATTGCCTTAAGTATAATGAGAGTAATATCAGTTAATTTACTTATGACAAATAAAAATCCTTTTGTTCTGTGATATAAAAATAAAATGATAGAAAATCCAATAGTCTATCCCAAACACAGGCAATCTAAAATGCTCTAGGACAAATTGAAATTGATTGTTGAATAATGTGATTATGTAACTAAAAATGAATCTCTTTAGCAACATGCTTGTGATACAAAGTAAGAGCAGCATAAAACAGCCAGCTACAAAATAAAACACAAAGCACCTTTAAAGGGTAAAAGAGACTATTCCAACATAAAATCACACTTACTTTTCATTGTCATAGTACAGTTTACCAATGGCCCATGCAACTATGATAGGAAAAGGGATACCTGAAAAACATTAATTTGATTAATTTATTTACCTCATCCATTAATGATTTAGTAATTTACTTACATTGGTGATTGGTGACATTACTCTCAACAAGTGTATTGTGTCATGAACAAGTTCAACACCAATGGCAATTCGGGCTATCCTTATACACTGCTGACAACCGAACATGGGGTGGGACCTCTGTCACTAGGTTTGAATGCTAAGTGTGCAAGTACTGCTGAGGGATCAGAAATGAGATCAAAACAAAATTTTCTGCAAATAATTTATTGGTTCTTTAAGTAAGGGTTTTAGGTAACCCCCACCTCATTACGATATGCTCTGGGTCTTAAATACCATACCCCTCTTTGAAAAGTAAGTTACATTTTAATCTGAAAATACCGGGTTAAATAATGACACTGTACTCACACCAACCAATGCAGATAAACATCCATTTCCGCAGCTTGTCTGTAGAGTAAGTGAGCACAATGGCTGTGTGGAGGTAGCAGCCCTCACCAAACATCCAGAAGAAGTTTGTCACATGGAAATAATTGTATGCAGCTGTCACCAGTCGACACCAGACCTTGTAGAGAGCGGTAAAATGAGATTGAAAATGATAAATATACATATTATTAAAAGAGCTGCAGTTCCTCTGAAATCCTGATACATTAGAAAAGTCAGTTGGGCTTATTTAATACTATTTATGTGGATGTGTGGTGAGAAAGGGACAAATTGATGAAACAATGTATTGCTGTGTTAGAGGATCAATGCTGTTTGCAACTATAACAAGAAAAACGGCTGGGCTCCATGGTCAAGTTGTTAAAAATCCTTTTACTGGTCTTTTTCTGTCTGGTGTCGGGTTGCCATGTGGATCACCAGTTAGGAAAAATCTATGGCGTACTCCTAAAACGGACTTACGCACACTGGATCTAAACATAGCTCATCATATTACATAGCTCATCATAGCGCTTCATATTTTGACATAGCTCATCATATTTTACTTTCTCATAGTTAAAAGTCTGGCAAACAGTGCAGTTTTCCATTAACCCAAGTCTATGGGGAAATTAAGGCACTTATTAATGCCATGCCAGCTCACAAAGCCGCCCTTTATTCTGAACTATCAACTACTTATTTCCTAAATCAAAAAATAAACCATTTCACTCAGTTTGGTCAAGGTTGTGGAGGATAATTTACTGGTTTAATAAAATGTGATTTAGGATGAGGAAAAGTGATGTTTTTTGGGTGGAGGTTGGATAGAGCTTAGACCCTCTTGCCAATAATTTATATGCCGATAAAAAGAAAACCAGAACAACATCTTGTCACTAAGCAATTTCTGTTTCAGAAGAGTAAGAGTAATGTGCTTTTGAATCTAGTCTAGTACTGTTAATATGAACAAAAATAGGATTAGGAATAAAAGTATCATTTTTAAATTCATATCGTTATACATAAACCTCTTGGTTAACATTGTAGCTGGGTGGAAAAATAGAGGAAAAATAGAAATAGAATAGAAAAAATATCAACTACTTTCAGGAAATCCAGCGGATATTACATTAGTTCAGAATCTGCAGCCAGTTTTGCGCTAGCTACTGAAGTTTAGTATATATTCTTGTTATATGTAAGGGCCTTATTTTAAAGGTAATTTTCCCAGCCCTCTCACTGTTCTGTATAGGACGCGACAGCACCGCTAGAGAGGAAGCGTTCCATTCAAAATCTATTGTTCTGCGTCATCAATTTCAGAATATCCGTAGAACCTATGTTATGAATATGTGGCAGGAATTCACCTCAGTTTACATTAAAAACTTGCAGGTTTTATTGATCAGTTTTTCTTGGCATTGGCATCTGTATAAAAATATTTATGAAAATATTATTTTCAAAGTTACATCATTCACAGGAGTACAATCTGTTCTAGTCTGAGCTTGGAACGTTCAAAGAATACCATTCATTTCAATGGAATTTTTTGTAGTTAGTACCCTAGTACTCTTCAACTTCAAATTTCAAAAATATATGTGCTACATATAATAGATTATTTGAAAGAAGACAAATTAACACTTTGCCTTGAATAAAATTAAACACATCAAGAGTTTACACTGAATTTAGACAATTATATCCAATATCCTTTAACCCACATTTTAACCCATGTCTAGGCACAACTGTCTACTATGTTACGAGTGTATTTGCTTGCAGTTATAATCTAGCGGTTAGCAGAAGACAGTTACTAAGAAAAAGACAAGAAGGAGAGGCACCACTGGGTGAGAATACTGCTGCTCAGAACACGTTCTGTGAGCGTTCCATTTAACTTGTTTGCTATTGCCTCGTGCTAGAATTCCAGCGATTCCGGAATTATTTAGCAGTTTGTCAGCAGAGCCCAAAAGGAATAGCGTTCTATTGTCCACCCTAATTCTCAAATTGACAGAGGAAAAACCAGCCCTCAGCATGAACAATGACTGAAAACATATTTTACATATTAAATTTGGAATTACTGAATGTATTTTATCTCGCTCCAACCCACCAATCACTCAGTCATTAGAAATTGCAGATTATTCCCAAAGTTATTGCCTTTTGATTTTGATCTGTTGAGGGTGAGAGGCTGATTGCACAGTACATAACACATGCAAGTGGTGTTAACTCCACTGTAAATGATGTCCTTGTGAATCTAGATAAGCATTTAGCGGCTACCAGTTAAAGCAATATATAGAATGCTGCTCAAACTATTTGCATATAAATTTTTCTCATGAATTGTGCTTGAATTATGTAGCATTTGATCCACCCACCTTTTAAAAAGAAAAAAAGAAGAAAAATAAATTAATTAGATTTAATAGAATCATGAAACCAAATTGGTTAGAAATATTGAAACAGAATACAAGATATTTAGGCAGACACATACTGAGATATGATGCAGATATTTTGAATCTGAAGTGATTAATTAATAACATCTAATGGGTATAAAAATTAATGTGGAAGTCTTCGGTCTTATTTCATGATGCACCACAATGCACCTTTTTAAACCATTTTAGCTTAAACCCTTATTTTAGAACTTAAGTTCTGATGATAATTATAATATTACTAATAATAATAATAATAATAATAATGATAATGATAATGATTATGATATAAAATAATGATATAAAAGTTTGGTTTTGAGTAAATAGGAAGGTTACAAGTCACGGCCGCACTCACCACGTTGCTCTCGTGTACCTCGGGGTTCATGGTCAGCTGAACCACAAACCAGGTAGCGTTGCGCAAGATAAATGCTGTGATCAAGTTCCAGTGAATAATATTCCTCAAGCATCTGATACTCCTGTCAGTAGGGACAAACAGCAAGGTGAGCACAGATCTAGGAGAGGCATTCATCTTTTTAAGACCACACATGCTTGTAACAAACATAACAAGTTTTTAAAGCAAGTTAATTAAATGCCAGTGTAAGGAATGCTGTATATGTCCACCTTTAAAATTTAACACACCAAATAGTTTACATTGAATTTAGACAATTATCTCCAATTTCCTTTCACCTACATTTTTGGGTATATGTCATACACATATGGAATCATGTACATTTAAAACAAACGACGTACTATTGAGGTAACGTCTGACAGTAGTCAGTAAACTAAATGTAATTGGAACTTAGTGAAAAGTGTCAACTGTTTAACGTTTTATACAGTCTGCCAATAATCAAACAAATATTGTAATTTCAGACCTAGATAATAGTCCCCCGGGGCTAAATTGTGTTTTTGCGCAAGCCTCATAGCTATGCCCAAAATTTTATTACAAAGCTAACAATACATGAAGGTATTACATAAATGGATTGTATAGTTCTGCAAAATAAAAAGTATACCACTTAAGAAAAATATGATTACAACCATACGTTCTTTGTTCTTTTTGTTGCCAAAAAATTGACTTCACACATCAAATGTTCCCCTTGCCACTCATGTTAAAACCTTTGTGCATGACATACCAAGACATTGCAAGCATCTACATTACTGTAATTGTTTGGTGTAGCACGCGAGGGCGTGCTCAGTCAGAGAGCGGCTGGAGAACGAGGCTCTGGGGGAAGGGTTCAGCCTTTTATTTGGCATAATTTAAACAAACATAAAGGTTCCGATGAATAACAACAAAATAAACACATAAACTACTAACTAAGCAACTTAACTAAAACCTCCCTTTCGGGGACAACCACCGACAGTTCACCGACAGTTCACCGACAGTTCACCGACAGTTCACCGACAGTTCACCGACAGTTCACCGACAGTG
>JAOVYW010000039.1:3363341-3374616 GCA_025775045.1 Hiodon tergisus
GCAGTGTGTAGCCATTCCCCTGTGGGCAGTGTGTAGCCATTCCCCTGTGGGCAGTGTGTAGCCATTCCCCTGTGGGCAGTGTGTAGCCATTCCCCTGTGGGCAGTGTGTAGCCATTCCCCTGTGGGCAGTGTGTAGCCATTCCCCTGTGGGCAGTGTGTAGCCATTCCCCTGTGGGCAGTGTGTAGCCATTCCCCTGTGGGCAGTGTGTAGCCATTCCCCTGTGGGCAGTGTGTAGCCATTCCCCTGTGGGCAGTGTGTAGCCATTCCCCTGTGGGCAGTGTGTAGCCATTCCCCTGTGGGCGATGCGGCTCTTTTTTGTTTTTAAGGGTATTTCATAAATGTAAACAGTGCATGACCAATTATACTATGTCTTGGAGTGATCACAAGGTGAGGAACTTTTTGTGCTTGCTGTCTCCTAAACGGTGTTTATTGAGCCTGTATCATTCTGGGAATTGTCTAAAGTGAAAACCAGTAAAAGGTTACTGTGCTATGCGGTAGCCGCCTGCTCAATTAAAGTCGACCTACTGTGATGTTTCATTTGATTTACTTCTTTCTCTTTTACAGATGAAGTAGGGAACCCCCTTCTGTCCGACGGTGATTACAGCAGACCGGCAGGTTTTTCTGGTGCCAAATTGAGAGGAACAGGTGGAAAGAAAAAAGGTCAGTGTTTCTAGGCGGTTTTCCATGTCAGCAGAATGTTTCGAGAAAGCGCCATCATGTACTCTGACCGTGCCACCCATGTGTCCGCAGTGGACCCAGAGCAGGCCCAGAGGATGCGCGAGACGGGCCTGCAACTGATCCAGCGGGCGTTGGCGGTGCTGCAGATCTTCGCCGTCAGCCAGTTTGGCTGTGCCGCAGGGCACGTCCCCCAGAGGGTGTGGTTACAAGACCAGAGCGGAGAAGACTTTGGGCCCCTGCTGCTGCGGTTGGACGGAGCGGTGGAGCACGTGCGCCAGCAGGCCCTCTGCAGGCAGTCCACAGAAGCACAGGTGGACAGTCTTGGTGGAGCCCGCGACCAGCTGACGACTACCGTGCGGCGAGAGCTGGCCCTCGCATTGCGCGACCTGCTGGCCCACGGCCTCTACTCTCCCTCTCAGGGCATGAGCCTGGTGCTGGCACCTATCGCCTGCCTTTTGCCCTTCAGCCCCGCTCCGCAGGCCCTGCACCCCTGGGAGCTCTTTGTCAAGTACTACCATTCCAAAAATGGCCAGGCCTTTGTGGAGTCACCCGCCCGTCAGCTGTCACAGTCCTTCAGCCTACCTGTGGGAGCAGGGCCGGTGACAGTCACTCCCAAGCAGTCTCTGCTGTGGGCGGTGCACTCTGTGCTGCGAGACCACGACCCCTACAAGCGGGGTGCCGACTCTGAGTTCAAGGCACTGGTGTGCATGGCTCTCAATGAGCAGCGGCTGGTCTCCTGGCTCAACCTGCTGTGCAAGTCGGGCAGCCTGGTGCAATCCCACTACCAGGCCTGGAGCTACATGGCCCAGACGGGCTTCGAGAGCGGCCTGCGCATCCTGGGCCGCCTCAGCCACCTCAAGTTCAACTTGCCTGTGGACCTGGCTGTCCGTCAGCTCAAGAACATCAAGGATGCATTTTGAATGTGGACCAGGCCCTCCAAGAGACCATCCCCTCCACTCTCTCACACGCGCGCGCACACACACACACACACACACATACACACACACACACATACACACACACACACACACACACACACACACACACACACACACACACACACACACACACACACACACACACACACAGCCTACCTTTAGGATCTTGGTTACACCAGGGGATACAGGCTATTAGAATGCTAATAGGAGTTACTGTGTTTGCATGGAATAGCTGTGCTTGCTGCAGTAGGTAGCCAGGGGTGGGCGAACCATGCATTTACTAAGTGTGGGTTTGTCACACGCTGATTGTATGAGATGGAAGCTTCTCTCGTTCTCAAAATGGTCTGTATTCAGCCCTCCAAAATCCCAAAATGTATCATTTCCCTTCTGCTGCTGGATATTCCCAAATGGTTTTGCATGAATTTCACCCCAGGCTGCCAACCAAAATTCTGCATATGGTGAAGGGTGCATAGGAAATGTTGTTCCTAAGTGAAGCCATCTGACAGTGTTTATACCTCACTTCTAGTAGGCTCCTACTAATCTCTATGCTTTGAGAATTTTCCCTAACGGACTGCAAAATATGAAGATAATTTCATTAACTTGAAGGCTACCCTAAGAGTATACTGCTTTACTTAGTTAATGTAGTGCATACATTCAGAAGAATCTGTCACACTTTTCCCTTGTCCCTATTGGGATTAAATGCCTCACGGTTATCAAAGATAAGCTTTGACCTGGGCTGTGTAATATTTCAATTACTTTTAGAGATGGTTGTGATTTGTGACGCAGGAATCGGTCGAAAAAGCTAGTAGCGTCTAGACGTGGCCGAAAAGAAAACTGTGAAACTATGAAGCCAAACCATTTGAAATGTCATTCCTGTAATCCCCCACCTCCCGCCCGTCTTTTCCAAAGCAACAAAGTGGATTACCATGTTCTAGTTGGTATTGCTGTATACTAGTCCAATGCACTTATTTAATGCTGCCTCATTGAATGTATGACAATATCTGCAGATGAAAATAATTACATCATCACACTGGTTTTGAAATATACAGTCGAGTACAGCACAGGATGAATTTCTCTATGTAAAACCACCCATGCGACTGAATTATCGTTTTTTGCTGTCACTGAGGTGGAGGAAATTACGATCCTGAGCGTTTCGCGATTCTGCTGCTTATTCGTTGCCCTAAAACTAAGTGGCTTTAAAGAAAACAATTTTTTTTTAGAATTGTGTGAAAATGGCTAGGTTCCTCTCGTTTTCAATTGAATCCCGATGAATACATGTAAACCTTTAGGGTACTTATCCATCCCGGTAAATGCAGACACATCAAAATGCAAAGCTGAATGTACCGCCGTTAAATGCTGCTCGAAACAACGGACGCTTCCGTCGCAAGCCCTGGGCGCTAGTGCTCGTATTCTACTGAAACTGCGCGTTCGCTGTCGCCGGTGGGGTCTATCCGACACGACTTGCTTTGCTGTGTCCCAGTTACTGACGCATTTCTTACCGTTAGCATTTATCTTCCTACCTAGGCTACCTGCCATTTCAGTCATTTTGTACCTCCCGTTATATAAAACAGTAAGTCATGTATTTTGTTAGGGGAGGTCAGGCTAGGTCATGAATGAAACGCTGAGCGCGCTAGCTGGTGTATCTCCGCTCTTGATTGTTTCCCAGAAGTGAGCGTTTGAAGCAGTAAATCAACAGACAGTCCCTCCAAGACAAACACCACCCGGCATTTACTGGCAATCTGACCATGTTTGTGTGATTTGTTATGTTGATAAAAATGTATTTACTCTTTATGTTACATTCTGTATTTTGTAGGTGGATGTGTTTTTTTCTGGTAGTACTAGTAATACCGTATGTTATTTTTCACACCGTGTTGCAATGGTGGGCAACGCTGCTCCAGGGGTCTGGGTCGCCCCCGAACCCTAACCCCCCGACTCGTAATCAGAGTCATAATTTCAGTGCTAGACCGGAGTATGGAAACCTGGTGAAGTTTTTCAGGTGTAGATCAGATGGTAACGGGGAGGTTGCTATGGTCTGTGGGTGTTTTGATACCTCTCCTCTGATGTTTGATGCGCTTATTTCCCTACTTGTGTTTCCCAAAAGGTCCATTCCTTGTGTTTGTTTTTATTTATTTATTTTTTGATTTTCTGTCTGCTGCATCTGTACCCACTGCTGTCTACGTTGCGTTGTAATTCCTTTTTTTTTAAGTACATTTTTTTTCTCTTTGATAGAAAATCAAGTGCTGGTTACGTGTGATGTAATTTAACGTCTCTGGCTTATAGGTACCATATCGTTCTATAAATCAAATTAATTAGACCAAGTCCGTTTTGCTCTCCTGTAAGAGTGTATCCATAAACTGGTTAATATTTACTCCAGCTTATGAGAGAAAATAAAACACTTTGAAACCTTGACTGCAGTGTTCTTTGGCAGTTCATTGTTATTACAACACAATAATTTAACGTAATAATGAATTCCTGGAATGGCTAAGTGGGTAAGGTCACATTGAGCCCTATGAGCTGGATTGTGTGGGTTCGAAGCCGATTTTGATTGGGAGAGGGTGGAACGCTGGCATTGTTCCAGACGTGGACTAGCCTCTTCTCCAATCAACCTCTTGTGCAGGCGGTGTAGCTTGTGTGAGGCTCGAAAGTGACTGGATTGGCAGAGCTGAGTCATACCCAGTTTACATTATTCTTGTTTTTAATTGGGTAAGCGTTTGTATCATTAATTGAATGATTAATTCAAATTATACGTAAAACATAGGCCGGGATGGTAGACTGGCCTAATATAACCCATCCATTGGTGCTTTTGTTAAGGAAGTCATTCAATTATTGCTGGTTTTTATCATTTCATCAGAAAAACGATATACTGACATGAGGTCTGACAACGGGAAATAACCCTATTGACAAAACGTAGCCATTGTGAGTGCTTAATGATAGTATTTTCACTAACCTAAATTCCATTTCATACATGGTCATTAATACCACCCCAAAGCATAGAACCTCATCAAATAGACTAACTAGCGAAACCGTGTGTAGACTTAACAACCGAGCAAAGCTTTGTTGAAACGATTGTCTAGACAACATCCTATGTGCACAGATAAATTGTAAATGTAATGAAACAGAACCGCAAATTGTTTCTTTCCTAAATCAGGGTAAACTAAAATTATTACAGGTTCTATACCGTCAGACTTCGGGATTTCCAGGTAAACTCAATATCACAGCATCATGGGAGAATAGTACGAAACGTTAAACGACCTATCCCAGTGGTTCTGGCTTTAAAGGGAACTGACGTACTTCACGTACGATGTGAAAGGTCACGCGAACTGCTTTCTGCTTCCTTTTCTGTTGGCGGCAGCCATTGAGCACTAGAAGTGAGTACTGTCTCTTGCAAAGTAATCTTTCACCATCGGCAAAAATACTAATAAACACTAATGGTTTTGTGCTTTAAAGTTGTCCGGTATATTTTCAAGTACTAAACGAAGCAACTATTATTTTGTATTTCTTTAATTCGGCCGAGAAATGGACAAATGAAATACTGTTGTTGCCTGAACGGTGTTTCCACACTGGTTGATTCATGAGGGTCTTCAGATTTCGTACAGTTACCATAATGTGATATTTAGCTATATGCAGTGGGTCCCAAAATACGTTCCAAAAACTGATTAATTATAGCCAAGCGCATTAGTAAACCCATGGTTTAGTGTGAGTGTAAGATTAGTTTACGACTTCGCTAGCTGTGTATGTTTCGTTAGCTATGCTAAATTAGCAAGCCATTTTTATTGCGTTTCAGTCGTCACGTCTACATTTGGTTCAACAGTTTTTTTGGGATGTACACCTTGGGTCTCCTGGCGTTTAAATTCTCCAGTTGCCATGCTCATCTATATTCTTTTTTTCTTTTGTTTTTTCACAGAAATGGGCAAGTTTATGAAACCCGGGAAAGTAGTGATGGTTTTGGCTGGACGCTATGCTGGTCGCAAGGCTGTTATCGTCAAAGTAAGTGGAGGCTGGGTGGAATTCAGCTAACCGAATTTGCGTTGCTGCAGGATGCTTTCTGTTGCATTGTTGATGGAAGCTGTGTTGGTAGACTATGCTGTGGTGTTGTCATTAATGGGTTTGATGCCTTCCTCTTTCAGAATATTGATGACGGTACCGCAGACCGCCCCTACAGCCACGCGCTGGTGTCGGGCATCGATCGCTACCCTCGCAAGGTGACCACCACCATGGGCAAGAAGAAGGTCGCCAAGAGATCCAAGATCAAGGCCTTTGTCAAAGTGTACAACTACAACCACCTCATGCCCACCAGGTCAGTGTGTGTGGCCTTCCAGGTGGTGAAATTGGCAATGTCTGTCCTGTGGTTCAGTCCAGCGTTTTTAAGGTTTAACCCCTTCCCAGGAGGTGTCACTGCTGAAGTGTTGGGAACTGCAGAAATGTCTGCTGTCTCAGCTTGGTAGCCCCCACATCTCTCTAGCCTTTAACCCAAGAAACCATCCACTGAACCGTTTTTGGGGACAGAGCTATAGGCTGGTCATTAACTTGTTTGCTGTGCCTGTGCGACTAGGTGTTGGTTTTGAAGCTATTCAGACCGCTTAATACCTGTTTTGACAGAAATTGCTGCCTGGGGTCCAATTAAATAAAATTAAAATGGGCGTGGGGTAGGCACTTGATGTGGAGTTGAATGTGGTTTGTGGGCCAGCTAGCTTCGCTGAGGTGTGAGCGTAAATTATATTTAAGGTTCTGGGCACAGAATACCAATGATTTCTTTCTCAACTCAGATACTCTGTTGATATTCCTCTGGATAAAACCGTTGTGAACAAGGATGTCTTCAGGGATCCTGCTCTGAAACGCAAAGCCAGGCGGGAAGCCAAGATCAAGTTTGAGGAGAGGTGAGAAAAAGCTTGACCCCTGGGACTGGCCTGTGCCAAAGGGACTTTATCCCATTTTTAAAATCGAATCACACATGGTTTCGTAATGTGTAAGTAACCATTGGAGCCAAAACAAAAATGGAATCCAAGTTATCCCCTGAAGGCTTGAACCGCCTGTACTAAAACAAACCATCTGTCTTTACAGGTATAAGACGGGCAAGAACAAGTGGTTCTTCCAGAAGCTCCGATTCTAAACTGTCGAGGATATGTCATTAATAAATTTGTTAAATTACTCTCTTGCGTTCTTGCCTCTAGTCTTTTTCCATGTGTTCAATGTAAGCTTCTGTCTGATCAATACTTTTGGACAGTTGTATTTCCCCTTCCTCCCTAACCAATTTGTTGAGGCTGAAGTGCGGTTCTATGGTTAAATATGTCGTAGGTCTACAGGTAGATTATTGGTTTCCATAATCAACCGAATCCAAGTTAAACACGGCGGTTTCTATACCTGATACATACTAGTAAATAGGAACAGGTATACGTGGGTGTTTTACGTCACATCAAATGTGTAGTACAGTACCACAAGATCGAAGAGGTGAGTTGCCAAGTTTAATTCACTTTGAAGACTCAATTTTGTTTAAATGTGTTTGTCGGTAATTTGCTTAGAAGT
This sequence comes from Hiodon tergisus, assembly GCA_025775045.1. Classification (NCBI taxonomy): domain Eukaryota; kingdom Metazoa; phylum Chordata; class Actinopteri; order Hiodontiformes; family Hiodontidae; genus Hiodon; species Hiodon tergisus. The sequence continues at coordinate 3,370,482 of JAOVYW010000039.1, forward strand.
AGTAAACAATTACGCATTGTAAGAAGTTCTGAGTTATGGGCTGAGCATTAAAACGTTCCGTCTCGGGCTGTCCGTCAATGCCCCTTTCAAATCTGCAATGTTTTATGGAGGCTGATGCGGGTGTGAAGACTGAAATTCTTTAGCTGCCTTCATCAACAACATAGGACTCAACCTTTTTCTTAATATGGTATTGTGGCTGTTTAATACAGACCTGGATGTTGACGCCCCAACCCACCTTTGAAAAAACTATTATATAGGGGTGTATTATAGCATGTAACCCTGTTGTGGTGACGGCTCCCCTGCTTTCAGCACCTCCTGTCTGAGATTGAAGGGAAGTGAACGTCCCAGACAGATCGGATTAGCTGTCAATTCCATTTTTTAATGTAAAGTTTTAGATTAGTTCTGCATTTCACATTTGTTAAATACAATTCAGAGTATTATAATTTGGCGCTTGTGTATCAACCTTTTATGAATGTTAGAATGTAAAACTACGCTGTATTCGTTGCTTCACATACATGGATATGCTCACCAAATATTGTTTAGGATTATACTTGTATTAATGAAAAATCTTACCAGCAGTGTGTCTAGTAATCTACATATGTACAACTATACATTTTTAGCGTCCGGTCATACACAAAATATCTCGAAATTCATAAAAATCTTTACAGTAATACACCTCATAACTTGACAACCTGCCATTAACCAAGCAGTTGACAAAAGTATGATGTCATGACATCGGGGTTAATATTTGCCATGTACAACAGCGCCCCCTTCCGGAAAAGGTGCGAAAAGCTTACAGCACCGGGTATTCCCAGGCGGTCTCCCATCCAAGTACTAACCAAGCCCGACCCTGCTTAGCTTCCGAGATCGGACGAGATCGGGCGTGTTCAGGGTGGTATGGCCGTAAGCGAAAGACCTTGTTCCTTACGCTGAATTTATAGTTACGGACTGTCTTATTAGTGACACGTAACCCCCCTATTTCATTTTCTACTACTTCATCGTGTGCATTCAGTTTAGCCGCAGCTGAAATAGTATAGCCTGTCTTTGAACCGGACAAGACGTGTAGTTTATTACCAGGGCTATTTACCTATCCACCAGTCGCTCTAATCTTATGCGTTTTAAAAAGGACAATGAACCGGTGCACAGCATGAACGCAATGATGGGTTTGTTACATTATGGTGTACTAATCTAAGTATTCGTTTAATTCTAAAGCCAAACCACTTCACCGGTCAGTTAGCGCCATACGAAGTGTAATGTGTCGTATTATAAGGTTAAAGTTTGATTTAGCTCTGTTTGTTACGCAGTAGCAGTCGCAGATTCATTGACACATTTTCATTTAGATACTGACGTTAAACTTGATTTTAGAGGCATATGGGTAGCGTATAATATAAAAAGTTTCGCTTTAGGTTTGAATTATAAAAACAACTTCACATTTCTGAATCGTAAATATAAATTTAGAACCTCTTCACATATACTTAAAAAAACACGTGATTTCCAGATGTAATATGGTCATATATTGAAAATGCCCTGTCACTTATTGTAATCGACTCAGAAACGAAATCGAAAGTGAGGCAAGAGACACTGGGTCCGTGAAAGTAAGATCTTTTCTTTCTCTTTTTTTAAAATTAGTTAAACTTTAACTTCGATTATTAATTATTTTTAAAAATTGATGAAATTTAAGTTAATCGGGAACATATTAGCTTGTCGTTACATGTGATATAGATTATTTGTTATTTGTCGAGTTAGATTTGTTTACGTATCTCTGGGCGGTTGCGCGTAAAGAAACTTTGAGGCGAAACATGTTTAGTTAATTTATTTTGATTGTATCGAATAGATGTTAGCGAAATCATCATTATTGAATGAGGATGACGTTTAATAAATATATTTTTTTGGCTTCAGAGAAATTTGGAGTATTATCGTGTCGTTGAGAAACCCTTGAAAAAGGGCAACAAATCTAATTGAAACGGTGATTAAACCTTATTAACATTAACATTAATTTAATTTAATTATTATTTATTTGGTTGAATTTGAGGAACTAGTTGGATCTATCAAATATGACAGTTGTTTTTCCAGTCACGAATTCAAGGCTGACATTGTTTTTATGGGGGATAAAACATGCACTATCTTAAAATGGACTATTCCTTAATAGTTTTCGATATCAGGAGTCAGAGCTTGCCCGTCCTAATCCATTTAAAAAATCTCTTTTTGTTCCTAGGCTTAATCTTTCTTAAAAGATGTTATCTGATGAGGTAAAAGGATACTTCCTTCTCATTTGCGATGATGATCCAATCATGATCCAATGTGATGTTGTGTGTGTTGGGTTTAACGCTGTGCCATGTTAACAACTCTCTCGCAGGAGTTCTCCCTAGTGTCAGAAGCAGGCGTGGAGTCCCCGTTGTCCCCTTTGGAACTGATCAGGCAGGAGATTCAAATGTACAAGGTGAGCGTTGGACATTGGGGAATGGCCAGTCAGCTCAATCTAGAACTCGTGTGTATGTGTTACTGGGCCGGCCGGCCAGCCTGCCCCTGCCCAACCCATAAGGAAGGGTGGGACTCAACAGATGTTCCCTGCTCCTTCTTTTGGGCTTATGAATATCGTGTCTCCTCAGGCAACCTATGATCGGCTGTCGGCAGACCAGGCAGAGCTCTCTAAAGCCACAGTGGAGCAGAGATACTTTGCCGATGAGTTTCGCCAACAGGCGGTCAAACACAGGGCGATTCTGGAGGCGGATGAGGAAAACCATACCCTGATGTTGGAAGACAGCAAGGTTTGGAACATGCTGGAAGTTTTACAAGCCATTTTAGTGCCTTTTAGTGCTAGGTTGAAAATGTTGATTAATCAGTTTTAATCGATCTTCATTTTAACGAACCGATATCGATTCATAAAATCCCTGATCGATTAAAAAAAAAAAAAAAAGTTTTAGCGTTTTATTTCAGAGGATGTGTGAACATTATCTGTACTTTGCCGTCCATCCTGAAGATTTTGCCGTCTTTTTAGTTTACTCCTGAGAGTAAGACTAAGATAAGGCAACATAAATTTACAAAAACAGAGGATTGTGGCAGAAGGTCACAGTACTGAAATAAAGCCAGAGAAATTGAAGTCTGATGTATGGAACTATTTTGTGTTCAAAAGCCTTGATGGGAGAGATGCGGTCCAGTTGTACCTGCAAGAGTTAAAATACTGCGGCAACATAACAAACCGTCGAAACCATCAGTCCAGACATCACGCCGACACGTTTAGCTCCTCTGCTCTGTCTTTTGGTTCTGGACAATAACAACTAGACAATGCATATGCCTGCAAACTACTGTCAAATTCACTTTTATTTGATTTCATTTGATCTAATTATTTTTCAGTTTGTGTCTGTTTACAGTAATATTAAAGAATGCATTGTTGTTGTTAATGACTTGCACTGTTGCACTTTAACATTTACAATGCCATGGCTAAATCTTTTTTTTTTTTACAATAAGGAGCAGTTCGTGCTTACCATGTGTGCACTGTATGTGCATATTTATTATTTTCTTGTTACAATGTTTGTTACTCAAAGTAAAAAGTAATTGAACATAATTGTCTGGGCCCTGTTGTTAATATGTAAACATGTGTATTTAAGTTACCAGTTTCCAGCATTTATATTTGAATGTGAGTTCCATTATTGCTAACTGAATCAATATCGAATCGAATCGAATCGAATCGAATCGAATCGGAATCGAAATCAAATAGAATCGTCAGCGTATAAATCAGAATCGAATCAGAATCTAATCGAATCGAATCGAATCGAATCGAATCGGCAAGTTAGTGTCAATACCCTGCCCTAGTTCCTTTACTTGTGCACCCTGGTACTTAGCTTTGCCAACCAAAACTTTTTTTTTTTAGAAGAGGCTGGCCTCCTTGCAGAAGAGCGAGAGCCTACTGAGACTAGAGGTGCTCCAGGCGGAGGAGGAGATGCTCCTCCTGGATGAGCAGAACCAGCACCTGAAGCAGCAGGTAGGCCTGAACAGGGCATGGACAGATGACTGCATTAATCCTGGTGGAGTAGATATAGAATCACACACACTGTGTCCACAAATGAACTGTGCGTGGAGAGATCACAGCATCAACACTGGGGGACTAGATAAAGTGTCACACACAGTGTTCACA
>JAOVYW010000039.1:3374971-3387873 GCA_025775045.1 Hiodon tergisus
AGATCACAGCATCAACACTGGGGGACTAGATAAAGTGTCACACACAGTGTTCACAAAAGAGCCATATACATTCTGTCTTAGCGTTCTCTTTTTTACAGTTCTCAGTGAAACGATAAAATGTAACAATAGCGTGGCAAGAGCTCTACCTCGGCAACAGTTTTTCTGTAACTTTAATCTTTTCATCTTTTTTTAACACTAATAAAGTTAATGCTGGTTGAATTTTTTCGTGAGTCTCACGTGAAACACTTTTCGAATGTTTAACTTCATCAGAGAAACCTAACCCACAGACCCACAGTACAATAAACTGACACAGTGCAGTAGTGGAACGGTGCAGTCCTCTGACACTGGTCCTGCGTTTCCATTTTAGTTGACCACAACATTGCCTGAGAAGGATGTGGTTTTCACTGGAGATACAAGGGAAGGAGTAGAAACCTGCAGCTATGACATGAAGCCTCAGATCGTGTACCCGATGGAGGGCGGGACAGCACTTGTAACTTTCGAGGATGAGGCGGGTGAGATTTCTGCGGCTTAACTATCCATTTTATCCTACCTATGTCTGACTCTATGAAGCGCATAGACCATACCATTATTTTCAAACTAATTTGCATTTGAGTGATCACTGTATCATTCAGCAGTAAACTGTACTTTTAGATCTGAAGGAAATTGTTACCCCTCATTTTTACTGAGTTCAAAAGATGGGTTAAAGGGTTTCTTTCAAAGTTGGATTTAAAAGCACAGTTTACTGTTGATTTAATGCAACATATCCTTCTTTCCCCGCTGTTAATTTATCCATGCATTTTTGTTTGACGACAGAGCTAGTGAACTGGAGATACATTTTTTTATGTGTGTTCGCGACACTGATTGAATCAGTGCATAAAGGATTTCGCTTTTCCATGGCCACTGTGTTGAAAGTTGATTTAGGGGTGTGACGATAAGGCTGTACCCTGCTCTTGTTGCCCAGTGGCCCAGAAAATCCTGAGCTTGGGAGAACATAAGGTCTCGCTGGGGGAATGCTTCATTAGAGTGGAGGCCAAGCCCATGCAGCTCCTGATGCCCAGTCACGTGGAGGTACAGCGCAATGTTCTCCAGTCCCACACAAGAGCCGTTTCAGCTCACTGATGCTGAGCCAGGCATGCTCAGAGTGCACCGTAAATTAGCTGGAATTTTTAGACGTTGTTACCAATCACTGAGGTTCAAAGCTATGGATAGGAAAAATATCTGATGAAATGTTCCCTAGAATTTTATAGGGTTTACATTTGATATTTAATATATTTATTATGTTTATTTTAACGTGTGTTTTGTGTAATGCGACATCCTCTTAAGGCAGAACTCTAGTGTTGCACGTCCCATAGCACCTATTTCATGTGCGCGTGTTGGGGTTTCCTGCACAGATGGACACCTACGAGTGTCCCAGGCGGATCCTGATCTCCAACCTACCTCCGACCAAGAAGATGGAGCAGAGCCGTGTACTGGACAAGCTGGAGATCCACTTCTCCAAGAGCTTCAACGGGGGCGGGGAGGTGGCGAACGCGGAGATGATGCATGACTCCGGCAACGCGGTCATCACGTTCACGACCGACACCGGTGGGTGCGGAGCCAGGCGTGGGGGCAGGAATACAATCACAGCAGCTTCTGATGGGCCAGCATTAGCTCTCCCTTCATTTTAGAAATAAACAACTTCATTCGATTTTATATGTATTTTTCCACCAAGCCACATAAGAAGGGGCGGTGGCCTAACACATTTTGTTTGGTTTTTCAGTGGCAAAGGGCTTGACTGATGTGCAGTACCACGAGGTGAACTTTGGGACTGGGAAGAAGCACAAAGTGCTGGTGTCTCCTTTCCTGCATGGGGAGTTGAAAAATCTGCAGGTGAGTTGAATTGTTTACGTCACGTGCTGGATTTCCCCAGCGCTTGAGCCTCTGGGTCCATCTGCTCCCGCCGTTCGATGCGCTGTCCCACGCCTCCTGTCCGCCTCCACAGACTCGCGTGTCCGAGTCCCGGCGCACGGTGCTGTTGACGGGTATCCCCACCATCCTGGAGCAGGCAGAGCTGCAGGACCACCTGGAAATCCACTTCCAGAAGGCCCTGAACAATGGTGGGGAGGTGGACGCTTTCTTCTACAACCCCCCAGGGCAGTGCACACTGGCCATCTTCGAGGAAGACTGTCCCAGCCCGTGAGCATGTTGCTTCCCACCACCCGCCACCCTTACTATCCTCACAGGACAGGCCTCTGTGTTGATTTCATGGGACTCCATGTGCCTTAACACTCATCCCCTTTCAACTGAGTATCTGAGAAGACAGACGTTTTTGAACCCCTCAAATTCTCCCACAAATGTCTGTAAATATATATATATATGCTTGCATTCCAAATTACTGAAATTACCAAAGCAAGAAAATATTAATACTTGTGGTCCATGTTCAGCTAAATATTTTGGGACTATTCGTTGGCATTTATACCTTGAAATAACTCATAGATGATGGAATTGATAGAATAGTAATGTATAACTTTTAGTACTTGTCAGTGTGTCACAATTTTTCTTTTCTAGTGGGATTCTGAATTAGGTATTTTTTAACAGACATCGACAAAATGGACAAGGATGTAATCCAACATCTGTTGTTTATGTATCATAGAAATTGTACAAAATGGTGATTCTTTTTTAAAGTCTGACATGGAATCTTATTGCTCATTCTCTGTTCTCTGATTCTTTGTTCAATTACTGAAACTATTGCCTAGCAGATTTAAAGCAGGAATACTAAACGATACCAGCCTTTAATTAATATCTCAATGTTAAACTCTTTCTATCAGGTGGTCCCCATGCAAAATGCTGTTTGTTACCTAATACACCTTGTTTATGAAGTGAATAATACGCTATATTCTCAATGAAGTCTTTGGTGCTGGAAACAAGTTCAATAGTCAATAGTCAAACTAATATATTCCATGAAGATGCCTCCTAAACCTATCCTTCAGTGAGGTTCCGTCAGTAAAGTGATTTCATCTGGATTCGGCAGACTGGAATCCGGTTCGTGATGCCGATTTGCGAGCGCACGGCAGCACTGCTCTGGGTGGGAGTGGTCAGCGCCGCTTCGCTAACCAGCCACTCCTGCTGGGTCCCCAGGCTTCGGCTGGCCAATAATGCTGAGGGGAGAGACACGCCTCCTTTTGTAGCCTGCGGTGAGGAGAATGACGAGTAGAACGGTGGCCCCTTCATCCCATGTGTACGGAAGGAGGGTTTGTGGCAACAGGGTGAGATGCTTTGGGATAATGGCCGATTGGCAAATAAAATGCTTCGCAAATAACGCCCTTAAAAATCCCGTAAATTTGACTCATTGGAACATAATGTTATTTGTTTTTTTTGTATTTATATGAGCACCGTTTTTTTTCTAACAGCAACGGTGTTACATAAAATAATCATTTTTAGTATGATTAAACTATGGTTTAATATTTTAATTGGGCCTGGATTTGGTTGGAAGGGAGAAATATTTAGTCAATGATAATGTAAACAAGAGCAAAGATCTGTACACAAGCCACACAGAGCACACATGTTTTATTTGATTTAATTGCACGTATAAAATGCGTTTAGGGAATGCGTGGAGGAAGATGTTGGATACGTTGGGTGTAGCGGGCACATGGAGTGAGAGAAATGGTGGGAAGAGAGGGGGGGGGGGGGGGCGAGGTTCTCAAAATCAGGAGCGGCCACACAAGGAGAGCCGGAAGTCAGTCCCTTTGACCGTTACCTAGGAGACCTGCAGCTCTGCTCCAGTGCGTAACCAGCTCTACTGGCAGTGAAGAAAAAAAAGCCCCCGTCTCCCTGGTTCCCACACTTCCTCTCGGCCCCTGTCCTGCTTGCACTACACCAAAAGGCGCGTGAGCCATGCTTCAGGTGGCGCTGACGCTGAGCGAGGAACGGGAAAAGCGTGCGCGTGATGAGGGGATGACGACAGCTGACTGGTGGGGACAGAGGAGCGCTGGCTCAGTCCCGAGTCTCCAGCACGCCCTCCCTGACCCTCCACCTCCAGGGGCCGGCGCCACTGGGGGCCGGCGTGCACCGCAGCCAGAGGCCCGAGTCCAGCACCTCTTCGTCGGGGGACACCGGCTGGCCGTCCTGCAACTCCAGGCTGAAGGCCCTCTCTGAGATCTGGCGGAAGAGCGATGAGGAGGCGGTGAGCTCAGACTATCCTACTCCTCCCAGTTCCCCGTTCCTGACCCCCTGGCCCTTACCTGGTCGCTGATGCCGGTGGCGATGTGCCCCACCTTCACCCTGCGTCCTTCCCGGATCCGCAGACAGCGGCCGTCAAAGTCCTGGATGCACACGTCCACCCCTGCCCCAAAGAGGGGAGAGAGGGTGAGTGGAGTGCCCAGCCACGCCCTATTCGCCCGCGAGTGTGGATGCAGTTTGCTCTTCCTCATTCAATATTAAATGGGAAAGACACAGGGAATACCAGTGGTCTTTCTTTCCGGTCTTGTGGACCATAGTGTGTTCTTTTTACTCTGATTTTTGACCAAACCTCATTATTAATTAACTAGATTTGACCGAATCTCAGCTTCACTCTTGGAGAGACATTGGCCAACCATCTGCTATTACTCGTTTGGGATGAAAAGGTGGCGTTGTAGTCGTGGTTCTGCAGCAATGATCCTTACCTTCAAGGCAGCGGGGGGTGGGAAGCTTTTCGGGGGCCAGCCGGTCCAGGCTGATGCCAGTTCCATTCGGTTGGCTCCCCCAGGAAAGTGCCCCGGAACTGAGCTCCTCCCCCGTGCTGATTGACCAGTGGCCTGAGTCCTGCACCCCGAAAAATAGGGAGAGAGGCCTCATGTCACATCAACCGGTTTTAAGAAGCACCTGCCTGTACAATGGCACTGAGAAACGCGGGAACTGGTGCCCACCGGGAGGGGTTGTACCTTATCTCCTGTGTCCTTCCGGGAGGGGCAATCGCTGCTCGGCCACGACAGAAGCTGCTCCGGGGAGTAGGGCTGGGATAGGCTTCTTAGGTAAAAGTCTGGAGAAAAGAGGGCCCAGGTCAGGGTCAAAGCCAGAGGCAGACGACCAAGCTCAACTCCCTAAGGTCAATGGGCTTCACCAGTTTAACTTTTAATAAGCTGGAATTTGAATGGGCCACTGCAGTAAATTCATGCTCAGGCAAGCAACAGCTCTGTTCCACCCTGGACCCAAACTGCGTTCCAAACGTCCTCCACACTGCAGGCCTTCTCAGTGTATTGCAGTGTGGCTTTGTGTGTTGGATCTGCACCCATCGTCAGCTTGTGGGCCTCCTACGCTCTCACCCATCGTCAGCTTGTGGGCCTCCTACGCTCTCACCCATCGTCAGCTTGTGGGCCTCCTATGCTCTCACCTATCTAAGCTTATGGGCCTCCTACGCTCTCACCTATCTAAGCTTATGGGCCTCCTACGCTCTCACCTATAGTCAGCTTGTGGGCCTCCTACGCTCTCACCCATCGTCAGCTTGTGGGCCTCCTACGCTCTCACCTATCTAAGCTTATGGGCCTCCTACGCTCTCACCCATCGTCAGCTTGTGGGCCTCCTACGCTCTCACCTATCGTCAGCTTCTCCTCCTCCTGCTTTGACACGTCTGCCTGTTCCCCTTCCTGGGATCTGGGACCTCCCTGGATGGAGGCCTGTGTCCCTGGAGAGAGTGAATTGTCCTCCTCCTTCTCCTTCTCCTCCTCCTCCTCATTCTTCCTCCAGAGTTGCACAGGCTCGAGGGTTCGCTCTGAGCCGTTCTCTGCGGAGGGGGAGGTGCAGGGAGTGTCCAGAAGCAAGGGGAGGGGCCTGGACCGGGAGACTGGGACGCTATTGTCGGGCCTGTCCATTGGCTCGGTGGTCACCGGCTCCTGATACGCCCCTCTGACAGGGCTGGTGAGTCCGCCCACTGTGGAGGTAATACAACAGGCACACACACATCGGGTCATGTAGGAGCAGAGGTCAGCTGCTGCACAACGCTGCTATGTAACTGCAGCGCCACGCGCTTGACATGAGACCGCCTCAACTCACCTTCTATCAGGGCCCGGGTGGCCTTCTCCCTGAGCTCTCTGGCCGAGGCTCTTCTCATTGGCTCTTTCTCAAGTCCCGCCCTGATGACATCAGCAGTGAGGGGCTTACAGTGGCTGGGGATTTCCCTTATGGGCGGAGGCTCATTCGCAATCTGTAATCCGAAGAACTCCTATCAGCTCATCCCTCAAAATGACTATCTACGTAACATTACAAGAGACACCTGGTTTTAACAGGGCAGCGCTAAATGCGTTGTTTTGGAAGACGCTGTTATCCAGAGAGACATACAGAGGCGCGGAGCAGTGTGCGACAGAAACAGGAGCCGCGCGGGCAGCGCTCACCTTCAGGCACAGCGGGTGGTGGTAGTAGCGGGTTTTGGAAGAGAGACGTACAGAGGCACGGAGCAGTGTGCGACAGAAACAGGAGTCGCGCAGACGGCGCGCGGGCGGCGCTCACCTTCAGGCACAGCGGGTGGTGGTAGTAGCGGGTTTTGGAAGAGAGACGTACAGAGGCACGGAGCAGTGTGCGACAGAAACAGGAGTCGCGCAGACGGCGCGCGGGCGGCGCTCACCTTCAGGCACAGCGGGTGGTGGTAGTAGCGGGTTTTGGAAGAGAGACGTACAGAGGCGCGGAGCAGTGTGCGACAGAAACAGGAGCCGCGCTGACGGCGCGCGCGCGGCGCTCACCTTCAGGCACAGCGGGTGGTGGTAGTAGCGGGTCCAGGGATGGCAGCCGTTGAGCATGTGCAGCATCATGCAGCAGCTGCTCCACACGTCCGCCTTGGCGCCGCGCGGCTCGCACTTCACCACCTCCGGGGACATGTGGGTCTCCGTGCCCTGGAACCCTGCTGCGGCACATGCACGGGACAGGAAGGCAGGCGCCGTCATTACAGCCCCTCTCCAAGTGTTCCGGCCAGGTCCGTGGTGCTACCAAGTTTCAGCTGCGTCACCAAAGTGCGCCGGCCTTCGGGGGGAACCGGAGAGTAACCCTGGTCAGTACCTGAAGGGGCCCTGGTGCTCATCCCGTTGGGAGCCAGTCTCTCCGAGTGCCCAAAGTCACAGAGGAAGATGTCTTTCCCATCTTCGGACAGCAACACGTTGTCCGCTGCAGACAGACAGGCATATGGGACCATGTAAACTGTTGTAAACTGTACACACTGTATTGCTGAATGATATGGTAGGCTTTAACCACTCGCTATCTTGGGCACGATACTTGTGATCTAAGATATTATACTACATGGCATGTCCTCTCAGACATTTTTAATTTGAATTTGGATCTGAGTAATAAAATTTTATTCCAACTAGATATTTCAAGGGAAACCTATCACGCTAATATGGGCTAACTAGAAAGGGTAATCAAATACAAATTTTAACGAAACAATACTAGTACTGTCATAATGGCAATACTGCTTTCTGACACTAGAGGCTCCTCTGATTTGATGAAGTTATTTACTGCAGGATTGAATGTACTAGCCAAACTGAGTACATTCAGTACAGGATGTAGGCATGTCTTTTGGAATTCATTGTCTGCGTGTACGTCATCTCTGTCTCCTGTGGTTTTACCCTTTACGTCCAGGTGCAGAACCCGTTTCCTCTGTAGGTCCTCTAGCGCCCTCAGGACCTGGCAGAGGTAGTGCAGGGCGAGGTCCTCCGGAAGGCGCCCCCTCTCTTTCAACAGCTGTCCCAACGACCCTGGAGCAGAGCAGGTGGGCCAGACGCTATGGTTAAATACCCCCCTGCACTCCCAAATCACGTTCACAGTTGTGGTGGCCCCTGGCATGAGGGACAGTGCACAGTGAAGTGCTTCAGTAGCATGGCGGCTAATCGGTGTACATGCAAGTAATTGTGGGAGTCAATCAGAACATGCCACTCCCATGGAGTGGAAATAGCTTTTTTCGTTTTACACTTCTTAAGAGAGGCATAACGACATGGTCCCTGGCAACATCAGTGGCCCTAACCGTGGTACTACATGCTGCTAAAAACGAAAAGCTGGACCCCCTACAGAGGCGCCTGGTCAAGCAAAGTGACGTAAAAGGAAGCCTCACCTGACTTCAGAGCCATGAACAGGATGACATATGGGCCCTCCCGGATGGCCCCAAAGAGCTCCACGATGCGCGGGGAGTTCAGGGCGCTCCACACGCCCACCTCCTCACTCCTGAAGTGTCTTAGGGGTATCTGTGGAGACAGGGACAAACCAGAGTCAGCTCCTGAGGTGGGCTTTGTGACAGAAGATGTGCGCTCGGGGGGACAGGCCGGGCCGGGACGGGCCTCACCTTTTTGGCGGCGCACTCGAAGCCGGTCTGCTTGTCGCACACGACGGACACCTCACCGAAGGTTCCGTTCTCGATGGGGCACAGCCAGAGGAACTCGTTCCCCTCCCGGTACTCGTACTCCACGGGCTGGAGTTTCTGCGGGGGAAAGACACGTGGAGCTCAGGCTTAAGGGAGTCCGCAGGAGACATGGTCACCCGCTGCACCTCAGGTAAGAACCTGATTGCTCCCAGGGAGTAGCTGTCTCATGGGACCCTCACCTCCTCAGGGTGGAAGAGGAGGCCCTCGTTGATGCTGGAGTCCTCGGCCTGGTCCTTCTCCCTCTCCACTTCTCGGAAGAGGGGTTCGGCGAAGCACTGTTCCTCCTGGCACACGTTGCCACGCAGCCCTTGAAGCGCTAGGCTCATATCAGGGGGTGGTCCCCACTCAGACTCGCTCTCCTGGCTGCAGACGGAGTATTTGGGGAGCGCGCCATGTCCGATGGGGCCCCAAGGCTGGGTCGTGCTGGAGGGGACCCAGCGGTGGGCGTAGGATGGTTGGCCCAGCTCCTGACACACCCACCCAGGACGCTCAGTCTCCTGCACCCCCAAGGTATCGGCACTGCCACCATAGATGCTGCTGTAGATGCTGCCACCGACGAACTCTGGCGCCTTCACCTGGTGGGAAGATATACCAACAACCGGTGACCGAAGACGGGAGGGAATGCGACCGCTGGCCTTTCATATAGCCCAGCAAATCACAGGAGCAACATGCTGGGGAAAGCATCTTCCTAACCTGGGGCAGCGGTGTGTGCAGAGAGCTGCTGCTCTCCTGCTCTGGAACTCCTGCGGGGGTCTGACGCCGCTCCCCGTCCTCCCCCCTCTGGGCCCTCCGCCGCTGTCTCTTCCTGCGCTTCCTGGGGGTTGCTGGGGGCCCCTCTCTCTGGGCAACGTGGTTGAGCTCAGGAGAGGCTCTGGGAAAGAAAAAAAAAACACCACACGTCACCGAGACGGATCGACACTCAGCACTCCCTAGAAGACGAGGTGCATCATAAGGGGCCCGGTGAGCGGAGGCTGGGTTTCACACCTGCTGAATAAACAGTTGGGCGAGCCGATGTAAAAGCCGGAGCGCTCCTGGCAGCTAGGGCTGAACTCTTGCTGTCCTTCATCTGGAGAGGGAACACAGAACCCCGAACACATTAGCACTCTGTTCAACCCCATTCACCACTATTAGGGCCACAATATCTACTCAATAACAAATTGCTTCCCCTTATTAAACAACTCATTACCCGTAGGCTCCCATTTTAAAGGAGGAATTGCAGCCCTCTATACCCCAGTTTCTAAACCTGCTCTCCCCCTCAGTCGTTTACCCTTACCTGGCACGGCCCACGCCACCCCTGCGCACACTTACTCTCAGCCTGGGCGATGATGGGGGACAGCTTCTTGGAGACCAGATGCCCAGTATCCACATGCTCGGCCGTGCCCTGTGTTACAATCTTGCTCAGGATCCTGGGGATCTCCATCTGCAGTAACATGGCCTTCTCGCCGTCCCACCTCTCCACCAGGTTGGGGCCCTTGGGGAACGGCCCCGGTACCTCCTTGTGGCTCTCCGTGAAGGGAGTGGTGGAGTTGAAGATCCTGATGGTCATCTCTTCTCCTCTGTGTCCCATTGCTGATGGAGGAGAAACACAGCTCAGAGTAATGTAGGGCCAGAAGACACCCCCACGGTCATCAATCCAAGTCGTCCTATTAAAGGTCACTGTTGCGCATTGTTTCTGAACAGACCACTCGTCATACATCGACAGTCCCTCCGCTGGGTGGCTCGGCGGACGGGTAATAATAATCGCCTTGGCAGCGACTGGCAGCAGGTTTGGCGGTTGGGTGCTTCTCGTCGCAGGTGCGCCTTTTTTTCGAGACCACATCCTGGCCCTCTCCATCGACAACCCTCTACCCCTCTAAACGGAAGCCGAGCATCTGGCTTTCACGGCAACACAGACAGCAGATTCAACGCAACAGCGCAGGCGGGGAGGCGTTATTGGACTCGGAGGGAATATGGTCGGGCCACTGTCGAACCTTGGATCAGCCAGGGAAGTACCTCGGTGTGAAGCTGTGCAGGGGTGCTGGGTCTGTCGGCACACGGAGCTCACATTATGGACCGGGTCTCGGGATATGGAGCTCACACACGGAGCTGACATTATGGGCCGGGTCTCGGGATACGGAGCTGACATTATGGGCCGGGTCTCGGGATACGGAGCTCACATTATGGACCGGGTCTCGGGATACGGAGCTCACATTATGGGCCGGGTCTCGGGATACGGAGCTCACATACGGAGCTCACATTATGGGCCGGGTCTCGGGATACGGAGCTCACATTACGGGCCGGGTCTCGGGATACGGAGCTCACATTACGGACCGGGTCTCGGGATACGGAGCTCCCATTACGGGCCGGGTCTCGGGATACGGAGCTCACATTACGGGCAGGGTCTCGGGATACGGAGCTCACATTATGGGCCGGGTCTCTCTTGTTTTTTCTGCTGCACCACCCTGAGACGGCAGACATCGGATCAGGAAAACGCCAGACGTATTCAGCACTTACTTGGCTGCGGTTGCATGCCACGTTTTACGCATTGGGCGGCCACTCGTACCCAGAGCCGCGTACAAAAGTGCCACCCACGTTAGCCCCGTATCCACTTAAAAGTTCTCATCAATTATGTTGTCATTATAATGGATTTCTAAAACCAGAAATCTTCAGTCGGCAGGCTGGATTAATAATTGACAGTACTTTTGACTGACCAATTAGGGAAATGTTTTCTTTTAAAAGCTCAAGCAGGAGAGCCCTTGTGAAGGAACTGGGATGTGATGCGTGGGGTCAGGGCAAGGCAGAGCTTTATAGGTGAGGAGCAGAATTTTGAGGTCAATTTCGTATTTGACAGCAGAGGGAAATGTAGTCATCCTAGAATGTAAAATTCTCTGTACAGGTGTGAAAACTGTGAGCTGATTGTAGGTGTACAAGTTGACTGCACAAATGACCCCCTCAGGTACATAAATAGCCAGCTGGAATTTAGCAGCCAGCAAGCCCAGCAGCTGTTGGGAGATCACCCACCATCCTATCAAAACCGGCGACCAGCCTGTCCGTTTCATCAATCAGTGACTAAATTGTCTTATTTTTTCACCATGGCATCTCGATCTACTATAAGACAGGAGATGAACATCATCGCTGAAGCTAAACGACATTTTTATACATCTTTGTACCTAGAGTAAATCTTCATACATAGCAGGTGGCGAGACCAGAAGGCTGTGTGTTCAAATCTTCAGCAAGGTACAATAAATAAAAGATAAGCAAGTTTCTCTCGAAGTATAAACACAGTTAAAAAAAAATAACATTACTGTTAAAATATATATTTTTGAAAAGGTATAAACAAAGAACATTCCAATAAGTCTTATAACCAATGGAAGTTCAAACATTCAAACTCACTCCCTAGTGAATTGGCAGCAACATATGGACTTATGGAACATGAGAAGCACCTCTCGGACGCAGCTGTTCCCCCAGCTGACCAATCAGCTTTCATTCGCCCACATTCAGAGAACAGAGCGTTCGCGAGACGCAGCGAGAGAAGGAAAGGCCCGGGAAATCAAACGAGTGCGGCTGAAAGGGGGGGCAGCGGCGAGTGGGTGTGGTCGTCGTCCCGAAAGCACGGGTCTGCCCAAAATTTTGGTTACAGAAATGACTGCCTGAGGTTCGTAGCATTTGCCTGTGGCTCTCTCAGTGGGTCGCACCTATGGAGGTCAAGAGTCAAAACAACACCGGGTCCGCCCCACCCAGGCAGCTACAGATGCAGCACATTGAACATGAGCCTGTGACTGAGTCCAGGCAGTTAATCGAGCCAGCCCTGCCCTTAATCCGGAGCAGCAACGCGCTCTCCTGCCACGCCCCCAAGCGTCCTCTTTGCTGCCGCAAGGTTCCGGAGAAGCCAGGAAGGGACGGACTCTGCCACCCAACTACATGGGCCAGATTTCCAGGCCATAGCTGAAACACATTTGGCAGCCCATGACCGATTGCCCTCGAAATGTGAAGGGACGCTGCTTTAGCATGCTAGCGCACCTGTTTCCGCCCGCCGACGTCAGGGATTTTAATTCCCAGTTGCTTCCGTTAAACAAAGAAAGGGTTCTAAAATGACCGCCCCGCCTCCCGCCATATTAAAGTGAAGACGCTCTCTCTCCGTCCCCTTTTTTCCTCCAGCATGCTTTCTTGAGACCAAACCAGCATTTCTCTCCACTTCCTGCTGCAGCCAGTGCAAACCTAACCTCACCCCCCACCGACAGTGAAACGGTCCAGTATTCGGCTCAGGGACCACTACAGCGCCGAGGTGTACCTTGCCACGGAGAGTGAGAAAATCTTCCCCTGGAGTCGCTCCTTTCGGGCAGTTTTCTTCCAACAGTTTCCTGACTACCAGCGGAGCGAGAACTGTGTCTGCCTACACCGGTCTGGTTCCTCCTCCCTCCCTCCCTCTCTCTCTCTCTCTTTCTCTCTCTGGCTCCGTCAACACCGCTGGCCACCCGCCAGTTCAGCTGGTGAGGAGGCTCTCTGATTGGTGACCGGTGACTTACAGGAAAGCCATCTATTTCCCTGCAGCTCGGGCTGACCTTGCTCT
>JAOVYW010000039.1:3401989-3421614 GCA_025775045.1 Hiodon tergisus
CAGAAATGTAAATATGTTTTGAGTGTAGAGGACATGCACAGAGATCGCCAAGCTCCTTAAGATATGAAATCCGGTCAACTTGGGAGGGTTTCTGTGAGCAGTGGGTGAAAGCAAAATAATTCCTCTGTCAATCTTGGAATTGAGATGATCACTGCTCCCTTGGCACCTGCATAGAGAAAAATCTATTGGAGCTGCCAATTGAAAACAAGACTTTATAAGTACTTTGTTTTGAACGTTCAGGCTGATTCAGGGTCACTTGTTTTTTCAATGAGAATGAGATTAAAATGCAGGGCATAAGTGCCCCTCACACACCACAATGAAAACAGGGTTGCACACAGCTCTTCTCACAACAGCAGGAATACAGAGCCCCGCTGGGTTATTTTTAAGCCTCTGTAGCTTGTCATGACGCACAGACATAAAATAGGAGTAAACACCTGGCACAGGGGTGGTGAGCATGGGCAGAGGGCAGAGGGCAAAGGGCAAAGTGCAGAGTCACATGTACAGATCCACCTGGGAAGGTGAACCTTCGTTATTGTTCATCCAGTCCTCGGTATAGAGCTAAGCGCAGTTTAATGCATTCGGGGATTGAACTGAAAAGTCCCTTCAGTTGAGTTCCTGCCACTGAACCTGTAAGGCCAATCCGTGCAAATCACCTAGTCACTTTAAAAAGACATTTACGGAAATGTTTTGAGCAGGCATCTGTGAGGGCATACTGATGGGTCCTTGCAGAAAATAAATAAACATTACATCCGTTGGTTTACGTAACCCACCCACGTTTATACAACCGTGGAAACACATACAGTTGATCCAGGCTCTTCAGATGACACAGTAGGGAATATCGCAGTGAACTCACCTAGATGTCACCAGTTGATCCTACATCGTTCTCCTCCCCTTGTACCCCCCCCCCCCCCAACTTTAATTTACCCCAAAGTCGCAAGTTGCATTAACTTTAACCCAGTTTCTTCTTTTACCTGGCCTCTGCCCTCTAGCTCACCCCCTCTCCGGGTCTGTCTCTGCACATCACCTCAGTGTTTCTTGCAGGTATACACCTCCTCCTCTCTCAGGCATGTTTGGCACTCCACGTGGCAGCACCATCGCACCTGGCAGTGGCAGGAGAGGGCGGTGAGGTGCATGGCCGTGTTGTAGCCCCGCCCGCAGCACAGGCTCTGGCAGCTGGTGTCCTTGGCGCAGGGGCGGCCCCAAGTCCCGGGGGAGTAGCGTGACGGCCGACAGAAGCTGGGCGAGTCCTCCAGGTAGGCCAGGTCAATGGGGCGGGGTCCCTCGCCGCGGTGACGTGGGCCGGCCAGCTCCGCCTCCCCCGTGGCAGCGTTGGTGGTGCCCAGCACGCGCACGGCCGAGTCGTAGCGGAACTTGAGCAGCCCGCCAGTCTCATGGAAGGCAGAGAGCTGCTTCCAGCAGGTCCGAACGGCGCACGAGCCCGAGACGCCGTGGCACTTGCAGATGGTCTTCAGCCCCTTCTTCACTGCCTGAGGGAGAGGGGAGGGGAGATGCTTGGTTCAGTTGCCCCAGCTATATCTTGGGTGCTCATCAATACAAACCCAATGCCCATAGGAAATCCTTCTTTGTGATCAGGTATCACCAACCCCCCACCCCCTCCACGCTCCATATTTTTGAATGAGTGTACACTCACCCGTACTCCCGCGTTGATATTGTGAGAGTCTATCTGTGCCCTCAAGTCCTTGTTGACCCTCTTCTTTCCGAAGAAGTTCTTCAGGAACCTGGTGCTGTACTTGATGTTGTCACCACAGATGCCCCACTGCCACGCCTCGCGGTGCTGCAGGTCTGAAGAGTCGTCGCACGTGCAACGCTCCATCCTCCCTGAGCTGCACGCCTTGGCCAGGGCATGGGACAGCGCGGCAGAAGACACGGCCAACAGGAAGGCTGTCTCTTTGAACCCTGGGAGAAATGCATGCATGTCGGTGTCCTTTCAAACTGTTAATACACTCACAATGGCCACTTAATTCGAGTCAGGCTGTAGATAGACACATATAGATATTGTGAGGAGTCATGGTGTTGGCAGGTTTCAGACCTCCTTAAGAGATCAAGACCCTTTAGTGACTGGCAATGTTGGTGTCTTTTATATTTTATATATAAATATAATCTGTAATCTGTATC
Organism: Hiodon tergisus; assembly: GCA_025775045.1. NCBI lineage: Eukaryota > Metazoa > Chordata > Actinopteri > Hiodontiformes > Hiodontidae > Hiodon > Hiodon tergisus. Next base: position 3,404,126 of record JAOVYW010000039.1, read on the forward strand.
TTTATCAAGGGTTATCGCTACAATTTCTCTAAACCAGTCCCCTCTCATCAGAGTATTTATCAATTTAAGTATTGTTTTGGCTTTTCCCACATGAAAGCGGGCAATCTCTCCGCCCTTTTCCTTTGCCTGCCGACGCCTCCGCGAGCTAAAAATAGCAGCATGGCATCGGGAGGCACTGTCGCGCGTAAACCCTTTAGCCATTTTTCCCACCAGCCGTTGAGTTTTCCACTTCACGGCGTACTTTTGTAGGATGTATTAACGCCCCGTTATTAACGTGTTTATTAACACGTGTTGGTTTTCATGTCGCTTAACCTAAGCGCGATATACATTTGATCTATCGATGACCAAGTTTTCATGTTAAAGAATGGATCAAACTGTCCATTAAACTGATGTAAGCGTTTTCATTTATATTGTTTCTACATCATTTTTGTTTTTCTCAGCCAAAAATGTGAGGGAGGACTATTTAATTGGATACAGCTGTTTGCAACAAAATACAGGCTATTCTTGCCTATCAAGTGTTTTGCATTGAACTGGCATTCTCACAGTCCTTAATTTAAATCACCTCGTTTCAGCAAGCTACCCCGGCCATCCAGACTACAGTTCCAGCGCTCGTTTCGGAATTGATGGCGACACTCGAGAAGGCTGAGGCGCACCGACTCCCGCAGGGTTTCGGGCAAACCCGGTTCCCGGCGGCATAGGCGCTTCTGCCGGCGAGTAAGCGCCAGCTGCTCACATTGCCTCAGGTGCGACTTTCCCGATGGGGACTCGTTTGAAAGCGGCGTTGACAAAAACACCAGTGGCTCTCTTCCGGTCAGCCTTATGAAGGAGAAGGAGCGAGAGGAAAATTGATAAGCCGCAGACAGTAATGACAGAAATAATTGCCCCAAAACTTTTTTAGAGAATATGAATTACTGATTGTTTTCCCATAATTTAAACGTGTTTTGTACTCTACGTTTTTCACTCGAAAATGGTAGATTTACCGTAGAGACTACTGCAAGTGTTATAAACAAATATAATGCATATTGCGTAGCTTATCAAGATTTTAGGTCGTCTTCGGATTTAATATGAACATAATTAGGCTCTTGGTGTAGAAAACATAAAGAAATGTATCTAAGACCGTTTCTAAAAACTAAAGTGAGTTAAAGATAAACATATGAGATAAGGCGAAATTCGGAATTCGATATTTCGGAAAACAGTTATGGGAAATACGCATGGACATAACATGTTAAAACACACCTGGTATGAAGCATTGATTAATGCCGTTTAAAAAGCGACGAATTGCATAATCTAATACGAAAATAATTATTCTAATTATGAGTGGCAAATGCGTAAATGCGCAAAGGCCATTCCAGCTGCGTAAAATATCGAGGCTCAATATCGGTTCAATATCGGTTCAATATTAAAAATTTACATATTACCGTTTCACCACATGGCTGAAGTGCTCGTTCGCTTTATGAAAATAGGCATTAAATACGTTCTAACCATTCGCCCCCTCAGCTGTAAAACTGCTTAATGATAAGTGTAGCAAGACAGTTGACAAAGTCCACGTAAAATCAACGCATTTGGTGTCATTATACATTTCATTTATAGGCTCTTTTCTATTCGCACGATTTTATAATGAAAGGAATTTTAATACGGATACAGACCTAATATAGTGACACCACAAAATGACAGTATGACTAGGGAACGGACTCTACAGTAGATAGAGATGGAAAGGGGAAAAGGGGGTAAAAAAACATCCGCCTGACCCGAAATAAGCTGCTGTGTGTGAGAGGAAGATGCAGACGGCAATGAGTCGTAGCATGCAGGCGCTCCTCGGAAGCCGGGGGCACATGATGTAGAGTCAGCGTTGATCTTCATCTCGCTGTTTCTCCCCTGAGAAATCTCCACTGCGCGGCCGGCTCACCTTTTTAAAAAGTCCCGCACCCACTGAAAAGGCTTGGGAAGGCGCGGCCCCAAGAGAGGCACAACCTCTAGGGATCGTGCAGATTTTCATTTGCCAAGACCAATTCGAAGCCACGCCCTCTTAATTTAGTAAATTCATTTTTTGTAGTTTTCAGCACCTCAAGATGTATTTCAATATATTTCAACCTCGTAGCCTCCCGCGCTCCCTCGGTCCCCCATGTGCGGTTTCTATCGTTAGCGGTGGTAAGCGGACACAATTAGGTCAAATTAACAATTCCAAATTAAGAAATTCAGAATATGTAGTCAGATCAATTCAAAATCGAGAATAAATTGGGAATATTGAATTTCGATCTTTATCGGCCAGCGGATGTTGGGCTCCCCCATTAAGCCCTGTTCCTCTCAAGGTTTCTTTCTGCCAGCCTAGGGAGTTTTTCCTTGCCACTGTTGCCACTGGTATGACTTTTGGGGGGGTCAGGCCTGGTAAATATTGTATTGCCCTTTATTGTAAAGCGTCTTTGTGATATGGAAACATGTTAAAAGCGCTTTATAAAAATAGATTGATTGATTTATGGATCCAAAAGGATCACATCGTTTTTATAAGCTTTAGATTTTTTGTTGTTGTAGTTTGGGCAGATTAGTAATAATAAGAGTAAAAATAATAAGGAGTGGACACTTTCCTGAACAGATTTTCATGTTGATATGTACTACTTACTATGGGCATTACTTTCCTCCCATAAAGGCCAGGAAGAGGAGGTTACCTCCATAAACCTGGGAAACTGGGCTGGTACCGAGATTGCTTTCAACGCCGTATAGTTGCATTCCCATCAATATTTACATATAAGCCATCACTCTCATTTCCTCTGTCTAATTAAGAGTAATTTATCCATCGCCATGCTGGTGCCGAGGCAGTGTTATGTCTAGTTGTGTGGCGGAGAGGCACAAAGGTGCTCCCTGACTTCAAAACTCAAGGCATCGCTGATTAGACTTCTGAAAACCATGAGGAGGTTTGATGTCTTGGCTGACACCATGGGCTTGTATTATTGAAACACATTATGGTACTGGCCATAAGAAGAGCTCCACGTGGTGCATCTGGCTGCTTTACTGCACGGTAGCTCAGAAAACTCAGACCACGTGACCTGTTAATTTTCAGTCCCAACCAACGTAGTATTATCATGTTTTGTCAATGAGAATACAAATCTTGGCGAGATTGCCACCAGAATCGCCCGTACACGAGAATTAATCTCTAGCACAGCGGAGTAGTGGCGCACACTGCGCAGCTAGATCGCTCGAAGGTCTAGATTGGTTCTGGATTTTTCTACTTCAGCCTTTTATGACAACGAGAACCAGTAGGTGGAAATGAATGATTAAGGCCTCAAGGTACAGTAATAGGCGAGAAACATGGTAAATAACCTAAGCAGGGGAACCATTTTTTATGCAGCTGGAACTGTAGATTGTCTTGCTTCAGGGCATACTCTAAGCAAATCCATTCAAAATATGTACAAATACAAAACATCTGGACGTACTGGAAAGACTTCTGAAAGACAGAATATATAATTCCGTGTGGTGTATAGTTAAATACTTAAGTCACGTGTAGATTATGGCTCATAATCTCATACAAAAACTCATAACAAATTAACCCCAATTAAGCGCTTGCAATATGGAATAACCCCATCTAGTGGATACAATCTATGCTAAATAAGAAATACAAACAAGCATCAACATAAAACTATCCTTTTAATTAAGCAGTCTTAGTTTTTTAATATACCATTTGAGAACAGCAAGATTTAATACAACGATGCGCGCACACACACACATATATATATATATATTAAAAATATAATTACGCAATATATTGTATTATAATGTATTATTTTATTCATTGTAATTTGTCTAAGGTTAGTGAATTAAGACATTACTCTATACTAAGTGTATACATCATTGCACCGTTATTCGCTAGCATTTAAGTTGTCAATTTAACAACAAAAACGAAGCCATGCAGCCAGGTCTTAAACTACAACTCCGGTACGTATCTATTGCCTCAAGAATGAAGTAATCAAGACTTCAAGGTTTATTCAGAAATAAACATTAATTTATTGTTGAGTACGTACTATCCAATTTTTAAATCAATTCTAGCCGCTAAGGTCGATGGGAATAATAATGTCAAGAAGTGGGATTACTATTCGGAGACTAATAACATTTCTTTTCTCTTTCAGTAACAATTCAAAACACTGTCCAACACCTAACATGTTGTGTTTTTGATCTTTACAATGCACAAGAAACTAGCTTAAGCGGTTTAGCCTCTTCGCGTCCACCGGACACCGGAACTAGTAGAACTTGTGGCGGAAGCTGAGTAACCCTCTTGAAGAATGTTTTATTTTGTTGGCAAAAACTGGAGCAGCACTTCCCACCACCGCCCACAAAATTCAACCGTACACTGCGATATGGCACTAGCTGCCATGGGCGGGGTTTTTTTTTTTTACTACTGTGGACAATACGATTGGAGAAGAAGTTACAATGGGTAGGGTCCATGACGCGGCTGTCTTTAGCTAGTGAAGGACGCCATTTTGTCGTTAGCGGTTAACTGGAGCGCGACAGAAAGATCGAGAAGCCGCGACTCAAAGGTAATAATATTCAAATCCAATATATATAAAATTCTGTTATGTAATTGTACACGTAAATGTTCGATTTAACATTCTTCAACAATATGAAGTTTTCAAATTTTGTCATCAATCCCACCGCGGTGGCCGACACGCACAACTCGGAAAGCTAGTTAGTTAGCTTACGATATTTAGGTAGTTAGCCAGCTGTTGGTGTTAGAACCAAATGGTTCGTTATTTACTCTTTGAGAACATATAAATATATTGATAATAGTCGGCTCGATTACAGTTGGGACACGTGGAATTTATATACATATTTTTCTAACCTGAAATGGTAATGAATGCGCAAAATATGACTGACAGCGAGGATTTGCCTTAACCGATAGCTAATGGTAATATCTGTGTAATTAATGATGGAGCGGCTAAGTTTATTGTGGGACAACATTCTGTTAGTATGTTCACACTCTCGTAGATGTCCCGGGGGAATATGAGGTATTCATTACGGAACGAGATAACTGCAACCGGCGGTTGGTTAGGTTGTTACTCAAGCGCAGTGATGAAGTTTATGGCCCAGTACTTACTATCGGGCCCAAGCCGATGGAGACCCACCTTGGCTAACATGAACTCTTAATGACTGCCCGAAACGGACTGCATCATAATGCTAACAAAACCCGAAAGCTAGATTGTTTAGTTTTTGACACACCTTGTAATTGCATAACTCGTTTTAAATGAGTGAAACGGTTGGTACTCAAATAAGATTAATCTCGATGTTTAGATGGCTAGCTTTTAAAATTTTTTATTACGAATGTACGTTCTTGACTAGAATCAGTCTTCATTTGCCATCACGTGAGACTCAAAAAGATGATGTCGGCGTGGTCGCCAGTTTCAGTAACTAGCCAATGACGCTTCATTGCTATTAGCAGGCTCACATTAAGCCAGTAACTCGCCAACCCGAGTTTATGTATACTGTTTGGGCTTACAGTCTTAACAATGTCGACACGTTTATGGGCAATTTGGGGAGTTTATCTTTCTGTCCCGGTTCTCTATTAGAATATTATCTTCAACATTAACTGTTTTCTAATTCTTTAATTCTTGTTAATGGGGATTAATTCAATGTAATTTATAGGAATGAACGGCAGTGTGATGTGCTGCAGGCGATTTTGTTTTCCCAATGACCCCCTTGTTCGCATATTTTATCACTAGACGTGGGTGGGAACATGGGGGGTGGAATATTCTTACATCAACTGAATTTTCAGCCTTTTCCCTCAGCACTTGGTGGTAAGTTCATTCCAATAGGACTCAAGTTACTTTTACACTAAATGGAGAGACTTAAAAAGATAACGTCCTCACCCCCTGTTTATTTTTGGTTTGTTAAGGATACATTCCCGGTACAGTTCTGAGGGAACACCCATTTGACGTTTGGGATCACCCTTGAGAAAATGGTGCGCTTTGCCTGTTCTGGTAGGGTCGTAGTGAAAGGCCCTTCAACCACCTACGGTCCCACTCCAAGTTTTGCATTCGATCGTTGCGTATCTTTTTGCTGTCAGTTACATTAACTTCACCAAAACGAAATACCACAATGTCGTAGGCTTTCTTTTGTATGTATTATGAAGGTAATGGTGCTGCTTATTGTTATATTGGAGTTTTGAACTTATTTCACATTCCTTTTCTCTGCATTGTATTATTCCGCTCTTACGCCTCTTCGTGCCCTTGGCCAGGTGTTAAGCTGTGCTTGACGACGACAGATTCAACACTTGCTTTACTTATCCGGTCAGCCGCCACGCACTGTGTTCCGTTCCCGGCAGTTTCCATCATCTGGCACCAAAGAGTTCTCTTCTCTCGGTCGGTTTGAATCTTTAGCACTTTGGTTTACGTTCTCTTTTTTTAATGTAACTTCTTCATTATCATTCTGTTTTTATTTGCTCCCAGAAATGTATATGACCGGTACTTTGTGTTTTGAAGAATAGTTTAGCGTTAAGGAATTATAAGATTATTACATATGAAGTAACTGTCATGTCATAACTACAGTCTTTTGAAGGCCAGTTAAATTTTTTAAAATTAAATCACTTGTGTAATAAGACACCCAGGAAATGGCAGGTTTTTTTCCGGCACAAAGGAATTTGTACAAAAATCCTGACGATGGTCTAACAGGATGTGCTTATGACTCATTCAAGGGGAACATACTGTGATGAGGCCAGTCTGCAGAAAGTGTATTCGGTGACTGGACTGTCAGAGGCATGGAAGGAGTGGCAGCCCGCTTTCTTCTTTGGACTTTCAATAATTAATCCTCAATGGCTTGACTTATTCATGAGCACCTGAACTGAGGCCTATGCAAACCACACAGTTCATAGTTTTATGGCGCTTTCTCAAACCCCCTCAACCTTGACCCGTGGGTCACCTGTATTGTTGTTCACGTCATTAGCCTGGTTGCACACCCCTACTCTATTCCTTTCTATGGCCAATTCAACAGGGGATTGAGTACGTCCAAATGTGGTTAGTCAGATTGGTTACCAAGTCCACATGATGCAAATGACCATACATTTCCCAATTTTAATTCTGCTGATCTTTCTTCTCAGACCTTATTTGGGGTTGCATAACCTTAAATATGTTTTTGTAGCCACGATGGAAGAAAGTTATTTTTAGAATTGTGTGTACACTTTAAAATGATTGTTGTTTTTTAAGTTAAGCTGGCTATAAGCGACTATTGTAGTTGTCAATCGTACTTTTGCGGCTTTGGCATGTGTTTAAGAGTGCGAGCAGTTTTATTGTGGTTTTATGTACCATGTACAAGCAACACATCGCTTGTTGTCGTGATGAGCCTGAAAGACATATTTTAATATTCTAACTGGCTCTATAGACACTGCACATAGGAGGAATGTTGGTGGGAAACTCTTTCAGTGGAGCCACACCCACACTCGTGCAGCTGTTAGCCCCTGCCCCCATTGTTGGCCTTGCTGGACTCTGTAGGTGGATGCCATCTGCCTTTTCCTCTGTGGTGTTTAAGATCTGGCTGGTCTGCAGATTTGTTAAAATTATTTCCTGTCAAGTGCATCACTTTTCTGATCTGGTTGGCGGGGTGGTTGAACGGGATACATTGCTGTCCCATTCAACCAGACATTGGTTATCTATGCATGTGAAAGATGACGTTTTATAAAAATATAGACGTTTTACGGAGTATTTTTCCGTTGGTAATGGCAGGTGGTTCCATTTACCTTCAGTGCAGGCAGCATGACTACTGGCTTTGTGCCTCTTGCTGCCTGTCACCTGATTAATTCAGGAGGCTGTATTTGCTTACAGGTGTAGCATTACCGGTCCAGTCGCCACTGTGCTCAGTTGTTCCAGGATGCAGGGTCCTCTTTCTGTTTGTGCTGGCCTACGTTCGGCCACATGACTCCCTTACTGAGCCACTCGACTGTTTCTGAGGCGACAATGTAAGTGTTTCACGTGAGCTGTGTGATGAAGGGCTCTGGGGCTCCCTTTTACTCGACTCCTTTGTGGTCAAGCCCTTATAAACTTCGGCAAAAGCAGCTCTGTGTCTCTGGAGTTCTGTTTGCGCAATGCACTATTGAGCAATGGCACTTCAGGTGTACTAGAAACGTGTGCGCGGTATTCCTGCTCTGCCAGATCCTGCCCCGCCCACCCCTGGAGTAAATAACAATGCACTTCTGTCAGAAAGGAACTTCCTGTGGGAGTGGAAGTACTTGTAGTGTACGCACTTTAATGACTTTAGAAAGGCTAGGTTTTGTACACAAGCTATTAATCTGCCTGTGAACGAGGACAGCGCACTTTGTATTTAGTCTGAAATGTGCCACCAGGTGGGGCTTTAGAGACTATAATGATTTTGCTGCTATACTCGTCTGTATTCCGTCCAATAAAGTGTGGACAAAATGACCTTGTGTTACATTGTTTTAGGTCTTACACTCTGTCTTATCTCCCCTGCAGTTTTGGATAAAGGCTTATTGAATTGCACTTGCATAGTTAAACAAGTGGGGCAGATAATCATACTGGAGAGAGATATAGGTGGGAGTTCATGACTGTGTTTGTGTTGTATTTCAACGTGTCTGCTATTAGTTGTGTGAACTAACAGTTCTTGAATTTAATCAATCAGAGTTTCTTTTTGTGCTTAAATTTTGTATGCTGGTTCCATGATATACAAGCTTTTTTGATTGGAGTCGTGCGTAAGATGTCATTACATATTCACTACTTTTTAATGTTTCATTATTTAATAAGTCCTAGCTACCATTTGTAATGACTGTATCAAGTGCGTTCCCCTTTAATAAATACTATAACAAAGCACCTCAGTGAACAACTGTCTGCTTGGCTTTATTCCCAGTAGTGCTTCAGTGGATATAGAGTTGGTCAGGTAATACACAATAACCAGGATTTGTTAACACTGGTGTCCTGCAGTGCAGATCTTGGACCAGGTTGAAAAGGTGGATTCCTTATGTCTGGAGTTTCGTTTGACATTTGAAGGGATTGATCAGCCACTTTAATTGCTGTGATATTTTAGAATGGACCCTGACCATGCTCCATCCATTTTCTTCCAGATAAAACAAGATGGGGAATGTTTTTGCAAACCTATTCAAAGGCCTGTTTGGTAAGAAAGAGATGAGAATCCTCATGGTGGGGTTGGACGCAGCAGGGAAAACCACCATCCTGTACAAACTCAAATTAGGAGAGATCGTCACTACCATTCCCACTATCGGTAAGTGTGTCAATACCTCTTCTCTTACCTGCTCTTTTCAGACCAACAGAGCGGCCACCCGCTCCACCACTGTCAAAGTAATTGTTAGTTCAGTACTCCTTTTGAGTTCCCATCGACCTGGTCTTGCCATTTGCTGGCTTTAAACAAGGACCGTTGTGGGAACGAACGCTGAGGTCTGCGGCTTTCTGGTGCCTGCCGTGGTTTTCACCTCGTACGGTTGGTGATGGTGCTGTAGGGTTGAGGTGCTGATGCGTGTCTCTGCTCGACACATTTCCTTTCTCTCTGCAGGTTTCAATGTCGAAACGGTAGAATACAAGAACATCAGCTTTACAGTCTGGGATGTTGGCGGCCAGGATAAAATCCGGCCCCTGTGGCGTCACTACTTTCAGAACACACAAGGTGAGTTTATTCCCCCCTTTTTTCTACCCGCTGATTGTACCGCCACAGGGTTCAGCTGGAGAACCTTTTAACCTTTTACGTCTCTCTCTCAGGTCTGATCTTTGTGGTGGACAGCAATGACAGGGAGCGGGTGAACGAGGCGCGAGAGGAGCTCACCAGAATGTTGGCGGAGGACGAGCTGCGAGACGCAGTTCTTCTGGTCTTCGCTAACAAACAGGTGAGTGGAACGAACCGCCAGGCCTTTCGGCATCCGCGCAGGCGAACCTGGACTGCTGTCTATTCCCCTCTGTCACACTCACGCTATACTTTGTCCTGGACAGGATCTTCCAAACGCCATGAACGCAGCAGAGATCACAGACAAGCTGGGCCTGCATTCCCTGCGCCACCGCAACTGGTACATCCAGGCCACCTGCGCCACCAGCGGGGACGGCCTGTACGAGGGTCTGGACTGGCTCTCCAACCAGCTCAAGAACCAGAAATGATCCATTCCACTGTCAGTGTGAGGGGGGGCAGCACTCGTCCCTCCCCCTCCCCCCCCCCCTTCCCCTTTATCTCTCATCCCACCGGGCCCCCGGCCGGTGCTGCCCCACGCATGTGTATCTGTGCGTGCGTGCGAGTGTGCGTGTGCGTCTGTGTGTCTGTCAGCTGGGAGTGGGAGCAGCCCTGGCGTGCCTTACACCCTCCTGAGGAGAGCGGCAGTCCGGCTCTCTGAGCGCCTCCACCCACAGCAGCGTGCTTTTCACTAGGCAAAGAAAGGACCAGGATGCTAAGTGTTGTCACCTTTCAAAGGAGAAAATAAATTAAACTGATTTGCACCACCAGTGTTAACATGTTGGTAACAGAAACGTTAAAATGTTGGTTTGAGATCCCTCCCTTTAAAATCACATTGTAACCTGTATCAGGTTGGAAAAAAAGTCAATAAAAACATTTTCCATCCTAGATCCTTATTTGCGTTTTTTGAAAATCATGCTGTTTTGTTTTGTTATAAGGTCCATCAACTCAAAGCCGTTTTTTCTTTAAGGAACTCTTTCCACTGACTTATTGACACCATGAAGCACAAGCAAATCGCTTAAGTGAGGCTTTCCTCATCTGTTCTGTTTTCTCTTAATCCGAAAGCTTTGTGATATCACACTTTTTATGTTCCCTTTTCTCGTCGCCATTTGGCACGAATGCTTGTATCTGTTAGAATAGACCTAGGGATTGATGTTTTGGGCTCTTTGCAACAGAGAACAGACCGCAGGGTTTACGATAAGGAGCAGTGGCTGCTCCGTTGTAATGCTATGTATCCTTTATCAAAGCTGCAGGGCTTTCAGAAACGTTACCCCTTTTCTGGAAATGGGACGGTTGACTCCGGGCTTTCCTTTGACCATGATGTATACTAATGTTGCATCTGTGGGGTTCATGGTTCACCGAGCAATTCTGCTGTAGGTTAGTACTGCTAAAGGAAACAAAATTAAACAATGCGTCATAATCCAGGCGTCAGTAAGCTCTGCATGTCCTTTCCGTGACGCACAAAATTTGCACAATAATTCGGGATGGCACAAAGGCGTATCAATCAGCGATTCCAGAATAGGCCCTCCTTACTGAAAAAAGGGGAGGCACGTTTGCACCCATCCTGACAAGCAATCTTGAATGCAATCCTTGAGCTGGAGTTAAAAGACCAGGGTAATTCCTGTGGGTCTGCACCCGGAATTGCCTGGAGATTTAAGGCTGTTCCACTCTGGTGGTTATAGGACCTGCAGGCTCTTGGAGCTGACAAAATCCCTTAAGCATTGTAAGACGTACTGTATGATTTCAAAGGAGGATGGCGTCTCCGCTTCGGGACAGTTTAGTCTAGTTTCTGTGGCGACGCTAGCTCTGCGTTCGTTTTTGTTGGGCTTCTTGAGCCTGTTTGCAATAGTCGATTGGTCTTCGCTCTCAGTGTGGAAAAACTCAGTGGTGCTTAACTCTGCAGGAGAGTGCTGACGGCGGCCTTGTCAGGGGACTGGGGCCTTCACAGATAGCTGCTCCCACTCAGGCTCCACTTGTTTGTCTTTATATTATTTTTTGTACAGCATACCTGATTCTTGAGCATGGTCTGGCAAGACAGGTGTACAGTTGCAATCAAATGCAAAATTTTACAAGTGGTTTATTTAAGGTTTTGGTTAGTGTGAAGACACCCTAAAAAATCCACCTACATGAATTTCCATCCTAAAGCAAGCTACTGTCAGAAACCGGGTTATGTCGAGCCGGTGTAGAATGTTGCCGTTTCAGTCTTGTGTGTTTCAGCTTGACGGTTGTCGCATTCTGCACAGCAGGGTATTCCACTTGCAACTGTGAAGAGTGGTGTGGGTTCAGCGGACAGCCGGGTCAGCCACTGTTGGCGGTCCAGACCCAGCTGGTCTGGGTGAGCTGTGTCTCCTCCGGGACACGCCGTCACCCAGTAGCTGTGTCGAAGGAACGCGTGAGCAATGCTCTGTCTTCGACACCCTAGTCCAGTTAAAAACAAACTCGCTCCCTCCTACTCGGGATTCAGGGCGTCTCGCGGCGAGCGCTGCAAAAAAAAAAAAAAAAAGCACGCGTAACGATGACGGGAAGTCATCTACCAAAACTGACAAAGAAAATGCCTGTAAACCGTAACCTCAAAGGACCAGTGCAAAGGCGAAACTTGTTTTACGTGCCCTGGAGCGTGAGTAACCCAACGTACTCTGCCGTGTTCTGGGGCCAGAGCCTGCAGTACTACTGGAGCTGCCGCCACATGTTCATAACGCACCAAACTCATTAAGACAAGCAAAATTAAGTATGTACATTTTTGGCCTTTTTTTGTCTACCATGATAATATAGACCTAGTGCAAAAAAAAAAAAAAAACTATATATATTTTTTTTTTTGAATGATGAATATCATTATCTGAGTGTTAAGTAATTAATACATATATAAGTATGAAAATGTATTTTAAATAGGCGGTTTCACTGTAGCTGCTCTTGTTCAGATGTGAAGCTTTAAGTTTGCAAAATCATTTCTGTAAAATTGACACAAGAAGCTGTAAAAACCGTATGTTTTTTTTTTCTTTTAAAATTGATTTATTTCCCTATGTTTTCCTTTTGTTTTTTAAACCCATCTTGTAACATCTGAGAAATGCACTATAATAAAGAGATCTCTATTACATTTCATGGTTTCAAGTAATTTAATTTTTAGCTTGTCTTGGGTAATCAATAGCTTTCTATGGTTTTTTAGAACAGATCTTGAACAATTTATTAGGAAGGGAAATGTTGCCTCTAGCATAATATATTTTCAATGCCTTGACTTTTCAAGACTGGTTTAAGGTCTGTGATAGACAGTTTTCTAATTATTTATTTTGAACACTAGGTGGCAGACTGAATGCATCACCACGATTTGTTGATTGGATTTATATTAAGTTAGCGTCTTATGAAGGACATTTTAAATAGATTGCTATGTTAGTTAATGCTAAAATAACACAGATTAGATATATATTTTTTTTTAGCATTCGTGTGATCTTCCATGTTTTATTAATTGTTATTGAATATGATATTTTGAATACAGGAGGGTTTTGTGCGTGTTCTCTGTGTAAGCCATCTCTAGTGCCAGAGTAAGTATGAACCCTTGTGTGTGTGTGCTGTGCGGAAATCACTACAAAGCACAGCAGGGGGTTTTCTGATCTCCACCTGGATGCTGGCATTACGCCCACCTGGAATGCTTTCAGACAGCCCGAGCCCCAACCTGCCATGAGCAAAAATAAAAAGTAAAATAAAATCATGAACTGTGAATCACCTTATAAACATCAATCAACACTGAAGAATCACTTAAGACAGTTCTTTCAGACTTTCAGGAGTATTTGTTCGTGGAAATGCTCATTCTCACCGAGCTTATCGGGGGGGCAAGCAGACAGCCGGTAATCTCACAGGAGAAGCCTTTGCGCAGAGGGTTCGCAGCGTAATCTCGTCAGCTGAGCCTTGGTCCTGACATGAGTTATAAGGGAAAGCCAGGGAACCCCTTCAGTTGTACCGAGCCATTGGCAAAAAGAGAAACCGCGCGGATCTATCTGGGCCTCCTCCGGCAGTAAGTGGACCCGTTACTGGAGACAAGCTCCAGACTGCACAATGTCGTGATGGTGTGTTCTGCAGTCGCCTGTGGGTCGTAAACGGGAGTCGTTCAAGAAGACGGTGAGCCAGGTTACAGGCAGTCTGAGTCATGCACAATACTGGACTGAATTGTGAAAAAATTGTGAGTTTTGTGCAGCATGGACCGACAATCTCAAACAGATTACACTTTTTTTTTTAAAGAAAGAAAAAAAGGTTTACTGGGTTACCATCGAGACAATCTTAATGTGTAAGACAGGGTCACGCGGTTCTGGTCTAGGCTTAGATGTTAAAGGTGCTGAAACAGGGATGGCAGTGGATGGGTATGGCTTCTCACACAAGTGAAGAGCACTGATCATCTTTGCAACAAGGAACCAGGAGTGTGGGCGCTTTCTGCTGCGTCTCTCACGGGTTCTGTCCTTACTCCTCTCTACTGTGATGTTTTGCCCTGTGGGAAGGCACGGGGGAGGCAAACATCAGGGGAAATAACCTTGCTCTGTTTACCTTACCCGTATCAAATGTGTTAATTTACAACACAAACATTTTGTATTACGGTTTATTTAATATTTATATGATAACAGAATTCAGAAATGTAACTATGGCAACAGTCTTTGACCACGCTTGTGATTTTCAGATTACTTTGGTTAAGGTTCCTAAATGTGTCTAGTCCAGGGGTGGGCCATCCAGGCCATTAATTTCACCTTGCGTCCTAATTGTTTTATTCTAGTCATTACTTGGGTTACAAACAATCTCACCCGTTGTTCCCAGGTATAAATCAGATGCAATCACAGAGGTAGTGCGTAAAACCCCACAGGATTGGCTGCCTCTGGTCTCGTCGGTTGGATACAATCAGAGGTAGCGCGTAAAACCCCACAGGATTGGCTGCCTCTGGTCTCGTCGGTTGGATACAATCAGAGGTAGCACGTAAAACCCCACAGGATTGGCTGCCTCTGGTCTCGTCGGTTGGCCAAAGTGACTCTGAACACACCAGCTCCTGTCACACTGACGAATGCGTTCGCTCTGGGAGCCGCACTCTCGTAAAAGCTCGTCACTCAGAGTGACCCAAAGGCACGGCACACGCTCTCTGGTCAGAGTTTTCATATCCATCAATCAGTCAATAAATATAATTTAATTTGTTGTGGTACATTTTTACAAACAGAAAGTAACATTTTCTAGAGGGAATCGAAAAACCTGAAAACCCTGAAAACCCAGTGCCAATGCGGGAAAACGTAATGTAAACATAATGTAAACGTAAACAAAATGTATTCCCTAACCCCAGCGGCAGTCGAGAGAACTCCTGGAAAATTACATAACAGTAGACACATACTGCAAATACAGGATACAGCAAACAGTGAGGTTCTTAAAATGTGTGAGACTCCGATTGGAAAAGAACGCACCAATTTTTTATGACCTTAAGGTTTCCAGGAGTCGATAAGCCAAAACAGGACCTGGTAGATGGAACACATTTTGATATGCATAATTGCATGGGGAGTGCAACGGCGTTTTTAATTCCTGGGCACGCCTTGAGCCATTTCGATTGCTTGTCTGAAACATATTGTTCCATCAGTTCTGAAGGCAGCTAAACCATTTGTAAACCGAAGACACAAAATTACTTGATCAAATCTTGTAATTATAACAGGAGAGGTGCCTTCCCTGAAGTCGCGGAGGTCTGGTGGACTGGCTAATGACTCGTCAGGGAACGCTTCGATTGGAGGATTAACGAGGGCTGGCAATGAGAGAGATAATGCCCTGTAAACAGCGTGGAGGAATGCTGAATTTCGACGCTTAACGCATGAAAATCATCTACTTACTTGTCCTTGTCCTCAGTCGCACAGAAACGAGAAGCTGTAATGTTTTGATGTGTCCGCAGCACATGGTTTTAAAGCCGTCAAATGGGCTAATGTATTTAGCAGCCGTGGGCCTTTTGTAATGGCAAGATGGCCACGCTGTTCATTTCCACTCTTCATTTGAAAGTTGAGTGTGTAGATCCTATACCAAAGCGACTTCAAATGTAACACTTTAGCTCAGGGTTGGATGTCACATGAGATACACGGAGGCACAATAACATCCACATTTACCTGCCTGCAAGCTATCCTGTGATGTAGGTGTTTGGAAGTGCCGTGTCACCTTGCTCCCTATTAGCTAAGCTGGTGCGCGTCACGATCCATTGGCCACAGTTCGAAACGAGGGCCTGTAGGTATGCCAGACTGTCATGTTTTGGGGGCGGAGAAACCAGTGCCTGCTTCCTAGCAGCAGGGGCTGTCAGAAGAATGGCTGGTGGCCGTTTCCTTTTACTGGGAGCACTGGGAGGAAGGAGTGAGGTTTTAGCGCCAGCACAAGACAGCGTTAGCGACAGCCACCACTCTGTTGGAAGAACGGGGGGTAAGCTGCTCGCTTGGGACGCCGGCCGTGCGTGCCCGCTTTTCCCCAGGAGCGTCTCTGTCCTGGGACCCCCGCCCTTATCACATCCCCCGACCACTGAAGGCCTGTGAATTGGAGCAGGTGGCGAACGGGGACAAGGGGGCAGCTTGCCACACTGTGTAATCCGCTCCGGAATATTCCACCCAGGGCGACACCGAGGAGGCGAAACGTGGGCGGAGGAGCTGAGGGAGGGGTTGCCGTGAGATTCTGGGGCTGACCAGGCTGTCCCTCCACAATGTCGCTAAGGTGGTTTGTGAAGCATAATCGCGTAGTCAGTGCCGCTGGAATGTCAGCGTCCGTGTTTTTGATCTCAGGAAGCCAAACCCAAGAATGCAATAAAGAAGACAAAGGATATTAAAGTGTGGGGGACCCTCCAAATCAAAGCAAATCACACTGCCTCCGGGAGAAGACTGGACACGAACTCCTCCAGCAACACAAGCGCGATAATAATAATAAACCCAACAAAGTGTCTCTATTACCCCTGACCTGACAGTTGGTTGAACTAGTCTGTGCTTCCCTGACTGACAGGTGTCACGTTCAGGTCGGCACGATGGAGCAGCGTAGGTGTGTGTGAGACAGGTCCCCGGAGCGACCCACACCAGGCGCTCCTCCCGCGCATGCTGAGGCACGAGGCTGTCTTCACCAGATGGATCCTCTCGGTTTTAAATCAGAGAGCGGTCGCCCGCTGCCAGACTCTGGAACTCACACAGCTGTACCGTCCAGCAGAGCTGCCAGAGTGCCATCTGGCTTTCAGTCACTGAGTTTTAAAAAAAACGTATTATCTCAGACAAAAAAAAAAGTTAATAAAATGTCAAAATACCAGCTGGCTTTTCAATGCCATGATTACTTAAATAAATGAGTAGCCTGGGTCATACCTTATGTTTCCTCATAGCCCAGTGCTCCTGGCTATGTGTTTGTGTTCCGCTCAGTGCGGCCTGGCTGTGTGTCTGTGTTTCTCTCAGTGCGGCCTGGCTATGTGTTTGTGTTCCGCTCAGTACGGCCTGGCTGTGTGTCTGTGTTTCTCTCAGTGCGGCCTGGCTATGTGTTTGTGTTCCGCTCAGTGTGGCCTGGCTGTGTGTCTGTGTTCCGCTCAGTGCGGCCTGGCTATGTGTCTGTGTTTCTCTCAGTGTGGCCTGGTTATGTGTCTGTGTTTCTCTCAGTGCGGCCTGGTTATGTGTTTGTGTTCCGCTCAGTGTGGCCTGGCTGTGTGTCTGTGTTTCTCTCAGAGCGGCCTGGTTATGTGTCTGTGTTTCTCTCAGTGTGGCCTGGTTATGTGTCTGTGTTTCTCTCAGTGTGGCCTGGTTATGTGTCTGTGTTTCATTCAGTGTGGCCTGGTTATGTGTCTGTGTTTCTCTCAGTGCGGCCTGGTTATGTGTCTGTGTTTC